>CM070521.1:24834530-25177984 GCA_036346375.1 Guadua angustifolia
CTCCATAGGGGCTCGAACCAGTATAAATCTCGGTCTCACGCTCGTTGTCGCCTTGCTCCGACCATCGTCACGTCTACTCTTTTCCTCGAAATGCGGGAGAAGCGCATTTCGGGTCCCGCATTATCTGACCCCCATCTCATTTCTTGCGGTTGGCGATCCGATCGTCGGCAGTGGCGCCACCGTGGGGCCGATGCCGCTCTTCGCGAGAGCGACATCAAGGTCCCAAGAGCATGGCGCACTTCATTGACGGACTTTCCTCAAGCGTGGATTCGGGCACGGACTCCGACTCCGTGTCCCTATTTTCGCCTTCACCACCACCACTCGAGCATCACGTTCTGATGGCGGACGGTCAAGGCGCGGAGGGAAATGCGGATGACCGTGATCCGTGACCCCTAAAGCGCTTCGTCGATGGTGCATGTCGCCATTAACCAAGCCATAACCGCCCTCCGTGAAGGCCGAGAGAAGGCCAGCCGTCTTACGGGCGCCCGAGCTCCCTCTCACGAGGGCGCCTCGCGCTATCGCCGGGTCATGGCGACCCGATAGGGTGGTCGCGACTCTTTGGCGAGCCACGGCGAAGAAACTCGTCGGGCTCGGCCGAGTCGTCCCTCCGTAGCACCGAAGTCGGCACTCGGGGACTGCTCCCGAGCGATGACAACACGTCGCGTCGTCGCCGCGCACCCATCGGACGCCTCTGCAGAGGCGGCCCCGGCGGCGAGCTCGGGGCGAGGCTTTGTGAGACGCCGACATCTGCGCGACACCGTACCAAGCAGGCAGGCCGAGCCAAGCCTCACAAACTCTGAGTCGACCGGCAGCAGGGCTGCGGACCTCTCCCGAGCGTTCGCCTAGGCGCGCAAGGTCGGGACGCTGCGTTACCTACCAGGTGATTCCCGTGCCCAGCACCATGGTCGTTCCCACCGAAGGTCGGGCCGCCGAGGCAGCCTCGACTCCGAATCCGGCAGCAGCAGGGACCTTGTCGGTGATGACCACACCCGCTACTTTGTCTGGCCTATGGTCGCATGGCGACTCGGCGGCTGCGTCGCGTCTTGGTGGTACTTCGGTTCAAGCTGCTGTTGATCGAAGCGTTTTGACGGGACCAAGAACCCCGATGAATTCTTGTCTATCTACTCGACCGCTATCTTGGCGGCCGGGGGTGACGAGCTTGTCATGGCCAATTACCTCCCTACCGTCCTGGACGGTGCCGCGCGAACTTGGCTTTTCAACCAGAAGCCTGGTTCCTTCAGGTCGTGGCGTCAAATCCAGAACGCCCTTTGCTCCAACTTCGAGTTATTCTGGCGCCGGGGGGAGAAGGACTTGGACCGTGTCATCGGGGCAAGAACGAGCGCTGCGTGATTTAGTGCGGCGATTCATCCGCACAAGGAACGATTCCAAGCATCTCCGACGGCGCGTCATTAAAGCTTTCAAGTTGGCGTCGCGATCAGTATATATCAAGACACGGAGATCACCTCGAGGCTCGGCGTCAACAAGCTTTTCCGCATGGTGGGCGATGCTGCGGATCACGGACGACGCCGTCTGCTGAAACACGACTACGACCAAGGTAAGCTTGGTCTAAACCAAACGAGGCCGGCCGTCCAACTCGGGCGTCGACCACGGCACCACCACCAAAGCGGAAGCGTGATCGCGGGGCGGAGGTCCGCCGCGGTGATCGTTTGACGGACGGCGGTAGCGAGGTCCTTGAGGTCGAGATCGGGCTCGGGAGGGCTCAAACCTTGCCAGGGCGACCTCGACCTCTCCAGCACGAGAACTAGCCCCAGCAGAGTGCCGACGACACAGGCCCCGGCGAATCGATGCTTTCGGCCGCAGGGGCCGAGGGGCGCCCGGGATATGACGAGGCAAAGTTCTGCCTGTTTCATAGGGCGGCCGGTCACGATCTGCGGGCCTGCAGGGCTTGGCAGAGCAAGCTGGAGGCCTTCTATGATGGGCGAGGTGAGATGCCCGTGCTCCCGAAGGATGACGACCAACCAGATAGGGTGAACGCCGGCGTGGAGCATGACGACCTCGATTTGGAGTTCGGCGAGGCGGCCGGATCGGCGTCATCTTCGGCTCGTCGGCTTACCGATCGAGCGCAAGGTCAAGGCCGCCATGCGAACCATCTACAGTGCGCCATTGGGAAGCCACCAAGCGACCCACTATTAGGGCGGCATACTCAAAAGGAGGGCAATTTGGTCTTTTCGCGTGTCAACTAACGGTGGCTTGACGGTCAACTTGACGGCAATGGCAAAATAGGAAGGCAATTTGAGATCGGATGGCAATGCAAAGAACAGCATCTTCGCGATGGCATTGTGGGGAACCGGCCAACTTTCAGTGGCAAATAAACAATTTTCTCTTTAATTATAGATTTCACATTTTTTATTCTGAAGCAAAAGTTGGGAGCATTTGTGGGAAGCTCAATTTGATGTCTAAAGGCACCTGTAAAATGCTTTATTCGTTGCCAACAAGTCTATTTTAAGTATCTTTACTATTTGTTTGAGCTACCTTTTTGTTATTTCACTTGTTAAACATGTGTCCTTTGTAGAAACCACAGAATATGCTCTGTAGTTCCATTTTGCCCGTAGTATGCTTGCACTGTAAGTACCTTTTTGTCCATTTTATCTTATTAGTTTGTAACTTGTTTTATAATCTTGTAGTTTTGATATTTGGCATGCAGGTGATGATACAATTGAAATAATCTCGGAGTGTATCATGGCTGGAATGGTGACTTCCCTACTAGTGTCTATTTTTTTATTTTGGCCGGGAGCTTTGGTATTCAATATAGAAAAAAAACAACAGGCACACGCACTTCACACACACACGTACTCACGCGCACGTACTCGCCCCTATGCGTGCCCACGTTCGAGCGTTGACGCAACGCTCGAACACGGATGAGCTGAGCGCTCGGCGAGCGTCTCAACCAAACGAGCTACGTGCTCGTCCGCCCTACTTTAAGACTTACATTGCAAGATCAATGATGAGAACATCACTCCTTTGGATACACGCATACATCATGGTCCTATGACAAGAGCTCGTGCGCGCCAATTAAATCATGAGGTGAGCTCGTTTCTCGCTATTCATAATAATATTATTAAGGATGGGATGCTACTAAGTACTTGTGATGTGTTACTTCTTAGGAACATGGGAGAAGCACTGCCAGGACAACCAGAAGCACTCAGTTCGGCCTCTAAGTTCAGTTCGGAGTCAGTGGACAGCATTACACTAAAACGGGCATAACTTTCGCATATGGAGTCCAATGGAGGAGTTCTTGTGCTTGTTTGAAAGATAACGACGATATCTTTCCAATGGATTTGGTCTTAGCTTCAGATTAATCACGAGTCGGCCGGAATCATCAAAACAATACACAAATCACTTTTTAGGCTGTTTTGGGCCTTGTAAGCGTGTGGGGGTCCAAACCCAAGTTGTGTGCGCCCCCTAGCTGCACACAACCCTAGCCCTTCCCCCTCACGCCCCTCCCTCTTTTTATTCATGGCCGTCGTTTTAGGTCGGGGTTTTGCTTAGATTACAACTAGACACATTGTCGGTTTTTTTTTGCGTTCATCGGTTTGTGGAACCCCAACTCTTGTGCTTGAATTAATTTATAATTTCAGATTGCTTCTTCTACGTTCTTGCTTGTGTTCTCGATTCGCATCCAGGGATAAGCCTTCTTGGCGAGGTCAGCCATGTTTGTGCGTGGTTGATAACCTACAGAGTCGTGGTGTAGCGATTGCAGGGTTCAGATCAGTTCTGATTAGAAGCCGGATCGTCAACGTCGAGTTCTCCACCAATCGACTTACCACTACCTGTCGGAAGATCGGGCCACCGTTCGCATCAATCAATCCTCTACATGAAGTCAAAAACTACTTTTGAATGGTCTATGAAAACAGTGCACATACATAGTGCATCATTTGCAGTTGGTTGTAATACAGTGAAGATGCTAACCAATATATGTATTCATTATGTATGGAAAATACTTTGTAAGCAACAATTTTTTATGTAATATATAAATATGTTTCACCTCATCATTTCTGTTAGTTGTTGGATTATTGCAAGGTTTTATCATTGTTGAAGAATTACTATCTCTACAAAAAAACATGTAAATTGTGAGCTGAAAAGGTCAAGCAGTTCACCATTCATCGGAATTTTGGTGGATTGTGCAAGTGCCACCGTGAGGAAGAAGTCACCGATTTGCCATCTATGGTGAGCCCCGAAGCCCGAGACCGGTATCATTGAGTTCATCTCATCGTGTTCTAGTCGGTGCACACGTTGGTTCACTCAAACCTTCACCAGAATGCCATCACACCATGGAGCCTAAGCTACCACCGCCTTAGAGCTCGTTGCCCTTCTTTGAGGTCAAAGGAGGCCAAACCGACCGCACCATCTTATGCACCGCGTTGAGACCTTCTTGGTGAGATCATCCACTGCTGTCGTCGACAACCCAAAGGCCTAGAGCCCCACCGACTGGCATGGCCACATACATGTCACTACTACAGGAATGTACATCAGAATCGGTTCTTTTTTGTCATTAGAATCGGTTCTGGTGGCGATAGAAAGTTATTTGATAGTGATGAGGAGGCACTATCACGGCCGGTTTTGGCCCGATTGTGATAGAGAGTCATCACAATCGGTTCTTTCGATAAACCAATTGTGATGATACGGTCATCAAAATCGGTTATTATGAAGAACTGATCGTGATGATCTATTGTCACAATCGGTTCTTTTGTAGAACCGATTTTGATGAACAATTATCGCAATCAGTTTTACATAGAAACCGATTCTGATGACAATATCATCACAATCGGTTCTTACTTACGATGTTGATGACCATCTTATCGGAATCAGTTTTTCTGTGAAACCGATTCTGATGACGCTATAATCGGAATTTGTTCTTAGTTGCAACTGATTATGATGATAGTATCATCAGAATCGGTTTCATGTAAGAACCGATTCTGATTATATGGTCATCAGAATTGGTTTGTTTTAAGAACCGATTCCGATCGTCATTAGAATCAGTTTCACAGAAGAATCGATTTTGATGACCCTATTATCAGTATCGGTTGCACATAAGAACCAATTGTGATGACCCTCATCTGAATCGGTTGCACATATTGTCAGTATGCACACATATATATGTATCACATTCGCAGTACAGAATACAGAATGCATATATCACATTCATAGAACACAAACACTTTAATTACAACACATAACACCTTCGGTGACAATTTACAAACATAAGCATACTTAACAATCAGTACAACATAAGGATGCTTAACAATCAGTAGTAACAATATACAACGTAAGCATGCTTAACTATCAGTAACAACATACAAAATAAGCATGCTTAACAATCAGTACTAATTAATATTGTTTACATATCGACTAGTATGATGATTCAAGATCTCTAAACCTGTCGCCCTCCGATATAACTTCTAACCAGTACCACTGGCATAAGTGATCTTGTATGGCGTACAATGTTTTCTTCTCTAAGATCTTATGGATGATAGTGAGCTCCTGCAAAATAGAATGTAGTGCAGTAATTTAAGTTTTAAAATTTATATGTAAAAGGTTAAGTGTATTATTATGCATGTACATATACCTAAGGGAAAAGATATGAGCTTTCGATCAGGAACGCCATGTGGTGCATGACGTAGAAGCTGTATAGGTCACCGCTGCCTTGTTGATGATGCTGTGAAGAGAGAAAGAATTTAACACATGAAGATTACATGTTAGAAAAAAATAATCGTATATATGGTAGGCACTTGTACCCTGAAGGGCTTATACTCCAGCTTCTTGCCCTTTTTAGCATCGTGTTTCCCTCCTCCATTGACGTAGGCCAAGAAACCCCTACATACATTGGAGAGATGCCATTGAGTCAAAAAAATGAATGAAGTTAAATTCAGAACGTGTTAGGTTATAATGATGTACTTACTGCTCCAAAGGTGGATTGATCACCTAGGCCATCGGTTTGTTCTCGACCGAGTTTAAAATGTAGACAATGTTTTCACTCGGAACGAGGACAAGTAGAACCCGATGGTTGCTTATTAAATGGCATGCAGTGCAAGGAAATGAGTTCTCATACGGTGTAAGTGTGTACAAATAATTGAAGGGTGAAGTACTACTTACTCCTCGTTGTACGCGAATAGAACGAATTTCTTCTTGAAGTTAGCATTCAAAGCCAGCTTGATGTAGCCGGCAAGGAAGTCCGGTTGAAGCCGTGCCATGGTCGCAGACACCACCTCGAGGTTAACAAACCCAACTGGTTGTTGATGCATCATGGCTCACTGCCTCATTGCCCTGCAACTCATGTTGAACGTTATAAAGCGTAGTGCGAAATCTTATGAAAGTCATCAGGTGTATGGTGCGTTACTCACAACGTCCAAGATCATAAAGTAGAAATATCGACGGCCTTCAGTTGGTACATATGGAATAGATCATCAAAACTGATTGGGAATGTCCCATCCTCGTCGCGGTGGAACTGTCCCTTTGTATACCTCACAGTGAAGTCCTCTCGACTCTTTTCCTCTTTGACCTTATTAATGTACCATCCATGGAGGAGGCGACTAAATTTACCTAGAACATTCAATTCCTTGGATTCAATCAAGGGTTTTCCATGTACGTAGCCCTTCAAATCAGTCTTCACATTTCCTGCCATCTTTCCCTTCTTCGTAGAAGAAGTATGCGAGGTCGGGGCAAGGGGCTTTGCATGTGTTGTAGGGGGTGTTGTGGCCTTTGTTAGCTTTGCCTTCTTCAAAGGAGTCGTCGAGGCCTCCTGCGGTTCAGTTGTTGTCGTGCTAGCCCTTTTATGTGTGAGCTTTGCACTCTGCATAGGAGTAGGAGTAGGCGCAGGTACGGTCGGAACCAATGAAGCACACACATATGTAACTTGTTGAAGTACTACAGGAATAGTAGAGGAGATGGGGTGGATTTTTATCTTGACCAATACGACACCCGTCATGGGCCACTTGATAAATGACATGCGTGCCTGCTCGAGAGTGGTGATATCTTCGTTGGGGGGAATTGCAGCACATGTGATACGAAGTCTTCGTGGACGTAGTCCACCTGCACCCTCATGTAGCCCTTCCCCAAGGGCTGACCATGCACATTGTCGGTCTCCTTGCTTGGAAATGCAACCCCACGTGTAGCCTCCACGGGAAATCCATCCTCTGTCAGGGTAAGCTGGTACTTGGCAGGCGCTTGCAAGAAGTGCGGAAATTGAGGAAAAACATTATGGGAGTTACACTCGTAGCTTTAAGTCAGGAAAATTTAATTATTACCTGTAGCTGGGGACCAGTGTTATCATTTTTTGAACCACTGCTGCTGGGTCGGGGCTTAGGCTTCTCTACGGGAGGCGAGGGCATCTGGCTCTAACTCTGGGATATCATCGCCATCATCTCAGCCCTCAAGCGCTCCTCATGTGCCATCATCTCCCCTCTTATCTCATCCTCACGTGACATCATCTCCCCCTCATCTCCTCCTTGATCTGCTCCTCACTGCTCTGTCAGCTGCTTCCTGAGAGTGTCCTTGAGGCGCTCGGCACGTGCCTTCCATGATCTTGATCTAGCACTCGCAGCGCCATCTTGGAAGTAGGACTTCTTCGTATGCCCCGCCCCTGCGGCAAGCACCCGGCCCTTATGGTCGGGTTTCCCAATCACAAATGATAGGATGTCATTCGACCCTTGGCTCCAAAAGGTCCCCTGCTCTTCCGCTGGCTTACCTTCTCCTGCAATAAGTGAATACGAATTAGATCTGAAATACAAGTTGGGTCTACTGCAACATACTAAGTTAGATGTCTTACGATGATGGAGACGATGTGTAAGGTAGCGGGGTTTTCAACTACAAGCCACCCGTCGGTAGTTTTATTTATCCTCGCTAATACATGTTATCTGAATCAGTTCATATAAACCGATTCTAATGGCCGGTTGGTCCGGCGCCTATGAGTTTCACCCCGGATTGGGTCTGTGATGAACCACTACTTTCTGCGCCAGACTAAATCTTGCTTAGTCCGTAGTAAAACATATATTCATGTAAGACTATCTGAATCGGTTCTACAAAAAAAACCGATGTGATGATCAGTCATCTGAAATCAGTTGACATAAAAAACCGACACTGATAGCATGTAATCTCAATCGGTCCCATAGAAATCGACACTGATAGTATCTGATGCTACAAATTCAATCTCAGTTGGTTCATGCAAGGAAACTGACACTGATTGTATCAGACCATTCGTCTTCTAATTAGTGGTATAAATTTGCGTGTTGCACAAGAGGCTCTTCATTTTCCCTTCCTCTTCAAGCCAGCAAGCGTGCGCAACCATTCGTATTCAAGCCAGCAACCGTGCGCAACACCGCAAGCCATGACAAGAGCACCGGCGCTCCACGTTGTTCTTACCTTTGAACTCCTCGTCCATATCGTCAGCCTCGTGGCCTCGACTTTGTCTCGCCCCATGGATGACCTTTGCAGCCTACGAGCCACGTACTTACTATTTCGTTTCTCTTTTCATTGGTTCTCTTTTGATTTGATTATTTAATTGGTTTTCTCTAATTTTTTAGCATATTGCAGTTGCAAGACGCTGTCTATGGTGGCCAAGGCTCGATCCGTGGGCAAGCGGGTGTCACTACGGAGGGAGGCAACGAAGTGGATGGATAACGAGCACTACCTCGCCGTCGTCAGCCACCTGGCTAGGGTCGGCAACCCAGAGGCTTGCTTCGAGCATGACCTCAAGGCCGTGCTCACCAAGTCTGAGCACAAGGACGTGCAGCGTGGCATCGCGTGGCTCGAACAGGCGACCGCTGGCAGCGACAAGGTGTCGGCTTATGTGCTTGGCCTCCTCTACTTCACCCAAGCTGAGACTGATCTGGACAAGTGCTACTTCGCCCAGCTCGGTAGCGATCAGGCCCCCTACCGCTGCCACTACGCCTGTGTCGATACAGCCAAAACTATCAACCGGAAGTGCAAGCCCTACTGGAAGATGGTCCTCGCCACGGTCGAGCACCTGGTTGTATGGAGGAAAATGGTCAGCATGCGGGGAAAGGAGCCCAAGGTGCTGCCGAAAAATGGCCTGCGGTTGGGAGGACTTCTATTCCTTCTGTAGCGATGAATGTATGATTAGAAATGAGTACTTAGAGTTCATGACAAAATTGCATGACCTACATGTGTCTATAGCATTTTTATAAACACCAAGTTTTATTCTGTTTAACGTCAAGTTTTAATTTATTTAATGCTAACTTTAAGCTACTCACTCATAATGTCCCTATCGGCTTTAGTCGAAAAACTGACATAAATAATTAACGTTTGATATCTAGGGTTACCAGTGAAATTGCGCGGGAGGAGTGGAGGTTCGCGCCAGGCATTTTGTATCAGTTTCAAGACTAAAAACTGATTCTAATGTACATTATCAGTATCGGTTTATAAAGCAAAACGATTCTGATGAGTACACTATCTATGTCGGTTCTCAAAGAAAACCAATTCTGATAATACTTATATCCGTATCGGTTTAGTACGAAAACCGATTCTAATGAGTCACTATCTGTATCGGTGCACAAAGAAAACCGACTCTAATAAGCTTTCCATGTTCTCCATTGTAATTATATTTCTACAAGTTCTGAATTTTCAACATTTCATATTAGAGAGAAAAGGCCATAACTTTTTTCATACATTGTTGAAATTATTAGAAATTATGTAGAAACATACTTTAGGATACTGCAAAGCTTTTCAAAGAAGATTTTTTCCAAAAAGAGTCCTCATTCAAGAAATATGCCGAAATTCAATTCGTAGGCATCATTTTTGCGTAAAGCATAGAAAAGTCAAACCTTTTTCAAATTACTCCTGAGTTGTTCAAACATTTCCAGAAATGAACTTTCAACTATTTACGAGCTTTCCCAACTATAATTTCATGCAAAGGAATTTTCTTTCACAACATATGGTACAATTTTTTTTCACAGCATATATACAAAATCAATTATTCAACTTAGATTTATACACTGCATACATTGAAAAATATTTTACAAACAGTATGTGCAATAGTCCATTTATCTACAATTGTCTATTTATTTACAATACCACCCTTCTTGATGATCTACTCGCATGTAATTGGTTCCATGTGTGTCGTCGTCGACCCTACTAAGACAGACCCCATCCGCAAATGGAGGTATTTCATTGAATTGGTCGTATTCTTCTTCATCTACGACATTTTCAACACCAACGATCCGCCACTCGCCATGAAGGATGACATGCAACCTTGGATTGGCAGGATCACACACATAGAAGACTTGATTTGCTTGCTTCGCAAGGATAAATGGGTCATCTTTGTAGGCGAGTCTATTCAGATCGACTAGAGTAAAACCTCTCTTGTCGACCTTCACTCTATGTGAGAGTCCCATCCACTCACATCGGAACAGTTGAATTTGATATATTCCATAATCGAGCTCCTAAATATCTTCGATCGTCCCGTAGTATGACTTTATTGCCGATGAGGATCCTCCTTTCAAGTGATGATCATCGGAGAAAGTATCTATGCTTACACCACTATTTTGAACTGTACTCTTAGCATCTTGACTTTCAGTGTAAAATGTGTACCCAGTGATATCATACCCCTACCATATTTGTACATTAAATCTAGGTCCATCAGCTAACCATTTCACATTCTCACTAGCGGAGACCTCTGCCTATTCTTTGAACCATGGGAGAAATCTGTTGTTGTGTGCCCGCGTGATGGAAATCTCATCCATATGTGGATTCTCTTTCTGTAATACCAACTTGTGCTGCTCGATGTACCCTGCAACTTCTGTGCTGTGCTGCAACACTGTCAAATGCACTTTGCAATACATATCAAACCGTGGCCTCATTAGTTTCGACCCAACGATTCCTTTGCCAGCAAGTCTACCCTCATGTTTAGATATAGGAACACTGATTGCTTGTCTTTTTCTGAGATAGTCCACGCAGAACTCAATAACCTCTTAAGTCCCATAACCTTCAACAATACTACCCTCAGACTTTGACCAATTCCTGACATATGACTTTAATATACCCATATACCTCTCGAAAGGATACATGTAACGTAGGAATGCAGGTCCATATCTTAATCTCTCTAATAAGGTGTACTACAAGGTGGACCATCACGTCGAAGAAGGATAGGGGAAAATGCATCTCAAGGTGACATAGAGTCTGCACCACCTCACTCTGTAAGTTGTCCAGCACATCAGGGTCGATAACCTTGCAAGAGATCGCATTAAAGAAATAACAGAGTTTCATGATTGTGAATCTGACATCCTCTGGCAGAATATTTCTAATTGCTACAGGGAGCATTTGGGTCATCAAAACATGGCAGTTGTGGGACTTCATCCTAACCAACTTCCAATCATCCATAGACACGAGCTTCTTAACATTTGCGGAGTAGCCCGACGGAACTTTAATACCTTGGAAACACTTGCAGAGGTCTTCTTTCTCTTTCTTGGAGAGGGTGTAGCATGTAGCGGGGATGTATGGACCTTTCCCATTCTCCTCTATCACGGCAAGCTCAGGCCTGATTCCCATGTAAACCATGTCGCGGTGAGCATTCACACCATCCTTGGTCTTCCTAGGTATGTTCAGCAGGATGCCAACCAAATTGTCGCAAACATTCTTCTCAACGTGCATGACATCAATACAGTGTCGTACATCTAACTCCTTTCAGTACGGTAGTTTCCAAAATATCGACCTCTTCTTCCACATGCCTCTGGGACGAACAGATTTACAGCTCTTCCCATATTGGACGTCGATATCCTCCACACGTGAATATACTTGCCTTCTAGTCATAGGCTGCGAGGGTGAACGAACTTTCCTCTTTCCATCATATTTGTCACCCATCTTACGGTATCGATGACTGCGAGGTAGAAACCTATGGTGATCGATATACACATTTTTCTTTGAATTTGGCAGCCAACAGCTATCAGTGTCCTCTTCACAAATAGGACACGCTTTGCCTCCTTTCGTACTGTAGCCCGCCAAATTACCAAGGGTCAGAAAATCATTTATGGTGCAGAATACCATAGCCCGTAGGGTGAAGTGCTCTCTTTTGTATGCATCCCACACCACGACCCCCTCGTTCCACAATTTTACCAAATCCTTGATCAGTGGAGCGAGATACATATTAATATCATTTTCTGGCTGTTTGGGTCCTGAGATTAGCAACGACATCATGATACACTTCCGCTTCATGCACAGCCAAGGAGGGAGATTGTAGATACACAACAGAACTGGCTAGGTGCTGTGACGACTGCTAATGTTACCAAATAGATTCATTCCATTTGTACTCAAACCAAATCTTATGTTCCTTATTTCGGCACCGAACTCCTCATGTTTCCAATCGATGTTTCTCCATTGAGCCAAATCAGCAGGATGTCTCAGCTTGCCATCTTCCTTTTGAGACTTGTAACATCCCAAAATTTGCTTTTATTATATTTATGGTATTCTTGAATTATTAGAAAATTTCGGGAATGTATTTGGAATTTTTGGAGTTAAACCGAATTTAAGCCTTATTGAATTAATCATATAAAATAAAGATCATGTGTGTCACGTGCGCATAAAATTTCAAAATTTAGTTTAAAATAACGACATTTGAAAAACAAGAATGTTCCTTTCAAATATTTTCAAAAACTTGATCTATAAATTAAGTTGTTGATTTTATAAAAATCTGTTCAAGTGTCTGATTTACTAAAAGATTTTTTGCGGAAAATCTATACATCGAAAAATTATGAAACTAAGCTTATTAGGTTCCAAATATTCCATAGTATTTTAGAGAATTTTCCAAGATTTTTAGAGCCTTTCTACTATTTTATCCCTCGCACTTTCCTCTCTTTGACACTATTTAAATTCGAATAAAAAGGGAATTTGAACAGTATCATCTTCAACCTCCAGAAAATCGATGTCTCTCTCTCCCGTGGACATCTCCATTTCTTTGAATCACCGTAACTTCGTGATTACTCAACCAAATCGAGTGAAACCGGTGGCATTATGTCGGCAATGAAGCCAGGATTAAGTGCCCGGCCGTTACTCATCGTTAAACCCCTAGAAACGGTCGCAATAACCGTAAATCCAAAAATCGTGTTTCAAGCCATAACTCAGCCGTTTCTAATCCCCGTCGATTGTGCGAAGCGCTTGAAGTGTGCGTATTGACTCCCTCTATCCCGTGCTCACTTGCTCCCGACGATTGCTCATCTCCTTCCTCACCAAATCAACCAAAAACCAGAGTTCATCACCGTTCATGGACATCACCGTGTCATCTGTCAAACTGGTGAGTCTTTTTGAAATCCGACTACGTCATCTTGTTCGCCTTGTTGATAGGAGCATAAACCCACAAGAAATTTCAGGTTTCATTAAGAATTGAGCCCGAATTTCATGTTTGTTCTTCGTCGTTGGAGCTCGGTTCGTCGTCGATTTCTCCCAATTCGGTAATCCTCTCCGCAATTCCTTTGAGCTATAGACTTATCTTAATGTCGCCTAGCTAGTGCTCCCGTCGATTACGCGAAAATCCATGAATTGGTCAATTCCCCAAAATTTGTGCCATGGCCGTGAGCCATTCTTGCGCCCGTGCGTGTGCGCCGCCGCCGCGCCGGCCGTTCCCCATCGTTGCCACCGCCAACGCCGCCACCACCAACGCCGACCTCCGGTCGACCTGCGCTCGTCATCCTGGTCGTCGCTGGTTGTTTCCTTCTCTGTCTCTTTCCCGTAGCCAAAGCAAGCCAAGCAACAGGCAACAGAAGAATACGCATATATGCCATGAATAGTGTCATGCATGTTCAAAACTAGTTGTACGTAAACATTTTTAGGAAAACAAGAAATTTGTTATTTTCATTACAAATTCGTTATAAGTCCAAACTGTAAGCGACAAATTTTGTAAATGAGTAAAAATCAATACCTAGCCACTTTAGTTTTATTGAAATTTTATAAATAAATTTATACTATTAAAATATTCACGGAAAGTCCAAATTTACAAATTTGGTAGCTCTTAAACTATATGTCCAAAACTGTCAAAATAAATTTTATAAATCTTAGAAAATGCTAAATTAATTATCTAGAAGTTTTCATAAAGTTATGAATTAGTTTGATTTGTGGTAGTTTCTGAATGTGTGTTTGTATGTTGTTTTGTGTGTTTATTTGGTTCTTTATCTGTTATGCGTAGACGTCGAGCTGTGTGAGGACGCGGATTTCGAGGATCAAGCTCTAGACCAAGACCTAGACCAAGACTCGTTGCTTTACGAAGGCAAGTTATACTTTGACCATCTTGCTCCTAATGTTTTAAATATTATGTTGATTTAAATTATGCATGCTAATTAAATTATAAAAACTTTAAAGTAATTTGGGTTTAGTTAAATCACCACTTATTATCGATTCTTTGTTCCTAGTATTTGTATGCCATAAACCCATTGTCACCCTAAGTTGGAAACTATTAAATTGGTCGATATTAGTCACCAACGAGAAATGGTTGGAACGAAGTAGGTATGCTTAGCCAAGCAGTACGCTTCATTGACACTATTTCATGAGAAAGATGAAATATTGACTAATGAACTATGAAAGACATTTTGAGAATGTGACACGTGTGTTGATGTTATTGATGGCACACGGTGCATGGTAACCAACCAGGGTGGTAAAATAATTTAGACTGTGGCAAGTGGCAAGTGATTAATGGAGGGCCAGATGTGGCACATGGGAGTGACGTTGTTGAATTTGGTTTTGTGAACTTTGGGTAGTCTTGCCACGGTCAACCTAAGGACTTAACCTTGCAAGCCTTTGAACTGGGCCTAACATACAACCACATGTCTGGTATGGGACAGACCTATAGTTGAGTATGATTCCGAAGTCTTAGCATGTGAGACCTCAGGTGGTTTTTGTAGCTGTGGATGTGGAAAGAAGGGTGTAGTGTTTACCGGATTGGTCTTACATCTCTTCAACGGTATACGTTGGCCCTGTACTTCCGCTCCGCAAAAGGGAAGGGACAGTGGGAACTATACCGGGGGGTACACATGTGAGGATAGAAGTTTCGGAAAGACTTTGTTATGGTTACACGCCTGTGTGGTGTCTAACTATATCGTGTGGGTAAAGTGTATAACCTCTGCAGAGTGTACAAACTATTCGAATAGCCATGTCCACGGTATTGGACATTGCTCGGGGATTACAATCAAGGGTTAGACTTTATTAAAAATGTGGTTGGGTTAAAAGATGAAGTTGATGGAAGTATGGATTAGGATATGGAAATGCTTTTACTTAACTTCTGGAAAAGTTATTGTTAATTCTACTTGTTTTTACTGCTTTGGAATCTACCCATGTTACTTGTTAAATGCTGTTTATTGCAAATTAACCTTTAAGCCATTCCATTGGAATGAGCCTGGCATGTAGCATATTAGGTTCCATTCTGTGCATAGCTTGTTGAGTACCAATGTCCTCACCCCTCCATAATCACAACATCAGAAGATGAAGAACCGCAAGCGTTTGAGGAGGAGAAGAATGACGACCGGCTAACTAGGGAAAGGCTCGGTCGATTGCCTATGGTAAACCGAGGCGCCACTTAATAATTTTATAATTCCGCCATTGTTATTTGTTTACTCTGAACTCAGCCCTGCATGGCTTAATATTGTGAGGCTGACCTTAAGGTCTTAACAGTTTAATTTAAATTAAATACATTATTGTTATTATTTTCGCTGTGTATGTGTGATGGTATTCATCTCTGTTATATCTGTGAGCACCAGCGTGATCCTGGACTGGTGTATCACACAGAGTATTCAGAATTCAAATTTCGGGCGTGACAGAAGGTGGTATCAGAGCCATACTGACTATAGGACAGACCCTTAGCTAGAATGGTCGTTGGGGGGTGAAAATTATTTTCTAAATCTAAAAGTAAACAAGAAAATAAAATCACTCCTATCTCATCCCTTCTTCCTCTTCATTCCTTTTTGCTGAAATTCTCATGGTTACTTTATTTTAAAATTCTGAGAGTTGACGAGGATATCTTTTGGCAGATGAGGATGATCCACTCTTATAGAGAGCGCACTGGTGGATACGCTGCGGAACTGTGGCGCATGATGCAGCTTCTCAGAGGCTTCAACAGGCCGATCTATCGAGGGACCTCCATAGTGTGGGCAGGACTTGATATCACCTGGGATGTCAAGATCACTGTCTATGCTCGGGAGAGGACGAGGGCGAGCCGTCCTATCCACATCACCATCAGGAGGACTTCGTTCGAGGCCGAGATCCAGGAGACGTCGCGTCTTGCGATGCGGCAGATCGCCCGCATCTACTCCATAGAGTTGGAGGGTACCGTCTTTCGTCACCACCCGCGCCGAGACAGTCGCCACGACAGGATGGAGTTCTTGGAGGAGGACACCACGATCACTCACCTGGCGAGGTACGTCATCGCCCAGGAGGAGGCCATGGACGAGACCATCCAGGAGCTGCAGAGGGCCCGTCGACGAGGTCGCAGAGGTGAGAACACAGTTGCGGGAGGCTCGAGAGTACCTAGCTCACTCTATTCAGACGGTCCATGAGCTGGAGGTGGCGCTGTACAGACCTGAGCCTTAGCCAGTTCTAGAGCTGCACGACCCAGATCCAGAGGAGCCGGAGCAGGTGCAGGAGGCAACAGTGCAGGAGGTGCCAGAGCCACCGGCACAGGAGCAGGCCGCCCCAGGATCGGAGGAGTCAGTGGGGTCTTTTGTTCCAGTTGCACCAGGGCACCGTGACCAGTTTGCCCCGATGCCACCGCACCCACCTCAGTACCCACCGGGAGGACCGCACCCCGGGTGGCTCGATGATTGAGAGATCTTTTCTTTTCAGAGTCGACTCAAGTATTGAGTCAAGTTATTTGAGTCAGTCTTATCGAGTCTGTCCCTAGAACGTTTACTTTGATTCGAACTTTATGTGTTGTTATGTTTGTTTGATGTGTGCTTGATATGTGTCGCATTGCCCGTAGGCACTTGTGAGCGACCATATCACTATAATAATAATAAAGTTGCGTGTTTTGTTTTGAGTCGAACCTTTCTCCCTGCATTAGTTCTTGTGTACTTGTCTCCTCTGTTCCCTCTTTTCCCTAAATCCTTTTGTTCTTTAGATGGTGAACACCCTAGGCAACATTGGAGCCAGCGGGAGCGGAGTTCGTGGGAACAGAAACTAGGAGGAGATTGTTCTGCCACAAGAACCACCGCCTATTGACATGCAAAACCTGGGAGCATTCCTCGCTGCCTGCATCTAGTGATGCAGACGATGATGCATCGATCACAAAGAATGCAAAATCAAGCTCAAACCGTATAATGTCAATAACAACCCGAATGCGCATCATGGAAACCAGTTCCAGTCCAGACTTTCGGACTTCATGAGGACTAGGCCACCAATATTCTCGGGAAATGCTAACCCAATAGAGGCCGATGACTGGCTACGGACCATAGAAAGGAAGTTGCACATATCCCAGTGTGCACCCAATGAGAAGGTCCTATACGCCTCCCATCAACTTGAAGGGACTACAGCAGAATGATGGGAAACTACTATGCATCCCACGAGAATCCCCAGGAGATCACCTGGGAGGAATTTACTGTTGCCTTCCGCCAGTATCACATACCAGAGGGTATGATGGAACTTAAGAAAGAAGAGTTCAGATCTTTGAAGCAGGGAGGCCAGTTAGTGGCTGATTACCTCAACCAATTCACTCAATTGGCTTGCTATGCGCCAGAAGATGTAGCAACGGACAAGGCGAGACAGTCCCGATTCATGAAGGGACTGAACTCTGAGCTTCAAGTGGGACTGATCACCCACACGTTCCTAGACTTTCAAGAGCTTGTCAATAAGGCGCTCATTCTTGAAGATAAGCGCAAAGAAATAGGAGAGGACCGTAAGAGCCAGATGTCAGGCCAAGGGGGACGTCCGAATCAGATGAGGTTGAGAGTCAATCCTCAGTAATTTGTGAGATTCAGGTTACAAATGCCCAACTAGAGGACAATTTCTTCGCCCGGATCTTCAAGTCAGGGCTTTAGGACGCCAGTGCAGAGGACCAATGCACCGAGTTCCAATCAGCAAAATGCAGTGAGGCGTTGCTACAGCTATAATGAACCGGGACACTTTGCCAATTAGTGTCCAAAGAGAGGCAATGTGACCCCAGTTCGCTTCAACCTGGGGCCAACACCGACGAAGACACCAAAGACAGCAAAGAAACCATGGAAACAATCAACTGAGTCTGCACTGTCGACAATCGTCCGAGGTCAGCGTGAACTATATCTGGCCGTTGAAACTCAAGATGCCACGGACGTCAGATTGGGTACATTTTGGTTAACTCAAGACTGCCATTGTTTTATTTGATTCGGTGCTTCACATTCATTCATTTCTCAAGACTTTGCTGTGGGAAATGGGTTGGAATTGAGAAAACTTAAGTGCACACTAGTAGTGCAATCACCTGGGTCGGAACTTCAATCTAACCTAAGATGTTCGGGAATCAAGCTGGTCATAAACGAGGTAGAGTTTCTAGCAAATCTAATTGTGCTAGACACCCAAACCTTAGATGTAATCCTCGGAATGGATTGGCTGACCAAACATAAAGCTGTATTGGACTATGGCCGCAGAGTAGTGTCTGTAGAGAACCAAGACGGAGAAAAAGTAGAATTTCAAGCAACCACAGTCCGAGATGGAAAATTGATGGTCAACCACCTAGAGACTATCAGTCTAGAAGATGTACCGGTTGTAAAAGAGTTTTCGGATGTGTTTCCCGAAGACTTGCCTGGTATGCCGCCTGATAGGGATATTGAGTTCTTTATCGAGCTGGTGCCCGGAACAGCCCCGATCGCGAAAAGACCTTATAGGATGTCCACAAAAGAACTAGTGGAGATGAAAAAGCAGATTGAAGAACTCATGGAAAAAGGTTTCATTAAACCTAGCTCATCGCCGTGGGGAGTACCAGTACTGTTCGTTAAAAAGAAAGATGGAAGTTTTAGAATGTGTATAGACTATCGTGCACTAAATAAGGTGACGATAAAGAATAAATATCCTTTACCTAGGATAGACAATCTTTTTGATTAGTTAAGAGGAGCGGGAGTTTTCTTTAAGATAGACCTTCGATCCGGATACCACCAGTTAAAAATTCAGACCGAGGACATACCAAAGACAGCTTTTTCGTCAAGGTATGGGCATTATGAATTCACGGTCATGTCTTTTGGATTGACCAATGCCCCAGCTTATTTCATGAATATGATGAACAAAGTATTCATGGAATACTTGGACAGGTTTTGTCAGAGATTGGGTATTCCCCATAACGACCATCGTACCTCGGCGGCTAGTTAGTTGCCGACATGCTTACCCTTGGACGGTGTCCCCAAGGAAAATCCTCGGGTAGACTGACCTGCAGGCCTAACCCGTCCTCAGCTAAGCTCACCCCCGACCATGCTTGCTCGGGGAAATGCGACCGACGACCAGGTTCGAAGAAGGGACCTTGGGCATAACCAAAAAGCTAGGCACGGTCCACGAAGACGACGTGTCATTAATCACTCGGCGGCTTGAAGGACCGTACGTCCACGATCTAAGCACACTACGCTCACGTTGCGGTATGGCGAAAAGCAAGGGAACAGTCTCACCCACGTATGGGAGCAGTTGTGACGCGTCACTCCGTAATAATGATGTAAAGCTGTAATCGTCTATAAATACCCCATCACATGTAATGTTGGGGTTCCAGCTTTTCTTTAGAGAATCGAGAGGAAGAACACACCTGTAAGAAGTAGAGAGAGAAGGGAGGTCCGGTGCCCCCGAGCAAGCACTTGTAACTCGTCTTTGGGAATTAGTGAAGCTGCTGGATGTAGGGCTGTTATCTCCCCAACGAGAGGCCTGAACCAGGATAAAAACCCGTTGTTTGTTGTGTTATTCCGGCCGTCTCGACCCTAGCTCGGCAGGCCCTCGGACGCTATACTCTCTGCGGAAAAGGGGCCTAGGTTGATCCCTCATTCAACAAGTAAGCTCGGCGGGGGACCGGTTCCCGAATCGTCTATAGCTGGCGCCATCCATGGGGATCGACTGAGTCCTTCCATGGAGAATCCCTGCGGATGCTGAATTCTCAAGATAATCAAGACCTCTGCATCTTCGACGACGTGGAGGATGACGACATGTACTACGCCGGTGAAGGCGTGGTTGGTGCAGCTAATCCGGAAGGCCACACCGAGTACGGGAGTCTTTCCCCGGCAGCTGCAATGTGAGAGCGTTTCCTTCGCTCGCAGCATGATACCCTCACTAGTGAGGAGGAACCTGGCGGTCTCCACGATGGTCTGGGTGTTCCTGACCGTCCCGAGTGCAGCCGTGAGACCGCGTCGCGTGGGGATACTATGATGTCACCCTCGCGGTCCCGGTACTCACGCAGCGTCAATATGGAGGGGAGAGAAGAAATTCACGAGGTCGAGTCTCTGGAGACTGCTCGTCGTCATCAGCACGATGCAGTCGAGAATCGTCCAGAGTTGTCCCTGGACAAGACCCTGGTGACCATCCGCCGCCAAGATCGCGGAAAGGCGGACGCCAGGAATGGAGACCCGGCTCGTGAAGATCCCGGCGAGCCTCGCTCCCCAGAGCAAGTGCGCGATCGTCGCCCAAGGTTGCCCCCCCGCTCCCCAGAGCGCCGAGCGGCTGCGAGCCATGGCAACGGTCGTGCGTAATTTCTGAAATTTCTCTGGTCAGGCGGACCTGGAAGCCATGGGGGCGGTCGTGGCTAACAATCTAGAAAAGCTCGTCGCTGACATGGGGCTTCCAAGGTCCCCTGGCAGAGAGAGGCCCTAGAGTGTTTCCCGGGACTATAAGCGCCATTCCCCTATTCGCTCCCATCGCATCGTCTCCCGAAGTCTTGCTCGGGAGGGCCGCGGGATGCAAGATCGGTGTCGTGAGGACGTTTGGAGCGTTTCTCGGATGGCCTCGCGGGTTCGAGGGCACGCTACGTCCATTTACGGGGTTACCGAGTGTTCTACCTTGGGGCTGCCTTTGTCGCGCTGATATGGAGACATATTCTCTCATCTCACCCCGCGCATAAGGGACCATCGTGACGCTAGCCGTCATGGTCGCCATGCCCGGAGGGGTCGCCTCGACAGCCTGGCTGTAATACCGAAGATCTCTTTTGCTAGGGTTTCGGTCGGTAATGAATTTCTCCTTCGTGAGTCAAGGATGTTTATTCGGGAGGAATTATTTATCGTTGCGCAAGTGAAGCTTTTATTAAAAGTTTTGGATTTCTTCTGTCAGCTTTTTCGGATAAAGGGTGTTTTTCCTAGCCGTATAGTTGGCGACAAGTTTGTTTTCTTGTTAATCGTCATTTCGCGCCAAGAATTGAATTATCTGGTTCGCTCAAAGGGTTTAAAGTTGGATTTTGGATTCTTTGGAGGGTCTTCATTTCTTTTCCCCTAGCCTTTGTCTATATGTCGTGCCCCGAATTTTCACAGATTTGGGCACTCTGTGTATTCTGTACTAGTCCAGGATCGCGCTAGTACACACAGGATTAACAGGTTGAAGTACCACAATCATACACAGCAGAAATAAATAAATAAGTACTTCAAGCATAATATAATCGAGTTACATGACCTTATGGTCGCCTTACAATAATTCGCCATGCAGGGCGATAAATAACATCAGTATCAAGTTCATTCAGCGGAAGCAAAAGTAAAGCAAGGAACTCTTCATAACCACATGCTACTGAGTGCGGCTCAACCCCCTAATCCTCCTGGCCTTCGACGAACTCTTCATTCCAAGCTGGCACGACTTCTTCTTCTTCTGAGGTTTTTGTCGATGCAAGGGTGAGTATACAACATACTCAACAAGTCATGCACAATGCAGTTCTATTACTACATGCATGGCTTATTCCAAAGGAAAGGCTTAATTGGTTATTTTGCATAAAGCAAAGATTTCTTTCACACGTAGTACTATTAGATTAAAAGCAAGAAATCAATATTAATAATACTTAGTTTCTCAATTCTTTTCCAAGGGTTTGGCACACAGCCCTAAATTGATTCTTTTGGCACACAGCCACCCAATCCACATTCCTTATTTTGAAAATCTAACCCTTGACTGTAATCATGAAAGCAATGTCCAAGATCATGGATACGGCTATTCAATAGATTCACACACACACTCGCAGAGGTTGTACACTTTACCCACAAGATATACGCCGCTTCGCCTCAGCGCGATTGATTGCAACAAAGTCCTTCAGAGACTAACACTTAGCCAGTGATCCTCTCCAGTATTGCCTTCCTAACACTTTCCTCACACAGAGCCAAAGCTTAGAACAGGCACATACCATTAGATGGGTACCAAGCCGCAGCACAGTGTACGCTCCCCAAACGGTTACACCTTTGTGTAGCTCACACCCCGAGGTATCAAAGGAAAGATATTAGAAACCTCATCAACTAGGTCCGCCCCATTCCGACAAGTGGTTGTACGGAACTTCGCTCAAAGGCTCGCAAGGTTGAGTCCTTAATTGACCCGGGCAAGGCATCCATTTTATTTACCTCGGCGCACAGCCTTCACAATCTTTCATACAACCCGTTGCCACACAGGCCCACCTGGCACGAAGCCTTCTTGCCACTTGCCCCGGCCCAAATCATTTCCCACCCAGTTTTGCATTATTGCAACACATGCCAATGCCCACTTCATTGTACGAGTAGAACCACACAGGTCGCTACCCTCAATTCCATTTCATGACATCATCGCATTATTTCAAAATGCGTTCCATAAATGTTTAGTCAATATTTGTTTGCGATTTGAAAGACATTCAACGCATATAAGCGCGCTAAGCGACTAATCACGGTCTAGCCTCCCGTGTTGGCAATTATGTAGCATCCAACATAATGTAGCATTCTAGGGTGACAAGGTGTTCATGGCATACAATAGTGTTAGCAAGGTGGCATAAGCAAGATAGGTATTTAACTACATTTCCCACAAGAGCAATATTATTTTAATTAACATAGCATGCAATACTTGAATCAAATTATATTTGAAAATCTAGGGGCAACATGGTCAAGGCATGACTTGCCTTCAAACAGCAGTTGGTTCTGGTCGAAGTTCTGCGATGGGTCTTCAAATTCTCCCTCGGCGAATTCCGGCGACTCGGAGTCTAATCGGTACAAGCAAGCACGCAATAAATATACTATACAGACAACAATATCATCACCAAAAATAAAATAAAAATCACCATTAAATAGCTTACATTTTTACAAATTTTTGGGCACTAGAATCACCCAAATCCGAGTTAAGATGCAAAAGTTATAGCGTTTTCAAATTTGCTGAAATTCAATAAATGAATAACCGAATTAATCCTTTTATTTTTATACTGAAAATCCGGATTTATTCCCCCGGCGACATGTGTCGGCACCAGGGGCCTCCACGTCACCCACGGTCACTGACAAGTGGGCAGGATGACGCCATGTCGACGTCAAGACACGGTGGGTCATCACTGCGACTTGTGGGCCCCACTTTAACGTTGCTTGGACCACTCAGCGATTGACACGCGGCGAGAAAGCATCAAGCCACGTGGCGCATTTAATCCCGGCCGTTGGATTTAAATCCAACGGTCGGTCGTTACCGAGCGATGCACTGCTACATGGCATACGTGGCGCAGCAGGAGCGGTCGGATGAGAAATCTACGGCTACGGTTACCCGGAGAGTTTACTGCTCATCGCACATACGTGGATGCACCAGCGTGGTCGGATGGCGATCCAACGGCGATGGGTACCCACACGGTTTACTATTCCCAAGCCTACGTGGACGCACGCCTACCGTCGGATGGAGATCCTACGGTTGCGGTTACCCGAGCGGAACACTATTGCCAAGCCTACGTGGCCTAAACGGAACCGTCCGATTAAGATCTAACGGCTACCAACATCCGAAGCAGACTCGGTTTAGCGCTACAGAGGAGTGGACGTGGCGATACCTCAGTCGTGCGATGGAGATCGAATGGTGAAGGAAGCTCGGGGGCAGACGGCGGTGGCGCAGCAGTTCCCGAAGGTCGGAGACGAGGAAGATGACCAGCTCGGCGGCGCTACGGGACTTCTCCGGCGTGAAGAAGTGGACCAATGGATGCGTCTTGGCACGGTGGACTCGGAGAGCGCCTTAGCTGCGACGGGGAACGGCGGGTGACGGCGGAGAACGAAGGAAACCGTGGCGGAGGTGAGTAGCTACAACGGTGAGCTCGGGCGCACTCTACGGTGGACGGCAGGATGCGGGAGAACAGGCAATGGGAGCGGAAGAGAGAGCTGCATGCGGCGGGGTATATCACTCGCTCGACGAGCATTGAACTCGTGATAAAATCCTCGACAGATCCTCGGCCAACAAGATGGCGGCGGTGCTGATGGCTCGCCCCGAGACTATGCGGTCGCGTCGACCGCTCGATCACGATCCAACGGCGGCGGATTGATCCTCGGCGTTAAAGCAAGATTCAATCACACTGCTCGATCAAGATCCGACGGCAGCGAGCGATGCGGCGTTAGGGTTTTCGGCGAAAGCATGTGTTGGGCCGCCCAAATCTTGTAGCTAGCAATAATCCGGTTTTATCAATAAAAATAAATGCATAATTTCAAAGTAATTATTTAAGGCACTAAAATACCCTAAAAATTCTAAAAAATTCTAGAAAATATTTCAAAGCATTTTGAGCCTAAATAAAATATTTTCATTTATTTTTGATAAATACTTTTTCTGATATTAATTAACCAAGAGAAGAATATTTCAAATAAATGTTAATTAAATCCAATAAATCCCAAAAAAAATTAGATAAATTCAATTAAATGCAAATAAAGGTTTATTAATTCATAAGAATTTTAAAAACTCCAAAAATTTAAATTCGGCAAATTTCGGGACATTACAAACCTACCCCCCTTAACAGAATCTCGTCCCCGAGATTCGAGGCTTAACTAGAGAATAGGTTTGGGAACTCCTTTTTCAGATCTTCCTCTCCTTCCCAGGTGGCCTCACTTTCCGTGTGATTGCTCCACTGAACTCTGCAGAAATGGTTTGTCTTGCTTCTGGTTCTCCGATCCACTGTATCCAAAATTTTTATCTGTTGTTCCTTGTAAGTCAAGTCTTCCGTAGTTCGCTCCTTCCAAAGGATGTTTGTTCTTCAGGTAATTCGAAGACACTTCTTGAGTTGCGATACATGAAAGACATTGTGTACTCCTGCCAACGACTGCGGTAACTCCAGTTGATAGGCGACTTCACCTTTACGGCTTATGATTTTAAACGACCCTACATATCTTGGTGCAAGTTTACCCTTTTTGTGAAACCTCTGGACTCCTTTAAGAGGCGTAACTCTGAGATACACGTAATCTTTTGGTTCAAAGTTCAAATCTCTGCGGCGGTTGTCTGCGTAGCTCTTCTGTCTCGACTGCGCAATTTTTAACCTTTCCCTGATCAGTGCTATTTGCTCTTCAGCTTCTTGAAGTATGTTTGGTCCGAAGACACGGCGCTCACCAGTCTCATTCCAATTTAATGGCGTCCTGCAGGGTCGACCGTACAATGCTTCGAAAGGTAACATCTGAAGACTAGCCTGATAGCTATTGTTGTAACTAAACTCCGCATATGGCAAGCATTTATCCCAAGTTGATCTCAACATATCTTCTAATATCCGTTGACTCTTTTCATCATCCATCCGCTTGCGGGTGATAAGTCAGATCTTGAAATTCAAAGTGGTGCCCATTGTTTGTATGTAATTTATCCCAAAATCTTGAGGTAAATTGGGTACCTCGTCCGATACTATTTTCTTCTAAGACTCCATGTAAGCAAACGATCCGTGCCATGTATAGCTCGGCTAATTTATCTCCTGAATAGGTTGTCTTTACTGGTATGAAGTGCACGACTTTTGTCAATCGGTCCACGATGACCCATATGGAGTCATAACCTCTTTGCGTCCTTGGCAATCCGGTAATGAAATCCATTCCGATTTCTTCCCATTTCCACTTCGGTATTTTTAACAGTTGTAGCAGTCCTGCTGGTCTCTGATGCATAGCTTTGACTCGCTGGCATAGATCACATAGTGCTACGTGTTCAGCAACCTCTCTCTTCATATTCGGCCACCAGAACCTTTCCTTTAAATCTTGATACATTTTTGCACTTCCTGGGTGAATCGAATACTTGGAATCGTGAGCCTCCTCTAGTATTAACTGTTTTAATTCCTTTTTGTTAGGTACACAAATACGCTCTTTCATCCACAACGTACCATGTTCGTCCAGCTTAAAGTCTTTCGCTTGACCTTCCTCCATCTTGGCTTTGATCCTCTCGATCTTCTCATCATTCTTCAGACGTTCTCTAATCTGATCTTCCAAGATAGGCTTTACTTCTAATGCGGCTACGAATCCTTCGGGAACGACTTCCAATTTCAATCTCTGAAGGTCCTTACACAATTCTCCCTGGCTTTCTTCCACCTTCGAATTTAGACCATGACTTTTCCGACTTAGGGCATCAGCCACTACATTGGCCTTGCCGGGATGATAATGGATACCCATGTTGTAATCCTTGATCAGCTCTAACCATCTCCTTTGTCTCATGTTTAGATCAGATTGGGTGAAAATATATTTAAGGCTTTTATGGTCTGTATACACCTCACATCTATTGCCAATAAGATGTGATGCCATATCTTCAGTGCGTGCACCACGGCTGCTAATTCTAGATCATGCGTCGGGTAATTTCCTTCATGTGGCCTTAATTGCCTTGATGCATAGGCTACTACCTTTCCATTTTGCATTAACACGCATCCAAGTCCTTGGCGTGATGCATC
The DNA here is from genome assembly GCA_036346375.1 of Guadua angustifolia. Taxonomy (NCBI): domain Eukaryota; kingdom Viridiplantae; phylum Streptophyta; class Magnoliopsida; order Poales; family Poaceae; genus Guadua; species Guadua angustifolia. The sequence goes on from CM070521.1 coordinate 24,861,253, forward strand.
GCAGTAAATATCAAAACTCTGATGCACATCTGGTTGAACTAGCACTGGCGCTGATGTCAATCTTTTCTTCAACTCCTGAAAACTTCTCTCACGACCGTGTCCAAACAAATTTCTTTCTTTCTTTAGCAATTGTGTAATTGGCCTGGCAATGGTGGAAAATCCTTCTATAAATCGGTGGTAATAACCAGCCATTCCAAGAAAACTCCGAACCTGCGAAACTGTCTTTGGCGACTCCCAATGCAATACTGTCTCGACCTTGCTTGGGTCTACTACAATTCCTTCGGTAGTCATGATATGCCCTAAGAAATCTACCTTGCTCTTCCAGAAATCGCACTTACTGAATTTCGCATACAACTGTTGCTCTCTTAGTTTCTCCAGCACTAATCTCAAATGTTGGGCGTGCTCTTCATCCGTCCTTGAATAAACCAGAATATCATCTATGAATACGACCACAAATTTGTCTAAGTATTCCATAAATACTTTGTTCATCAAGTTCATAAAGTAAGCAGGCGCGTTTGTCAATCCAAATGACATGACGGTGAACTCGTAGTGTCCATATCTTGAAGAAAACGCGGTCTTGGGTATGTCCTCTGTCTTGATCTTCAACTAGTGGTATCCTGATCTTAGGTCAATCTTGGAGAATACTCCGGCTCCTCTTAATTGATCGAAAAGATCATCTATCTGGGGTAACGGGTATTTATTCTTTATTATCACTTCGTTAAGTGCACGATAATCTATATACATACGGAAATTCCCATCTTTCTTCTTAACAAATAGAACCGGTGCTCCCCAAGGTGACGAGCTTGGCCTAATGAATCCTTTCTCCAATAACTCCTCGATCTGCTTTTTCATCTCAACCAGTTCTTCGGTAGACATCCGATATGGTCTCTTTGCTATTGGTGCGGTTCCAGGTACTAAGTCAATTACGAACTCTATGTCTCTGTCTGGTGGCATTCCTGGTAGTTCCTCGGGAAAAACATCTGGGTATTCGCTGACCACTGGTACATCTTTCATACTGACAGTTTCCAAATTGTTCACTAACATCTGTCCTTCTCGAACTGCCTTTGCTTGAAATTCCACTTTTCTACCCTCGGGGCTCTCGATAGACACAACTCTCCGTCCATGAGCCTAATCTGACCTTATGTTTGGTCAACCAATCCATTCCCAGGATAACGTCCAGGGTTTGGGTATCTAATATAATAAGGTTCGCTAGGAACTCTACTCCTTTTATTATTAACTTAACTCCAGAACATCCGACCTTAGAACGGAGTTCTGATCCAGGGGATTGGACTAGAAGTGTACTTTTTAGGTTAACAATATCCAGATCATTTGTCATGGCAAAGTCTTGAGAAATGAACGAATGCGAAGCTCCTGAATCAAATAATACTGTAGCTGGCACTGAGTGGACTAGGAACTTACCGAGCACGATGTCCGTAGCATTCTGGACTTCGCTTCGGAGATATGGTTGATTCGACCTCGCGTGATCGCTTGTGGTGTAGCTCCAGCTTGGGCGGGTCCTCGGCTTCCTCCTTGGATAGGGGTCTTGGCTGGTGTGCTCCCTAAGTTGAAGCGCACTGGGGTCACAACTCCTTTCTTGGGACATATGTTAGCAAAATGTCCAGTCTCGTTACAGTTGTAGCAGCGCCTTCCTGCCATTTGCTGATTTCCACTACCCTGATTATTAACTTTGACAGGAGTCTGAGGGGTCTATCCGGCTGGCCTCGGCATTGGCGGCGGTGTCTCGCAACGCGTCTCCTGGAAACACTCGTGGAATTTGCTGGGCATCATTCTCGATTTCTGCTGGCCATGGCGTCCTCCCTGTTGTGCCATGCGGCGTTTACGGTTATCATCCAGTTCCTTGCGCTTATCCTCCAGTATGAGCGCCTTGTTTACTAACTCTTGGAAATCCGGGAAGGTGTGGGTGATCACCCCACTGCGCAGACCGATGTTGAGTCCTTCGTAAAGCGAGACCGCCTTGTTTTGTCTCAAGGTTACGTCTTCGGGCGTAGCGTGCTAGCTGAGTGAATTTATTCAGGTAATCGGCCACCGACTGGCCTCCCTACTTCAGCGCTCTGAATTCTTCCTTTTTCAACTCCATGATACCTTCCGGTACATGGTATTGACGAAAAGCCATGGTGAATTCATCCCAGGTAATCTCCTGCGGGTTCTCCTGCGATGCGCAGTAGTTTTCCCACCATTCAGCTGCGGTTCCTTCCAATTGATGAGAGGCATAAAGCACCTCTCATTTCCCTCACACCGGGTTATGTGTAATTTTTTCGATGGTTCTCAACCAATAAATCGCCTCTAACGGATTTGGCATTGCCTGAGAATGTGGGCGGTCATGTTCTCATAAATTCAGATAATATTGAGTACGGACGTGGCCATTGTTCACAGCTTGATTGTTGGCGGTTGCTTGAGTGTTGATCTGTTGTACCGTGGCCATCATTGTCTGCATTAACTGAGTCTGCGCTGCGAGAAATGCTCCTAAATTCTGCATATCAACTAGCGGTGCTGCCTGTGGTGGTGGTGTCTTCGCTCGACCGCCTCTGGCGCGAACCACTGCCTCCTATTCCGTTGTTGCGAGTGTTCACCATCTGTTGATTGTCTCGGTGGTTTAGAGATAAGGGGGAAAAAGAATAGGCAAGTATAGGAACTTATACGGGGAAACAGGTGTAACTTAAAATCCATTAAACATTAAAGCATAGATAATAATTAGGTGTGGTTTATTACATAGTCTAGGGACTATGCAACCACAAAGTAAGTCACAACATCACATCCAATTGTTCATTACAACATCGCACACTAATGTTCAAATAAAAGACGCGACCCAAAACAATCGAAGTCTCAACGCAAAAATCAAGCACGCAACTCGACAAAGCATCACTCATCGAGCCAACCCGGCCTGGCTCGCCGATCACGTAAACCGGCGGTGAGCTGGCATCGGGCAACCGTCCCTATGCCCTCCCATCGGTGCACTGGGGCACCATCGGCGCACTGGGGCACCACCGGCGCTGGTCTCGTGTTTGGCGCTGCTCTCGCGCTCCTCCTCGTCGCCGCTGCCGAGCTCCATGACGGCGTCCAGTCCTCAGGACAGAGAGCCTCCTCCAGCTCAGCCGATCCTCTCGATCGCGGCATCCGGGTCTCTCGAGAGCCACCTCGGTCTCTCCAAGGTGCGGTAGACGGCCGCAGCTCTCAGAGTCGTGGCGCCCATGACCTCCTCTGTCAGCAAGAGTGAAACGCCTGTGCACGACGGCGCATTGTCCTCCAACTCCAAACGAGCTCGAGGGTCCACCCGCGTCTTGGGTGCACACGAAGGCGGTATCCCACTTCGTGAGCCGTGGTCCTCGCCGATCCGGCCAGAGCGCAACCCGCACACTCAGATGCCCGCCAGAAGCTAGCTCGTTTCACCGCGAGGCGAGCGACGACTAGCACGCTGCTCCCGAGCGCATAAGGTAAGAGTCGTCTCCCCCCGCGAAAGCAATCCCGCTGACTATCCAAAGCGGGATCGGTAGAGAGGACGGTCAAGCCTCCCAACACCGGAGCATCCTCCAGAGCTCCGCGATTGCGTAGCCTCCGTGACGCTCTCCAAAAGAGTGAACCATCCGCATCTGCCAAAGCAACGCGTCAGAACAACAATTTTAAAAGAATACCGAAGTAACAGAAAAATACAGCAGAGGTATGAAATAAGGAAGAAGGGATAAGTCAAGATTTCATTGATTTCTCTTGTCAGATTTTAGCCTTTTAGAAATTAGCTTTTATCCTTTCTAAAACGGCCAGTCTAATCTAGGTTTAAGTCCTACAACAAGATGGCTCGATACCATCCTCTGCCGTGTCTCGAATTTTCAAGGATTCGCACTCAGGTATTCTCAGACTAGTCCAGATCGCGCTAGTACACACAGATTAACAAAGTTGAAATACCACAATCATACACAATGAAATAAATAAGTACTTCAAGCATAATATAATCGAGTTACATGACCTTATGGTCGCCTTACAATAATTCACACGCAGGCGATAAATAACATCAAGATCAAGTTCATTCAATGAAGCAAAAGTAAAGCAAGGAACCCTTCATAACCACAAAGCTCGAAAAGTGCGGCTCAACCCCTAATCCTCCCGGCCTTTGTGAACTCTTCATTCCAAGTCGCACGGCTTCTTCTTCTTCGAGGTTTTTGTCGATGCAAGGGTGAGTATACAACATACTCAACAAGTCATGCACAATGCGTTCTATTACTACATGCATGGCTTATTCCAAAGGAAAGGCTTAATTGGTTATTTTGCATAAAGCAAAGATTTCTTTCACACGTAGTACTATTAGATTAAAAGCAATAAAATCAATATTAATAATACTTAGTTTCTCAATTCTTTTCCAAGGGTTTGGAACACAGCCCTAAATTGATTCTTTTGGCACACAGCCACCCAATCCACATTCCTTATTTTGAAAATCTAACCCTTGATCAGAATCACCGAGTAATGTCCAAGATCATGACACGGCTATTCGAATAGATTCACACACACACACTCTACAGAGGTTGTACACTTTACCCACAAGATCTGATCGCCGCCGCAGCGCATTGATTGCAACAAAGTCCTTAGAGACTAACACTTAGCCGATGATCCTCTCCAAGATTGCCTTCCTAACACTTTCTCTCACATGAGCCAAAGCTTAGAACAGCACATACCATTAGATGGGTACCAAGCCGCAAAGACAGTACGCTCCCCAAAACAGTTACACCTTTGTGTAATCACACCCCGAGGTATCAAAGGAAAGATATTAGAAACCTACTGAACTAGGTCCGTCCCATTCCGGACAAGTGGTTGTACACGGAACTCAGTTCAAAGGCTCGCAAGGTTGAGTCCTTAATTGACCCGGGCAAGACATCCATTTTATTTACCTCGGCGCATAGCCTTCACAATCTTTCATACAACCCGTTGCCACATAGGCCCACCTGGCACGAAGCCTTCTTGCCACTTGCCCCGACCCAAATCATTTCCCACCCAGTTTTGCATTATTGCAACACATGCCAATGCCCACTTCATTGTACGAGTAGAACCACACAGGTCGCTACCCTCAATTCCATTTCATGACATCATCGCATTATTTCAAAATGCGTTCCATAAATGTTTAGTCAATATTCGTTTGCGATTTGAAAGACATTCAACGCATATAAGCGCGCTAAGCGACTAATCACGGTCTAGCCTCCCGTGTTGGCAATTATGTGGGAAATTTAACTATTTGCCATCCTTACAAGTGGCCACTCTTCAAACGCCCCTTTTAGAATGTCCATAACACATTTACCACCGGATTTTGAAAGATACTATATTTTTGCCACTTTAGCCGATGTGGCACGCCACACCCCCTCGCCACCGTGGATGCTGCGAGAAAAAGGGGAGGAAAAGACCATGCTGCCCCCCATTTAACTCGCCGATCAAGCGCTCATGGACAAAGTCCTCTCCGAGCTCCAACCCTCTCCCCATCGCGTCCCTCCTCCGCCTCCGCCTCCCGCGGCGACCGCCACTCAAGGCCCAAGAAGCCTCACTCCTCCGACCCTCCGGCCCAACCCATCCAAGAAGCCCCGCCATCGTTTGTCCTTCCCCCGCCCCTCTCCGCCGACGGTGAGGTGGTCATGCCATCCACCACTGCGCAAGGCCGACCCCCGCCCTTGCCACCGCCATCGATGCCCACGAGCCCCAACCTTCCACCGCTCAGACCGCCCATTCCACTCCCTCGTCCGATCCATCCTCTACCAAGCTTTCGCCTTCAAGGCCGCCGCCTCGTCTACTCCGCTTCTCGCCCTCCTTGGCGGCGAGCCTAACGTGCCACCAGACGCTGCTCGCGCCACTCCGCACCGACTCTACCAGATCGGTGTCTCCAAGAAGGCCTCCTACCTCCATGACCTCGCCCTCAAGTATGCCTCCCAGATCTCTCTCGATGCCGCCATCGCCAACATGGACGACCGATCCTTGCCGCCATGCTCACCATGGTCAAGGGTATTGGCTACCGAGCGCCCACATGTTCATGATTTTCTCCCTAGCGCGCCCGATGTGCTCCTGGCGCGACCTCGGGTGTAAAAGGCGGCAACATTATGGACTAGAGGACGTGCCTCATTGCCGCAGATGGAGAAGTCTGGCGAAGCGGTGGCGCCTTTACCGCTCCGTCGGGCGTGGTACATGTGGCGGCTCATTGAGTCCAAGAAACCAGAGCTGCACCGCCATCCTCATGAGCCACCGCGCCGCTTGGGCTCGTGAGGAGCTCATACTCCAAAGAAGAAGAAGAACCGAAAGTGTCATCCAAATGATCGATCCGCATCGATGCTTCGAGGATGGGGTGAATCCCAGATCTATTCTGCAGATTCGCTAATTAGTTCTTGATATAAGATGGATGGTTACTTCGTGAATCCGCTGCTTGCTTTGTGTATCGTTGTTCGTGTTGGGGAGAAGGCGGGATGGTAGCATTGGAAACGAGGATCCGGGGAAACTATTCAATCGATGAATTGGCTTTGTGTCATTCATCCGTGTTAAGAGATCATGGAGATCGCACCAGCCGTTCTTTGGATCATGTAAAAATCATTGTAGTATTTAAGAATCGTGCCATGCTTCCGAGCGAAGTTAAATGGGGGCAACATGGTCTTTTCTCCCTTTTCCTCGCAAAGATCCACGGTGGCGAGGGGCGTATGCGTACACGCCGCCAAAGTGGTAAAAATGCAGCATCTTTCCAAATCCGGTGGCAAATGTGTTATGGACATTCTAAAAGGGGCGTTTGAAGAGTGGCCACTCGTAAGGATGGCAAATAGTTAAATTTCCCCAATTATGTAGCATCCAACATAATGTAGCATTCTAGGGTGACAAGGTGTTCATGGCATACAATAGTGTTAGCAAGGTGGCATAAGCAAGATAGGTATTTAACTACATTTCCCACATGAGCAATATTATTTTAATTAACATAGCATGCAATACTTGAATCAAATTATATTTGAAAATCTAGGGGCAACATGGTCAAGGCATGACTTGCCTTCAAACAGCAGTTGGTTCTGGTCGAAGTTCTGCGATGGGTCTTCAAATTCTCCCTCGGCGAATTCCGGCGACTCGGAGTCTAATCGGTACAAGCAAATACGCAATAAATATACTATACAGACAGCAATATCATCACCAAAAATAAAATAAAAATCACATTAAATAGCTTACATTTTTACAAATTTTTGGGCACTGGAATCACCCAAATCCGAGTTAAGATGCAAAAGTTATAGCATTTTCAAATTTGCGAAAATTCAATAAATGAATAACCGAATTAATCCTTTTATTTTTATACTGAAAATCCGGATTTATTCCCCCGGCGACACGTGTCGGCACCAGGGGCCTCCACGTCGCCCACGGTCACTGACAAGTGGGCCCGGATGACGTCATGCTGACGTCAGCACAGCCGGGGTCATCACACTGACTTGTGGGCCCCACGGAATAGTGCTTGGACCACTCAGCGATTGACACGCGGCGAGAAAGCATCAAGCCACGCCAAGATGATCCCGGCCGCTGATTTAAATCCAACGGCTCGGTCGTTATCGGCGATGCATCGCTACATGGCATACGTGGCGCAGCAGAGCGGCCGGATGAGAAATCTACGCCATTGCTATTCGGAGAGTTTATCGCTCATCGCACATACGTGGATGCACCGGCGTGGTCGGATGGCGATCCAACGGCGATGGGTACCCACACGGTTTATTATTCCCAAGTTTACGGGACGACGCCTACCGTCGGATGGAGATCCTACTACCGCGCATTCGAGCGAACACTATTGCCAAGCTTCACGTGGCCTAAACGGAACCGTCTGATTAAGATCTAACGGCTACCAACATCCGGCGACTTCGGTTTAGCGCTACAGAGGAGTGGACGTGGCGATACCTCACCGTAAGGCGATGGAGATCGAATGGTGAAGGAAGTTTCGGGCGACGGCGGTGGCGCAGTTAGCCTCAAGGCCGAGACGAGGAAGATGACCAATTTCGGCGGCGCTACGGACTTCTCGGCGTGAAGAAGTGGACCAATGGATGCGTCTTGGCACGGTGGACTCGGAGAGCGCCTTAGCTGCGACGGGGAACGGCGGGTGACGGCGGAGAATGAAGGAAACCGTGGCGGAGGTGAGTAGCTACAACGGTGAGCTTCTCAAGACTCTACTTGGGCGGCAGGATGCGGAGAACGGGCAATGGGAGCTAAGAGAGAGTCGCATGCGGCGGGTATATCACTCGCCCGACAGCATTGAACTCGTGATAAAATCCTCGACAGATCTCGGCGCCAACGAAGAGCGGCGGTGCACAGTGCCTCGTCCCGAGACTATGCGGTCGCGTCGCACCGCCTGATCACGATCCAACGGCGCGGATTGATCCTCAGCGTCGGCCAAATCCAGATTCAATCACAAACTGCTCGATCAAGATCCGACGGCGCGGAGCGACTTGGCGTTAGGGTTTTCTCGGCGAAACACGATGTTGGGCCTACCTAACATCAGAGATAGCAATAATCCGGTTTTATCAATAAAAATAAATGCGTAATTTCAAAGTAATTATTTAAAGCACTAAAAATACCCTAAAAATTTAGAAAAATTCTAGAAAATATTTCAGAGCATTTTGAGCCTAAATAAAATATTTTCATTTATTTTGATAAATACTTTTTCTGATATTAATTAACCAAGAGAAGAATATTTCAAATAAATGTTAATTAAATCCAATAAATCCCAGAAAAATTAGATAAATTCAATTAAATGTAATTAAAGGTTTATTAATTCATAAGAATTTTCAAAACTCCAAAAATTTAAATTCAGCAAATTTCGGGACGTTACAAACCTACCCCCCTTAACAGAATCTCGTCCCCGAGATTCGAGGCTTAACTAGAGAATTGGTTTGGGAACTCCTTTTTCAGATCTTCCTCTCGTTCCCAGGTGGCCTCACTTTCCGTGTGATTGCTCCACTGAACTCTGCAGAAACGGTTTGTCTTGCTTCTGGTTCTCCGATCCACTGTATCCAAAATTTTTATCGGTTGTTCCTTGTAAGTCAAGTCTTCCTGTAGTTCGGTTCCTTGCAGTGATGTTTGTTCTTCAGGTATTCGAAGACACTTCTTGAGTTGCGATACATGAAAGACATTGTGTACTCCTGCCAACGACTGCGGTAACTCCAGTTGATAGGCGACTTAGCCTTTACGGCTTATGATTTTAAACGGCCCTACATATCTTGGTGCAAGTTTACCCTTTTTGTGAAACCTCTGGACTCCTTTAAGAGGCGTAACTCTGAGATACACGTAATCTTTCGTTCAAAGTTCAAATCTCACGGCGGTTGTCTGCAGAGCTCTTCCGTCTCGATTGCTAATTTTTAACCTTTCACGATCGGTGCTATTTGCTCTTCACTTCTTGAAGTATGTCCGTCCAAGACACGGCGCCACCGCCTCATTCCAATTTAATGGCGCCCGCAGGTCAACTGCATAATGCTTCGAAGGTGACATCTCAAGACTAGCTCGATAGTCGTTGTTGTAACTAAACTCCGCATATGGCAAGCATTTATCCCAAGTTGATCTCAACATATCTTCTAATATCTAGTTGACTCTTTCTCGTCATCCATCTGCTTATGTGATAAGTCAGATCGAATTCAAAGGTGCCCATTGCTGTATGTAATTTATCCCAAAATCTTGAGGTAAATTGGGTACCTCTGTCCGATACTATTTTCTTCGGCACTCCATGTAAGCAAACGATCCGTGCCATGTATAGCTCGGCTAATTTATCTCCTGAATAGGTTATCTTTACTGGTATGAAGTGCGCGACTTTTGTCAATTGGTCCACGATGACCCATATGGAGTCATAACCTCCTTGTGTCCTTGGCAATCCGGTAATGAAATCCATTCCGATTTTCCGTTTGGTCAGATTTTCCGTTTTTCGATATTTTGGAGTGGGTTATAGAATCGATCTCCGCTAAGTCTTACGGTTGTTTGATTGGCATTTTTTTGAGTGAATTGCCTCTACTTGCAGGTGGTGCAACCCCAGGAGTGGCATCAACTTCTCGCCACCCAGTTTCAAGAGGTTTAAGGCAAGTGCATTGTGTCGGTTGTGGCTTGGGTGGCCAATAGGTTTTACAATAATACAGTTATCAATCTATTGCTTTAATATTGTGATGTTTGATTTTGCATGCGATATGATGAATGAGAATGGTTAATTGGTTATGCTTTTATTTAAACGAGTTTATATGCAAGTGTAACCCGTATATCTCTTATACGGTATCCAGTTGATTGCTTGTGTTATGTATATGCTTACGCTATGATTGCATTTGTGTTTATAAGCACATCTAGTAGGGTAATTGTCTTTTGATGAAAAGGTTAAGTAATCTGATGCAAGTGCATTGTATCGGTTGTGGCTTGGTTGGCCACTAGGTTTTACAATAATACATTATCCATGTATTGCTTTAATATTTTCATGTTTGATTTTGCATGCGATATGATGAATGAGAATGGTTAATTGGTTATGCTTTTATTTAAACGAGTTTATATGCAAGTGTAACCCGTATATCTCTTATACGGTATCTAGTTGATTGCTTGTGTTATGTATATGCTTACGCTATGATTGCATTTGTGTTTATAAGCACATCTAGTAGGGTAATTGTTTTTTGATGAAAAGGTTAAGTAATCTGATGCAAGTGCATCGTTGATTGAAATGATTTGTGTCGAAAGTTGAATGTCATGATACCTTGCATTTATGAAGAGCTATCGTTTGAGATATCATACTATTATCACTAGTATGATAGGATAATGTGAATAATGAAGTAATGAGGTTTGGTTAATAAGAATGGATGATTTGGCGATGATGAAAATGGATTATGACTTTAACGGGTGTAGTAATGATAATTGTGACCATGTTGATATGACTGTCAAGAATATGCAATTGAATGTTGAGAATACGAATACGAGTGATGAGAATATGAATATGAGTATGGAGAATATGAATATGAGTGAGGAGAATATGAATATGAGTGTTGAGAATATGAATATGAGAGCTGAGAATATGAATATGAATGTTGAGAATGCGAATATGAGTATTGAGAATATGGATATGAATGTGAGGAATGGCATTTGCATATGTGCATTCATGAAAAGTGCATTGAGCCAGGGCGGTGAGAAAGTCATACGGAAGTATGACTAATCCGGAGTGCTCAGAGTTCCTATCCTGTAGTCCCATCTACTGGCGTGGGTGGGAGCGGTGTTAAGCGTAGGACGTGCTACTGGGTAGCGGGCAAGTCCTGTTTCGGCAGGCCCCTTCCACGGGATGGTTGGGTTTGAGGGCACGCATCGACGGGTGGTGCTCGGCAACACCGGTATGTGCTAAAGAAGAGATGAGACATGCATGGTTGGATTTGAGGGCACACATCGACGGGTGGTGCTCGGCAATACCGGTATGTGCTAAAGAAGAGATGAGACATGCATAATGCCTCATTTAGCATTTCATTGCCCTGCATTGAAATTGTAAATTGTTGATTTATGTGAATGAAAGCATGGTTGCATTGCATCGTTTAGCATTTCATTGCCCTGCATTGAAATTGTTAATTGTTGATTTATGTGAATGAAAGCATGGTTGTGTTGTATCGTTTAGCATTTCATTGCCTTGCATTGAAATTGTTAATTGTTGATTCATGTGAATGAAAGCATGGTTGCGTTGCATCGTTTAGCATTTCATTGCCCTGCATTGAAATTGTTAATTGTTGATTTATGTGAATGAAAGCATGGTTGCGTTGCATCGTTTAGCATTTCATTGCCCTGCTTTGAAATTGTTAATTGTTGATTTATGTGAATGAAAGCATGGTTGCATTGCATTATTTAGCATTTCATTGCACTGCATTTAAATTGTTAATTGTTGATCTTTGGGAATGGAAGTGACAAATTGAGGATTGAGTCATGGACTCATTCAGAACTGATTAACGAGGCATGGGTACTGTTTACTTGCGTTTTCTTTTGAATCGAGTTGGTTGTGGTAAGTGGAGGTAGGTACTGCTTCTTGTACTTGATTATTTCATTTAAGCATTGGCTATAGTAAATTCTAAAGTAAATGTAATCCAGTTGAATGTATTATATTTCTTTATCACAGCACTTTTGTCGAGTCTTGGACTCACACTTGTTTGCTTCTTGCTTTAGGTACCTTGAAGTCGATTAAATCTGTTGGGAGTAGCATCACATGCACACCTTTGGTCTCCACCATCTAGTTAACCGAGTCATTATGTCTGGATGTAATCAATGGGGTTGTATTATGTTGTTCGTCGTGTTGGAGTTTGTTATCTTCTTTGGGATGTGTGATTGGTTAACTAAGGACCTACTAGAATTATATTATAACTGCATCTGTTTTCTATCTGCTGAGTGGATGTCCGACTTTCTAGCGAGGTCATGCCGAAATTTTGTAAATTTCATTGGCTTAGTTTCTAAGCCTGTCTTAAGAGTTTTAGAGAGTTGGTAGCACCTGTGGCGCGTTTGGACTCCGAGGTGTTACAGTTGGTATCAGAGCGGGCTTCAGGTCCGTGGTGTTTGAATGTAGTGAGTAATTCTAGAATGAATTAAAATTTTGCTGTGTGAAGGTAGAAACATGGTTTAGGTTGAACCTTTAAAATGTGGCCCTAGGGCAATAACCATAAAAACTTGACATAGAATGATTAATTAATTTAAAACCCATACACACTTTGATGCATGAGAGAAAGGGATGGGATATCGTTGCATTGTGTTACAATGCTTATTTTTGCTTTGCTGCTATGTTGATACTTGTGATTATGTTATTTGTTAGTCTTGATAAGGCTATGGTATTATTGATGGCTACGATTTTGAAGTGGTATATTGTTTTATGGGGTCCGGTGGGACTCTTTGTGCCGAAGGTATGTCGGCCCTGTCGTGTAGCCGTGTTGGACGGTGTGGCAGTTGAGTGCTAGCACCGGAGGATTCATAACCTCGGGTGAGGAGAATTCTTGTTATTTTGTTGTAGATCGGAGAGTTGATGGAGTACATTATTTGGATGTTGTCTTCTTTGGTCTTTTTGGGTTTAAGTCAAAGAAAAAGGGTTTTGGTGTTGCACCTTGTTGGTTGTTGGCGGGGAAAGGCATGGAATTTTCGTGCTGTCGTTCTCCAAGTTGAAGTTTTGGATTTGGGGCTTTAAAGGGAGAAGTGTTATTCGATCGATTCGCTTTTCCTTTTCGTGAATTGATTTGTGTAACTCCTTTCCTTTGTGGAATTTTGGAGTTTGATGATTGGTTTGGAGATCTGTTGAATGACAAGGCTTGAGCCCTGTCATCTTCTATGTCTTCTGAGAGTCGAGCTTCTTTGGAAGTTTTCGTTGGCTTTTCTGGAAAGGAAAATTCAACAGTTAGAGTAAGTTGTGGGTGATTGAAGATCTTCCCGTAGAGGATTAGTAGAATGTCTATGTCGTTGGGTTAAGGTGGTCGACCCTAATTGGATAGATGGCAAGAAGTAGTTTGTGGGTCATGGGATCCACGGTTATAAGTGGAGATCTGGAAGTGGTGTTTGCGTAAGGGTATAAATGATTTGTCAAAGAAGTAATAACAAGTTTGGTTGAGGAACTTGTCAATTGAGTTGATGGGGGAGAATTTGTTTAATGTTGGTGATAACATTTCTGACCGCGGATGTAATTAGTCGAAAGGATAAATTCTGTAGAAAGTCATCCACGGAAGAGTGGTTATAAAATTTTGCTAAGTTTGTTGGGTTTTCCCAAAGGCGCTAAGTGGGGTTTTGTTGTGTTGCTTTTTCATCGAGTGATACTTTGATGTGAAGCTTTCCACCTTAGGGCTCTAGGTGAGGAAGTGGTTTATGCTGTTAAGAGAATGGAGTTCTCTTCGATTTTGTGTTTGTTTTTAAAGAATGATTTTGTGAAGTTTCTCTTCTCAGTTGAGTCTTTCCTGGTTATGCCTTTTATGCATTGATTTCAAGTTGAGGAAAAATGGTTAGTTTTGGAAGAGAATCGAGATTCTCTTTGCCTTCTATTGGATGCGGGTTCTTTGTATGAGTAATTTAAAGATTTATGCTCTTTGTTTTCGTTCTTCGGGCAAGATCGCCCTAGAAGGAGAACTATGTGTGGATGGGATTTGATGAAGTCCTAATTGGGGGTAAGTGTTTATGGTATATGGATTTAATGTGGAGAGTAATGAGAAGTGATCCTTGTCGTGGTCCCGACTTTTGTGGGAGGATCATTTTGATCGCGTTGTCCCTGGGTTGTGTGGGACTTTGTTGTTGGTGGGCTGGGTGGAATCGGTCACTAAATGCTTTATTTCCTTAAGTTTGTTAGAACCCTCGGTTTTATGGGTTAGACTCAATTTGGGTTAGTCGGAAATGGGTGGTTCAGTTGTGAACCTTTTCTTTGAGTGGTTATCTCGTTGTATGAGACAAGTTGAAAGAAGGTCAAGTGCAATGTATGCTATGAGGGAATATGATTGGTGCCCTGTGAGGCTAATCCTTTCGATAGTAGGGAATGATTTTTTGATACTGTTGTTTCCAAGGGCAACTGTTGAAAAGGTAAAAGTTGTGTTTTGATTCCTAGAGGAGTCCGGTGTTAAGTGGCTAGAAATAGTGGTATATTTGGATTTCGTTAGAGGATGTGTATTGAGGCTTTAAAAAGAAGTTGTCTGAATTGTCAGACTATTGTTGGTCTTTGAGAAAGACCTGGCTTCCGAGTTTTGTACCATGCGAGTTGAGGAATTAGAGTGAATGTTCATTTGTTGGTGGATGAATGAGTTCAGTTACTTGCTCCTTTTATTTGGCAAGAGCCGAGGTTTGAGTTGTGGAGTTTTCTCTGGCATGAGAAGTACCCAACTTGTTCTTTTTGGGTGTATTGATTTTGGCAATTCAGTTTCTGTTGCTCTTATGGGTGAGTATTGGGGTGTTCAGAATTCGAGGTCGAATTCTATTAAAGGGGGGAGAGTGTAATACCGAAGATCTCTTTTGCTAGGGTTTCGGTCAGTAATGAATTTCTCCTTTGTGAGTCAAGGATGTTTATTCGGGAGGAATTATTTATCGTTGCGCAAGTGAAGCTTTTATTAAAAGTTTTGGATTTCTTCCGTCAGCTTTTTCGGATAAAGGGTGTTTTTCCGAGCCGTATAGTTGGCGGAAAGTTTGTTTTCTTGTTAATCATCATTTCGCGCCAAGAATTGAATTATCTGGTTCGCTCTAAGGGTTAAAGGTTGGATTTTGGATTCTTTGGAGGGTCTTCATTTCTTTTCCCCTAGCCTTTGTCTATAGCACCCAAGTGATGGAGTATAAAAGGAAGAGAGGATTAAGAGAAAACCCTAGAATCAAAGCTCTTGAGTTTTTCCCCAAAAATTCCCCTGCCTCCCTCCCGACTTCAACCCTGGCGCAGCCCTGGCGCCGCCCCTGCCTTCCCCCTGGTGCCGCCCCTACCTCCCTGGCCGGCGCCCTTTTCCTGCTGTCACTCTAGCCTTCCCCCTCAGCCGAAGCAGCAGCAGGCACCCTTCCTCCTCCTCCTGGCCGTGTTGCCCAGTGGCGCCAGCAAATGAACCAACTTCTAGCAAAGAAGAGCAATCGGCGGGGAGGGCAGAAGTGCACCCGCAGAGCAGCGCATGCAGCCCTAGCCGAGCCACCCCTGGCTTCTCAAGTGCGCCTCCGGCCCTGCCCCGGCCAGCTCCGGCCACCCCCTCTCCTCCGGCCAGCATCTCCCCCATCTCCCTTCTTCCTCCATGGTGATGCTTGGAGGTATATTAGCTTGGGTTGGTTCTGTGCATGCATGGTGTTTGTGTTAATGCCTAGCTAGGGTTTGGGGTGTGGTTGAGTGGCTAGGTTAGGGTTCTTGCCATGGAGTCTTATGGGTTGTTTGGTTGTGTATGGAATGGATTAGAGGTGGAAACCTAGAATCTGGGCAGTTTTGAGTTCGAGCAGATTCGTGTACTTGGTTATATTGCTTTCAATTCTGCAAGCATTTCCTGGGGGTCTGGCTATTACGAAAGTTGTAGATAATTGAATTACCTTTTAATAGAGACTGAAATCACTAAATTCCGATCAGCCGTTTGGATGTTATGGCTATTTTTTAGAGTGTTGTCCAATTCTTGTCACGATTTGGTACAGTCTGTGTTCATCTTCGATTTGGGAATTGCGGGTGCATTGGTTGAGTGAATGGCTGTGATATATGTGTAGTTTGCCTCCTCACAGTCGTTATGAGCACAAGAACTCGAAAATCCAATAAACCAATCAAAAGTTACGCTATTTAGAAGTCTAGGTGCTGAAATTGGAAAACTGCAGCTTGCTCCATTTTCTGGTCGGAGTTTAGTGTTCGATTTGGAGGCCCTCGAGGTATCTCCCGCATGTTTGGCTTTGAGATAGCTGGAGGTCATCCTCTTATGGTAAATTAGGAGATGAGTTCACTCCATTTAGTTTAGTGAATCAAAAGTTTGACTCGTTGGAAGGCGGCTATTCCCTTTGGTTAGATTTTCTGTTTTCCGGGATTTTGGAGTGGGTTGTAGAATCGATCTCGCACTAAGTCTTACGGTTGTTTGGTTGGCGTGTATTTGAGTGAATTGCCTCTACTTGCAGGTGGTGGAACCCCAGGAGTGGCATCAACTTCTCGCCACCTAGTTTCAAGAGGTTTAAGGCAAGTGCATTGTATCGGTTGTGGCTTGGGTGGCCACTAGGTTTTACAATAATATAGTTATCCATGTAGTGCTTTAGTATTGTCATGTTTGATTTTGCATGCGATATGACGAATGAGATTGGTTAATTGGTTATGCTTTTATTTAAACAAGTTTATATGCAAGTGTAACCCGTATATCTCTTATACGGTATCTAGTTGATTGCTTGTGTTATGTATATGCTTACGCCGTGATTGCATTTGTGTTTATAACCACATCTAGTAGGGTAATTGTCTTTTGATGAAAAGGTTAAATAATCTGATGCAAGTGCATTGTATCGGTTGTGGCTTGGGTGGCCACTAGGTTTTACAATAATACAGTTATCCATGTATTGCTTTAATATTGTGATGTTTGATTTTGCATGCGATATGATGAAAGAGAATGGTTAATTGGTTATGCTTTTATTTAAATGAGTTTATATGCGAGTGTAACCCGTATATCTCTTATACGGTATCTAGTTGATTGCTTGTGTTATGTATATGCTTACGCTATGATTGCATTTGTGTTTATAAGCACATCTAGTAGGGTAATTGTCGTTTGATGAAAAGGTTAAGTAATCTGATGCAAGTTCATCGTTGATTGAAATGATTTGTGTCAAAAGTTGAATGTCATGATACCTTGCATTTATGAAGAGCTATCGTTTGAGATATCATTCTATTTTCACTAGTATGATAGGATAATGTGAATAATGAAGTAATGAGGTTTGGTTAATAAGAATGGATGATTTGGCGATGATGAAAATGGATTATGACTTTAACGGGTGTAGTAATGATAATTGTGACCATGTAGATATGAGTGTCGAGAATATGCAAATGAATGTTGAGAACATGAATACGAGTGATGAGAATATGAATATGAGTATGGAGAATATGAATATGAGTGAGGAGAATATGAATATGAATATGAGAGCTGAGAATATGAATATGAATGTTGAGAATGCGGATATGAGTATTGAGAATATGGATATGAATGTGAGGAATGGCATTTGCATATGTGCATTTATGAAAAGTGCATTGAGCTAGGCGGTGAGAAAGTCATACGGAAGTATGACTAATCTGGAGTGCTCAGAGTTCCTACCCCGCAGTCCCATCTACTGGTGTGGATGGGAGCGGTGTTAAGCTTAGGACCCGCTACTGGGTAGCGGGCAAGTCCTGTTTCGGCAAGCCCCTTCCACGGGATGGTTGAGTTTGAGGGCACGCATCGACGGGTGGTGCTCGGCAATACCGGTATGTGCTAAAGAAGAGATGAGACATGCACGGTTGGATTTGAGGGCACGCATCGACGGGTGGTGCTCGGCAATACCGGTATGTGCTAAAGAAGAGATGAGACATGCATAATGCCTCATTTAGCATTTCATTGTCCGGCATTGAAATTGTTAATTGTTGATTTATGTGAATGAAAGCATGGTTGCATTGCATCGTTTAGCATTTCATTGCCCTGCATTGAAATTGTTAATTGTTAATTTATGTGAATGAAAGCATGGTTGTGTTGCATCGTTTAGCATTTCATTGCCCTGCATTGAAATTGTTAATTGTTGATTCATGTGAATGAAAGCATGGTTGCGTTGCATCGTTTAGCATTTCATTGCCCTGCATTGAAATTGTTAATTGTTGATTCATGTGAATGAAAGCATGGTTGCATTGCATCGTTTAGCATTTCATTGCCCTGCATTGAAATTGTTAATTGTTGATTTATGTGAATCAAAGCATGGTTGCATTGCATTATTTAGCATTTCATTGCACTGCATTTAAATTGTTAATTGTTGATCTTTGGGAATGGAAGTGACAAATTGAGGATTGAGTCGTGGACTCATTCAGAACTGATTAACGAGGCATGGGTATTGTTTACTTGCATTTTCTTTTGAATCGAGTTGGTTGTGGTAAGTGGAGGTAGGTACTGCTTCTTGTACTTGATTATTTCATTTAAGCATTGGCTATAGTAAATTCTAAAGTAAATGTAATCCAGTTGAATGTATTATGTTTCTTTACTGTTGCACTTTGCTGAGTCTTGGACTCACGCTTGTTTGCTTCCTGTTTTAGGTACCTTGAAGCTGATTCGTCTAGTTGGGAGTAGCATCACATGCACACCTTCGGTCTCCACCATCTAGTTAACTTAGTCATTATGTCTGGATGTAATCAATGGAGTTGTATTATGTTGTTCGTCATGTTGGAGTTTGTTATCTTCTATGGGATGTGTGATTGGTTAACTAAGGGCCTGCTAGAATGATATTATAACTGCATCTGTTTTCTGTCTGCTGAGTGGATGTCTGACTTTCTAGCGAGGTCATGCTGAAATTTTGTAAATTTCGGTGGCTTAGTTTCTAAGCCGGTCTTAAGAGTTTTTGAGAGTTGGTAGCACCTATGGTGCGTTTGGACTCTGGGGTGTTACACCGGCGTTCGGGTGCTGGGCCTTTTCGGCGTCCCTCCGCGACGTCTCGTGGCTGAGCAAGTTCAAGCCCGGCCACATCGAGAGGTTCAACGGGACTCAGAATCCAGACGAGTTTCTTTGGATCTACTCCACCGCCATTCTGGCGGCTGGGGGGATGAGGGAGTTATGGCCAACTACCTCCCCACGGTCCTTGATGGTTCCGCCAGGACGTGGCTCTTCAATCAGAAGGAAGGGTCGATCCGCTCGTGGAGGCAGCTCTGCGAGGCGCTCCGGGCGAATTTCTAGAGTTGCCACACTCGCCCGGGCAAGGAACGCGACCTCGAGCGGTTGATCCAGACCAAAGAAGAATCTTTGCGGCACTTCGTCCAAAGGTTCATCAAGGTGAGGAACTCCATTCCGAGCATCTCGGATGAGGCGGTCATCCGTGCCTTCAAGTTCAGGGTTTGGTACGTCCGCTTCACGCAAGACCTGGAGATCCATCTAGACCTTTCGACCAACGAGTTGTTCCGCATGGCCGACCGTTATGCGAACGCCGACGAGGCAGTCCAATGGAAAAAGATGCTGGATGAAGGCAAGCTACAGCCTCAACTGGGTTTGGAAGACTCCTCGAGCAAGAAGCATCTGGGCTCCGTGGAGAAGAAGATCAAGAAGAAGAAGAGGTCGTCTGTGCCGAGCATGGTGGCCGCCGTCGAGCATCGTCTGCCGCGGGCTCTGCCAGCTCAGCAACCCGAGGGCGAGAGGGGCCGGCCACCTCCGCGGCACAACGACCAAGGTCGCGAAGGAAGGAGTGCTCCTTCGGACGACCGCTATTGCCCGCTCCATCAGGCGGTCGGACACGACCTTTGTAATTGTAGAACTTGGGCGTTCCGCCTGGAGAAGTTCTACAATGGCAAAGGTCCTATGCCCATGCTCCCAGGAAAAGGGGAGAGTGGCAAGGGCAAGGGTCCCGCGGATAAGGACGACGACATGGAGTACCAGGAGCCCCATAACCACATAGCTGTCATATTCGGGGGCTCCTTGGCGTACAAGTCCCGTAGGGACCTGAAGGAGGCAGCACGGGAGGTGCACCACATCGTCCAGGGCAAGCCCCCCGTGCAACAGCTCAGGTGGTCCGAGCTATCAATTACTTTCTCCAGGGATGATTGTCCCCTTGGAATGACCAAGCCTCAGAAACTCCCGTTGGTCGTGAGCCCGACCATCAGCAATGCTAAAGTGGGGTGGGTTCTCATCGACGACGGGAGCTCCCTGGATCTCATATCCACTACAGTCCTGGACGAGATGCAAGTTCCTCGGTCCAAGATCAAAAGCATAGCCGTCCCGTTCTTTGGGATTGTTCCAGGCACCTCGATCACGCTTCTTGGCCAGATCGTCTTGCCCGTGATGTTTGGGAGCCTTAGCAACTTTCGGACCGAGATGATTACATTCGAGGTCGTTGACTTCAAGTCGGCTTATAATGCCATCCTCGGCAGGCCGGCCCTCTCTATGTTCATGGCCGCCACGCATCATGGTTATCAGTGTCTGAAGGTCCCTAGTTCGAAAGGAGTCATCACCATTAGAGGGGACCATAAGGTGGCCTTGAATTGTGATGAGAATTCGCTCGATATGGTCGGGCAGCTGCCTCAGCGTGGCCCCGACCAAGAGGCCGATGCACTCCCGGCCCAAAGTTGCCCTCCAGCCCGGAGGAGGAACCAAGGCGGTCCCGCTAAGCAGCGCAGACCCGACCAAGGTTTTGCATTTGGAATTTTCCTTAGATTCTAAATAGGAACTCAAGCTCGTTACTTTCCTCCGAAGAGCACGGACGTGTTCGCTTGGGAACCGTCCGACATGCCCGGAGTCCCAAGAGAAGTAATTGAGCACAGGCTAGCTGTTTGGCCTGATAAAAACCCCGTGCGTCAGAAGCTCAGGCGTTTTTCCCTGGAGAAACAAGCAATCATCCGGGACGAACTCGACATGCTCCTCAAAGTCAGCTTCATCTGAGAATTCGAGCATTCGGAGTGGCTGGCGAACCCAGTCATCGTCAAGAAGAAAGGTGGCAAGTGGCACATGTGTGTCGACCACACAGGCCTGAACGCCGCCTACCCGAAAGACAACTTTCCGCTGCCGCGCATAGACCAGCTGGTCGACGTGACGGCAGAGTCCCAGGTGATGAGCTTTTTGGATGCCTATTCGGGCTATCACCAGATTAGCTTATCCCCCGGGACGAAGAGAAGACCTCATTCATCACACCATTCGGCACGTTCTGCTACACGACCATGTCTTTCGGTCTGTGGAATGCCGGGGTGACCTTCCAGGGTCTAATGCAGAAGACCTTCCCAGATCAGATAGGCCGGAATCTGGAGGTATATGTAGATGACATTGTGGTGAAAAGTAGGCTCACCTCGGGTCATGTATCCGACCTCGAGGAAACATTTTGTAATCTCAATAGACACTGAATAAAGCTTAATCCAAAAAAATGTGTCTTTAGGGTGAATGCGGGCAAAGTGCTCAGCTATCTAATCGGACCACAAGGCATCAGAGCAAACCGGAAAAATCGAAGCCATTGAAAGAATGTGGCCTCTGAACTTCGTAAAGGAGGTCCAGGCCTTGACCGGGCACATGGCGGCTCTGAGTCGCTTTATTTCCTAGTCGGGCGAGCGCGGGCTGCCTTTTTTCAAGGCGCTCCGTAGGCACGAGGGCTTTACATGGACAGAAGAAGCTAACCGCTCCTTCGAGGAGCTGAAGCGGTACCTGTCTAGCCCGCCTGTCTTGGCCACGCTGAGATCGGGGGAGGCACTTCTGCTGTATCTTGCGGCAACCCCCTAGGCCATAAGTGCGGTGTTGGCGGTCGAGTGAGATGGGGCGCAGCGACCAATATACTACATCAGCGAGGTCTTGCACGGACTGAAGGAGCAGTACCCTGAGGTCCAGAAGCTTTTGTACTCGCTGCTCATGGCTTCGAGGAAGCTGCGCCACTACTTTCAAGCTCACAAGATCGTCGTCCCGACCAACTTTCCACTTAGGGAGATCCTAAGAAATCAGGACGCAGGCGGCCGGATAGCGAAGTGGGCTATGGAGCTCACCAAGTTCGATATCCACTTCTCGGCTCGCATAATGATCAAATCCTAGATCCTGGTAGACTTCGTAGCAGATTGGACAAATTCGGTGCCGCCTGCCATCGAGCCCGACGGGTCCGAAGATGGTCGCTGGATCATGTACTTCGACGGGTCCTGAGCTTTGAGCGCCGGGTCTGGTGTCGTCTTGGTATCCTCAAGGATCAGCTCGAGACGTCATTCAATTTCGCCGCCGCAACCAACAACACGGCGGAGTATGAAGGCTCTGGTGAGTCGCGAGCATGCAAGGCGCTCAAGTCCAAATGATCGATCAGAAGAGGTGATTCGTAGTTGGTCGTCAACCAAGTTAACAAGGAGTATCAGTGTTGCGATTGCTCAATAGCGCTTTACTTGGTTGAAGTGAGGAAGATGGAGCGGTACTTTAGAAATTTCGAAGCACTCTATATCCCCAGGAAGGACAATTCCCTGGCCGACCAACTCTCTAAGGTCGGTTCCTCTCAGATGCCCGCCCCACGGGGCCGCTCGTCGAGCATCTGTACAAGCCCTCCATTCCCTTTGTAGAGGAGGCACCGGAGACGTGCGGTAACGTCTCCCTCCTCGAGCATGGTGCAGACTAGATGAGGCCATTCGTTCAGTATCTTGCCCATGGGACACTGCCCGAGGAAGAAGCCGAGCGTTCCCGGCTTATAAGGCGGTCCTCTCCACACAAGCTAATCGAAGGCGCCTTATACTGCAAAGGGGCACTTGGAGTCCTCTCCAAGTGCATATCTCGTGAAGAGGGCAATTTCCTTCTCAGAGATATTCATGAGAGGATGTGCGGAGCTCACTCGTCCTTCCGGACACTCGTGAGCAAAGCCTTCCTACCGATATTATTGGTCGCGGCCTTTAGCCGACGCCGCACTCGTGGCGACTTGTCAGGCATGCCAGTTCCATGCCCGTAAGGCACACCAGCCGGCATACGCGCTTCAAGCTATCCCGCTCTCATGGCCATTCTTAACCTGGGGGGTCGATATTCTCGGACCTTTCCCCCGTGGTCGAAGGGGTTGAAAATTCTTGCTCATGGCCGTCGACACCTTCTCTAAGTGGATCGAGGCCGAGCCTATATCAACCATTTCGGCTCAAGTAGCCAGGAGGTTTTTTTGCAGCAACGTGGTGACGCATTTTGGAGTCCCCAATCACCTAATCACGGATAATGACACTCAGTTCACTAGTGAGCTGTTACAGGCCTACTGCGAAGACATCGGGACAAAGGTCTACTTCGCCTCTGTAGCTCATCCGCAGAGCAACGGAGCAGCCGAACGAGCAAATGGCCAAATCCTTCAGGGGATCAAGAAGAGGGTCTTCAAAGACCTCGCCCGGCACGGCAGGTCATGGGTGGACGAGCTTCATTCCGTCCTCTGGTCTGTCCACACCACAGCAAGCCGGGCTACGGGTGAGACGCCATTCCAGCTCGTCCATGGTGCAGAGGCCATCCTGCCCGCCGAAATTGTGCTGGGATCCCAAAGAGTGCACCTGGTTGATAGCGTCGACCAAGAGCTCGAGTGTCTCCTCGACCTCGACCTCGCTGAAGAGATGCATGAAAGGGCATTGCTGCGATCCACCGTTTACCTGTAAGCTCTTCGTCGGCATGCGGCTAAGTCGATTTGGCCCAGGACCTTGCAAGTTGGTGACCTAGTCCTACGTCGAATTTTGGACACGTCGAAGGCCAACAAGCTCTCCCCCAAGTGGGAAGGTCCGTTCATGGTCGTCTAGGTGGCACGCCCGGGGGCTATCCGCCTGGCAATGGAAGACAGTCGAGTGCTCGTGAGCTTCTGGAACATTGACCAGTTGCGCAAGTTCATTGTCTAAACCCGTATTCACTTTTGTATCTTGCGCTAGATTAGCAGTTGTTTAGAAAGAAAAAATTTGGTTCCCTCGCCCACGCGAAGTCCGTTACCTCCATGATTTTGTGAATGCTTTCTAGGTTACTGCCCGTTGGTAAGCCGACTCAGTTTCGCGCAAGGGCATACTTTTTTCTCACGATCTTGGTGATGGGACGAGCGCGTAGGACAGGAACGTTCGCTCCAAGCGTCTTTATTCTAAGGTCGGGCTAGCACGTGCACGTGCGTACAGGGTGCCACGACCAGTGCCCAATCACTAAAACTCACCGCCAAAGGTTCCAGTCTCCATAAGCCGACGATGATCCCCAGTAGTTTTTCGCTACACGATTTCGGTCACATACAGACACCCTTTCCACCGGTCTAGGGTTTTAGTTCGATTCGCGCGTTTGGTTGTCGCGCACTCCGTCGGGCAACCACGCGTTCTTCCTCGCCAATAATCATGCTCGCAAATCAGGGGTATGTGTCCAAGGCACCGAGGAAGTTGAGGCCTCGCACGTTCTCCTCTACCGACCTAGCCCATGCTCGCAACTCGGAGAAGTTGGTGACTTGGTCGGTGGAGCAACACGCATTTTTCTAACTCTCCTGCGAACGAGCTCGTGCTCGCAACTTAGGTGCATGACCTTCATTCGCAGCGGGGCTTGGTAGGAGCGAGCTACTGCACTAACTTTTTTTTCCAAAAATCATCGCTAAGTGCCTCATTCTAGCTCATGGTTGTATTTTGTCTCTTTTTTCGGGTATATGTCACCCATGTCGAGGTTTTCACTTATCTACCTTTCGGGCGTGTGTCGCCCGTGCCTTGTTCTAACTTATACTCCTATCTGCCTATCTTTCGTTGTTTGCCTCGTGTTCGTTATTTGCAGGTAATAACCAGAAGAATCCAAAAGCAGCAATGCAGAAGATAAGGTCCTTTGGGGGAAAAATATGCTTTATTTGCATCGTCAAAAGTCATCAAAAGAGAGAAGAAAGAAAGGAAAAATCCTCTATGCCCCAGGCTTTGTCCCTCTAAGTGCCGCGGAGAGCTTCTGCCTCAGCTCGTCAATCTTGGCCTTGAGGTCAATCACCTTCCGCCGAGCTTCCCGTCCTTAGCGGGCTTCTTGGCGGAGTTTCTCTGTCTCCTCCTTGCCTTGATCAGCAAGCTCGGTAGCCTCCCGCGCAGCCCGGCCTACCTCTGCCACCTTCGCCCCGAGAACTTGGGAGTGCTGTTTTTCTTGCTCGAGCTAGAGCTCGAGCTCGCAAATTTTCCCCTTATACTCGGTGGCGTCTTCCACGACCTAGCAGACGTTCTTCTCAGCCTGGCGGCATCTCTCCAAGATTAGCACATCCCAGGCCTTAAGATCATCTATTCATCGCTCGAGCTCGGTTATCCGGGCATCGTAATCGGCGTTCTATTTGGCCATGACCTCGGGAGGAACTATCGCCGAGTCAAAGTCCCTCATGGTCTTTTGAAGAATCTGCAAGCAAACAAAACAAGAAGAAAAAAGATCTTAGGCACCTTCCCCCCAGGGCACGAAAAGAAGAAACTACCGACAAGAAAAGAAAGTATGCTTACCAGACCAAGGAGTACGCAGAGGTTGTCCCAGAAGGTTTTGGCGACATCTGCCCCCCGAAGAACCGCAAGTTCCCCATTGGGCGACATCGGCGCGGGGCTCCAGCCTTCCGCCCTGGCAAGGATATCGGCCGGGGTGTCCCCAGGATCCTTCCAAGGACGCAGATCGCTCGAGGACGATGCGTCATTCCCCCGGGCATGTAGTCCACCCGGGGACGTTGTACCTCCCTCCTGAGTGGCTGCTCTGCTCAGGGTCTTATCGTTGTCCGCCCGAAAGGTCCTTGGTGCCTTGATCAGCGTCGTCGGCGAGCTCGTCCGCCACCGCCGATTCGATGGCCTCGCTCATCATGCGGTCGGCAAGGAGGGCGAGCTCCCTCTCTGAGATGCGACCAAGGATCTCGTCAGCTATGTTGCCACATTCTAGAATGACCCTAGGAGCTATCACGCCCATGTCAACAGAGTGGGGTTTGCTCGGATAAAGGGCAAGCGAAACAAAGATCAAAGAAAGAAAGAGGAAGGACGGAGTTCGAAGCCTACCTTTGGCAAGCTCCTCGTGATCGTCTCCGGCAGGTTTGGCCGTCGCTGTAGCTTCAAGTTTATCCTTCTTCTCCGTGGAAGGGCTGATCCTCGCCAGGAGGGGGTCGACCTTCTCTGTATTGATTGCCTCCGGCGCCCGCGCCTCGCTATGAGGGGCACCTCATCCTCGTCCTCGTCCTCATCCCCGTCCTCCACCTCCTGGGCTCCGCAGCTCGTCGGGCCGAAGTAACCTGCTCGAGCTTGGCCCTAAACTCGGCAAGCTCCTCCCTCAGCGCTTTTTGCTCAGCCTGCACCGTTCCCTCAATCAGTCTCGCCTCCTCCGCAAGCTGCCCCAAGCTCTTCTGGCCGTAATCCTCCATCCAGGCATTTAGGCAGCTTACCTCCTTCTGATCGACAAACTCCAAGTGCCGCCGTGGAGGACTCTTGGTCGAGCTCGCCCGCCTCTTCATCAACCGAGTAGAGGGCAGTGGCGGAGCTTGTCTCTTGCCCCTTGTCTTCTTGGCCTTGGCAGTAGGGACAAACACTCCTTGACCGCCTGCCAAGGGCCTAAGGTCGGCCACCGCCGTTTCAAGGGCGATCGTCTCCTGCCAAAAGCAAAAAGGCATCAGAAGATGCTCGGGACGCTTTCCCCGAGCATGAATCGTAAAGCAGCTTACCCACTTCACTCCGCTTGAGCACATTCTTCGGGACCTGCCGCCCATGCTCGAGCTCCTTGCCCTTTGGGGTGCCGAACATCTCTCCGACCCGCTTTTTTAACCAGTCAAAGCCCGGGGTTGTCGCCGATCAGTAAAAGAAGTCAGCACGAGCATAAATGGCACGTACAAAGAAAAATTGCTCAAGACCGCAAAACTCACCGAAGCCAGCCTCTCGAGTAAGATCTTCCCACCTGGAGACCTTGAAGAAAGGGTGCTCCCTCCTCCTCAGAGGGGACACCCTGTTCCTGAGGAAGTCGCGGACGATGTCCCGACCAGTGAGCCCCATGTTCGTGAGCTCGTTGATCACCATCAAGGCCCGCTCCTCCTCGGCTGCCACGGGCGGGCGCGGGGTCTCGACGTTAGGCGTCGCCGCTCCGAAATAGCGTAGAGTGCTTTCCTTCGCCTTCCTCAGATAGAACCAGAAATCGGCCTAGTCTGACACTGAGTCTTTGAGAGTGAAGAAAGGATACTCATATGGATGGTGGGCCCGCAAACGGAAGTACAGAGAACCGGTGGGAGAAGCCGCACCGGTGCGAAACAAGGAATAGAAATGGAAAAAGAGGCTCGCCGTGGGCAGGATGCCCACGAATCCCTCGCAGAGGTGCGAGAAGATGGTCAAGACAAGAATAGAGTAGGGATTAAAGTTGGTGATCTCGCACTCGCATTGAGCAAGTACGGATTCAAGAAACTCACTCTCGGGCATTCGAAGCCCGTTGACAGTGTAGAGCTCGCACGTGACGATCTCATCATCATACGGCGCCAGAGCTCCTTCGCCGCTAGGGATCTGCTAGGTGCCCACGTCAAGATACCCGAAGTCCTTGAGCGCCCGAAGCCTCTCCTCAGTAATCTTGGTTGGGCCGAACTTCGCCATGAAGAAGCTTCGAAGAAAGGGTGCGAGGAGGAAGAGTTTGAAGGTTGGACGGCTTTGAAGTTTGATTGCGAGTCTCGGAGGAAGAAAGTCTCCAAAATTGTTCCCACCTGGTATATATGGGCGGAGAAGCCGAACGGACTGAAAACTGCCCTCGCCTGCTCACGAACCGATGCGCGGTAGTGCGGTTTTCAAAACTGTCCTGTAAAGGTGCGGTTTCCAAAAAACTATCATAACCGTACCTGCGAGGCTTCCCAAGAGCCATTTTGGTCGGGCCTTGAGCGACACGTTCGATCCCGCCAGAACACGCTCGTCCTCGAGAAGGATTGTTCGGATGCTGCAGTAGTTCTTCGCTACAAGATTCTCATTCCCGAGCAGGATCGCTCGGATGCTGCAGTAGTGTTCCGCTGCAAGATTCCATTTTTTCCTTTCCCGATCAAAGTTTGCTCGGATGCCGTGGTTGTTCTTCGCTGCAAGATTCTCATTCCCGAGCAGGATCCCACGTTCTTCGCTGCAAGATTCTCATTCCCGAGCAGGATCGCTCGGATGCTGCAGTAGCTCTTTGCTGCAAGATTCTTATTCTCGAGCAGGATTGCTAAGATGCTACAATAGTTCTTCGCTGCAAAGTCTAGAGGCTTAAGGCAAAGGCCCCGTCGAGCAACTTCCCCCTTAAGCCTCGGGGGCTAGCTGTCGAGGATTGGGTATTCCCCATAATGACCATCGTACCCCGGCGGCTAGTCAGTTGCTGACCATGCTTACCCTTGGACGGTGTCCCTAAGGAAAATCCTCGGGTAGACCAACCTGTAGGCCTACCCCATCCTCAGCTAAGCTCACCCCCGAGCATGCTTGCTCGGGGGAATGCGACCGACGACCAGGTCTGAAGAAGGGACCTCAGGCATAACCAAAAAGCCGGGCACGGTCCACGAAGACGACGTGGCATTAATCACTCGGCGGCTTGAAGGACCGTACGGCCATGATCTAAGCCCACTACGCCCACGTTACGGTATGGCGAAAAGCAAGGGAATAGTCTCACCCACGTCTGGCAGCAGTTGTGGCGTGTCACTCCATAATAAATGATGTAAAGTTGTAATCATCTATAAATACCCCGTCGCATGTAATGTTGGGGTTCCGGCTTTTCTTTGGAGAATCGAGAGGAAGAACACACCTGTAAGAAGTAGAGAGAGAAGGGAGGCCCGGTGCCCCCGAGCAAGCACTTGTAACTCGTCTTTGGGAATTAGTGAAGTTGTCGGACGAGGGTCATTATCTCCCAAATGAGAGGTCGAACCAGATAAAAACCCCTTGTTTGTTGTGTTATTCCGGCCGTCTTGACCCTAGCTCGGCAGGCCCTCGGACGCTATACCCTCCACGGAAAAGGGGCCCTAGGTTGATCCCTCATTCAATAAGTAAGCTCGGTGGGGGACCGGTTCCCGAATCGTCGACAGGTTTGTTGTCGTTTTCATTGATGACATATTAGTCTACTCCAGGATAGAAGAAGAGCACGTTGAACATTTAAGGATGGTTTTGGAAAAGTTAAGAGAAAATCAGTTATATGCGAAATTCAGTAAGTGCGACTTTTGAAAAAAGAAAGTCGAATTCCTGAGTCATGTAATGACTGCCGATGGGGTAGCTGTCGACCCAAAGAAAGTAGAGGCAGTGTTACATTGGGAGCAACCAAAGTCAGTTACCCAGATTAGAAGTTTCCTTGGAATGGCGGGATATTTCCGTCGGTTCATTGAAGGTTTTTTATCAATTGCGAGACCTCTTACGCAATTGTTGAAAAAAGAGAAAAAGTTTGTGTGGACGCCCGAGTGCGAAAAGAGTTTCCAGGAATTAAAGAAGCGTCTCACCTCGGCACCTGTCTTGGTGTTGCCAAATGTTAAGGACAACTTTGATATATACTATGATGCTTCGCGTCAGGGACGTGGATGTGTTCTGATGCAGAACGGCAAAGTAGTGGCTTATGCGTCAAGGCAGCTAAGGCCACATGAGCAGAATTACCCAACTCACGACCTAGATTTAGCTGATATAGTGCACGCCCTTAAAATATGGCGCCACTATCTCATCAGAAACCGATGTGAAATATATACTGACCATAAAAGTTTAAAGTATATATTCACTCAATCGGATCTTAACATGAGGCAAAGAAGATGGTTGGAGTTAACCAAGGATTATAACATCGGAATCCACTACCATCCTAAAAAAGCTAATGTGGTGGCCAATGCTTTGAGTCGGAAGAGCCACAACCTGAATATGATAGTTGCAGAGAATCAACCTGACCTATGTAAAGAGTTTCAGAAGTTGAAATTAGAGATCGCACCGAAAGGATTTCTGACTACCATGGAGGTGAAGCCGACACTAGAAGAACAGATTATAGAAGCTTAGAAAAGTGATGACAAGATCAATAGAATCAAGTCCAAAATGGATGAAGGATTAGCCAAAGACTTCAGGATAGACGAGCAGGGTACTCTATGGATGAAGAACCGAATCTGCGTACCCTATAAGCCAGAATTGAAGCAATTAATTCTGGAGGAAGTGCATGATTCCAAGAATTCAATTCACCCCAGAAGTGCAAAAATGTACCAAGATCTCAAGGAGAGATTCTGGTGGCCAAATATGAAGAGAGAAGTTGCTGAACACGTTGCTCTGTGCGACATCTATCAAAGAGTAAAAGCAATGCATCAGAGGCCAGTAGGACTGTTGCAACCTTTAAAGGTACCTGAGTGGAAATGGGTGGAAATCGATATGGATTTCATTACCGGTTTACCTCGAACTCAGCAAAGTTTTGATTCGATATGGGTTATAGTTGATCGCCTAACCAAAGTAGCCCACTTTATTCCGGTGAAAACCACTTACTCCGGAGATCGCCTAGCTGAGCTATATATGGCCAGAATTGTGTGCTTGCATGGGGTACCAAAGAAGATAGTATTGGATCGAGGTACTCAATTTACCTCAAGATTTTGGAATAAGTTGCATACAGCTATGGGCACCCGATTGAACTTCAGCATGGCATATCATCTGCAAACAGATGGTCAGACTGAAAGAGTAAACCAGATACTCGAGGATATGCTAAGGGCTTGTGCTCTGTCATATGTCACTTCATGGGACAATTGTCTACCATACGCAGAATTTAGCTATAACAACAGTTACCAAGCTAGCCTAAAAATGTCTCCATTTGAAGCATTATACGGTCGTCCATGTCGGACACCATTAAATTGGAACAAGATGGGTGAACGTCAAATATTTGGGCCCGACATTCTTACCGGTGCTGAGAAAAAGATTGCCATGATTAGAGAAAGACTGAAGACTGCACAATCAAGGCAAAAGAGTTACGGTGACAATTGACGCCGTGAGTTAAGCTTTGAGCCAGAGGATTATGTATATCTCAGAGTCACACCGCTCAAAGGAGTTAAAAGGTTCCATACCAAAGGAAAACTTACCCCAAGATACGTGGGTCCATTCAAGATCTTGAGCTGTAGAGGTGAAGTCGCATACTAGTTAGAATTACCGCAATCTTTGGCAGGAGTGCATGACGTATTCCACGTGTCCCAACTCAAGAAGTGCCTTCGAGTGCCAATAGAGCAGACACCTCTGGAAGAGATAGAATTGCAAAAAGATCTGACCTACAAGGAATACCCAATCAAGATCTTGGACACAGCAAAATGAGAAACCAGGAATAAAATAATCCGCTTCTGCAAAGTTCAATGGAGCAATCACTCGGAGAATGAAGCAACATGGGAGCGTGAAGAAGATCTGAAGAAAGAGTTTCCCAACCTTTTCTTTAGCCAGCCCTGAATCTCAGGGACGAGATTCTGTTAAGGGGGGAGGTTTGTAACATCTCAAAATTTGCTTTTAGTATATTTATGGTATTCTTAAATTATTAGAAATTTTCGGGAATGTATTTGGAATTTTTGGAGTTAAACCGAATTTAAGCCTTATTGAATTAATCATATAAAATAAAGATCATGTGTGTCACGTGCGCATAAAATTTCAAATTTTAGTTTAAAATAACGACATTTGAAAAACAAGAATGTTCCTTTCAAATATTTTCAAAAACTTGATCTATAAATTAAGTTGTTGATTTTATAAAAATCTATACAACTGTCTAATTTACTAAAAGAATTTTTTGCGGAAAATCTATACATCAAAAAATTACGAAACCAAGCTTATTAGGTTCCAAATATTCCATAGTATTTTAGAGAATTTTTCCAAGATTTTTAGAGCCTTTCTACTATTTTATCCCTCGTGTTTTCCTCTCTTTGACACTATTTAAATTCGAATAAAAAGGGAATTTGAACAGTATCATCTTCAACCTCCAGAAAATCGATGTCTCTCTCTCTCCCGTGGACATCTCCATTTCTTTGAATCACCATAACTTCGCGATTACTCAACCAAATCGAGTGAAACCGGTGGCATTATGTCGGCAATGAAGCAAGGATTAAGTGCCCAGCCGTTACTTATCGTTAAACCCCCAGAAACGGTCACAATAACCCCAAATCCGAAAATCGTGTTTCAAGCCATAACTCGGCCATTTCTAATCCCCTCCGATCGTGCGAAGCGCTTGAAGTGTGCGTATTGACTCCCTCTATCCTGTGCTCACTTGCTCCCGGCGAATGCCCATCTCCTTCCTCACCAAATCAACCAAAACCGGAGTTCGTCGCCGTTCGTGGACATCACCGTGTCATCTCTCAAACCGCTGAGTCTTTTTGAAATCCGACCGCGTCATCTTGTTCGCCATGTTGATAGGAGCATAAACCCTCAAGAAATTTCAGGTTTCATCAAGAATTGAGCCCAAATTTCGTGTTTGTTCTTCGTCGTTGGAGCTCAGTTCGTCGTCGATTTCTCCCAATCCGATAGTCCTCTCCGCAATTCCTTTGAGCTATAGACTTATCTCGATGTCGCCTAGCTAGTGCTCCCATCGATTTCGTGAAAATCCATGAATTGGTCAATTCCCCAAAATTTGTGCCATGGCCGCGAGCCGTTCTTGCGCCGGCGTAGGCGCCACCGCCACGGCCGTTCCCTCGCCAGAGCCACCGCTAACGCCGCCGCCGCCAACGCCGACCTCTAGCCGACCTGCGCTCGTCTCCTGGCCGTCGCTGGTTGTTTCCATCTCTGTCTCTTTCCCATAGCCAAAGCAAGCCAAGCAACAGGCAATAGAAGAATATGCATATACGCCATGAATAGTGTCATGCATATTCAAAACTAGTTGTACATAAACATTTTCGGGAAAACACAAAATTTGTTATTTTCATTACAAATTCGTTATAAGTCTAAACTGCATGCGACAAATTTTGTAAATGAGTAAAAATCAATACCTAGCTACGTTAATTTTACTGAAATTTTATAAATAAATTTATACTATTAAAATATTAACGGAAAGTCCAAACTTATGAATTTGGTAGCTCTTAAACTATACGTCCAAAAATGTCAAAATAAATTTTATAAATCTTAGAAAATGCTAAATTAATTATCTGGAAGTTTTCATAAAGTTATGAATTAGTTTGATTTGTGGTAGTTTCTGAATGTGTGTTTGTACATTGTTTTGCGTGTTTATTTGGTTCTTTATCTGTTTCGTGTAGACGTCGAGCTGTGTGAGGTCGCAGATTTCGAGGATCAAGCTCCAAACCAAGACCTAGACCAAGACTCATTGCTTTACGAAGGCAAGTTATGGTTTGACCATCTTGCTCCTAATGTTTTTAAATATTATGTTGATTTAAATTATGCATGCTAATTAAATTATAAAAGCTTTAAAGTAATTTGAGTTTAGTTAAATCACCACTTGTTATCGATTCCTTGTTCCTAGTATTTGTATGTCATAAACCTATTGTCACCCTAAGTTGGAAACTATTAAATTGGTCAATATTAGTCACCAACGGGAAATGGTTAGAACGAAGTAGGTATGCTTAGCCAAGCAGTACGCTTCATTCACACTGTTTCATGAGAAAGATGAAATATTGACTAATGAACTATGAAAGACATTTTGAGAATGTGAAACTGAGGTGCCACAAATAATTTTATAATTCCGCTGCTGTTATTTGTTTACTCTGAACTCAGCCCTGCGTGGCTTAATATTGTGAGGCTGACCTTAAGGTATTAACAGTTTAATTTGAATTAAATACATTATTGTTATTATTTCCGCTGTGTATGTGTGATGGTATTCATCTCTGTTGTATCTGTGGGCACCAGCGTGATCCTGGTCTGGTGTATCACACAGAGTGTTCGGAATTCAAATTTCGGGCGTGACAAGACTCATAATGCCAACACAACAATTTTGCCTCTCTAAGATTTGCAAACAACCACTCCAAATGGGGAATGATGGGCAAGTACCACAATACCTTGGCCAGTGCACCTTTAGTGACCTCTTCACCGTCGCTGACCCGGGTCTTACGCTTCTTGTCAGTACACTTCTCCTTTTGTTTGTACTGGGGCACACCATAAACTGGACAAATGTGCAGCCTCGATGTGCAAGCATTAAGACAAGATGCAATCATTCGGACATGCATGTATCCTTTCTATTTCCATTCCCATGGGACATAGTAGCTTCTTCACTTCATAAATGCTTGTTGGCAACTCATTTCCCTCCAGAAGCAGATCTGATAAAAGAACTAGAAGTGCATTGAAACTTGTATCTGTCCAATGGTGTTTTGCCTTCAGTTCGAATAATGCAAGGACCGAACCCAGCTTGGTGTATTCTAATTTGCAACCCGAAAACAGTGGTTTGGCATCGTCTTCCATTAAGTTTTTAAACTTTTCAAAATCTCTTTCCGTGTAATTTCCCCCCACATCCCGCAACATTTGCTCCAAATTGGCCTCCTCAAACATATCACGCTGCAACTCGATATCAGGTTCCACCATGTCTTCATTGCATACCGGAAGGGTACTACCAGTCTCCCCGTGATGGATCCAGCATGTGTAATTCCTCACGAAGCCACGTCGAATCAGGTGGTCCTCAATTTGATTTAAGTTATTAAATCTCCTAATATTGGTGCACTCAATGCAAGGACAATATACGAAGTTTACACCCCTCTTCACCAAGTCTTTTTCTACAATTTTTTTGAACTCCTGAACACCCCTCTAAAATTCATCACTCACACGACTTTTCTGATACATCAATTCCTCACAGTCCATCTGCAATTAGAATTCACACAATAAAATTAAGGAAAAACTGGAGCGACGGCTAGCTAGCTATTTCAAATATTGAGACAACATTTCAATTAATATTATCATTGCAAAATAGCGAACGAGTTTCAGGGTTGCCTTCAAATTTTTCAGCTTGGCTTCAAATTTTTTTATCACCCAAATATTACTTCCAACCATAGAATATGAGTTGTTTTCTCAGGTGGTGGCGGAGAAAATCTCCTCTGAAAAAATAGAGGAGATTGAGTATGGAACAAGTGGGAATAAATAACCTAGCGAGGCACATCAGAATCAGTTCTTACTTACGAAGTGATAGTGATGTTCATTCTCATCACTATCGGTTTTTAAATAAGAAGCGATAGTGATCTTCATGAACAGCACTATCGCTTCCTTATTAAGAACCGATTGTGATGTGCACGTTCACATCACAATGGGTTCTTATGTAAAAAGCGATAGTGATGATCATACACATCACTATCGCTTCTTACAAAAGAACCGATTGTGATGAACATATGCACATTACAATTGATTCTTTTACAAGAAGCGATAGTGATGTGTGTGATCATCACTATTGCTTCTCATATAAGAACCGATTGTGATGTGTCCAGTTCTATATCATAGTCATTTCTAACCTCAGAATCGATAGTGATTATTTTCACTACGCCTCCTAAGTCATGTATCATAATCATTTTTTCTTAAAAAATTAAGAATCAACCCAGATGAAGCGATAGTTATGTACCATTTTGTAGTAGTGCGTCTTGCCACATGTCTTAATGACATCATCATAACATTAGCAGGCCTGAATGTGGGCCCATATGTCAGTGTGTGAAGCCTTTTTCCTTTTCAAAAATAAATCGCTTGAAATACAAAAATAGCCAATGACGTCAGCATGATGTTATAATTTAATTATTCTTTAGAACAGGTAACATCCCAAAATTTTCAAATAATATTTTTATTACTTATTTCTATTTTTTATATTTTTCCTAATTTTTTTGAATTTATAAACTATTTTCTAATTTTAGATTAAAAAATACTGTAGAAAAATTAAAAATAAAAAATCTCTGAAATGTTTACAGTAAGTTCAAAACATCTCAAGGTATTTTTGAGCATTTTTCTAGAATTTGTGAACCTTATTTGCTATTGTTTCAAAGTCTTTTTATTTTTATCCATTAATTAAATTCAAAAAATAATAAAGTAAGCTCACATGTCATATGTCTACTTCTCTCTTTCTCCATGGCTATGATTTTGGAGCTCCGATCTAACACATTTTTTGTCTCCAAATTCTTCTCCATTACATGTGCCACCTTATCCTCATCTTTTCCCCGCAATTTGTGGGCACCCGGAAATATGAATCGATCCTCATACATGCGCTAGACTTAGAGGTGACAACCATACTCCACTTAAGTGTATGCTCACTGTCACCCAAAAGTCCCGTGAACAGAGTATTAACTAGATGGCCCTCACCCAAATAAATATAATCCACCTAGTTGCACCGTACACACTTACGCATCCACGAGAGTTTCGATTCCATTCCGAACAACCATACCGAGATGAAACCAACTCATCCAACCATAGCACTTGCCGTCTATCTCAGAACCTTGGTATTGCCCACACTTACCGAGGGGTGTGCAAGCAAAAATCGAAGAACGACGACTGCTGGAGTTTATACATTTGATGGTTGAGAACAATTCCAGGTACCCGGATATGTGTCTAGTGCTAGTTCTCAAGATCAATGCCTAGTACCTACATATCCCACATCCGAGATGTATCGCAACACATACACACAAATCTAAGCAGTTGGCATAGCATAAACATAAACTAGAACTATTACAACTACTTAATATTACAAGTAGTGGCCGACCGGCCAATTATTACATGCCAAAAGTAAATTGCAGCGGAATGTAAACACAAACCAAAATGAGGGCAGTGGTATGCCCATTTGATAACCCATATGATGCATCCTTTCAAGGTGCATAGCGATGCCATTATGCGGCCCAGTAGTATGGCGCACATGCCTCGCCCGTGACGGTGCCATAGCCCAAGGGTGTGGGCCTTGGCCCTTGAATACACACCTTCGTTGCCATGCCATAAGAGTGCCCCCTGATGGTGCATGTTGCGACCCTGAGGGATGCATTAGTTGGTATCAGAGCTAGGTCCCAAAACAAGAGGGTGGGAATGATAGTACCACCTTGCTTGTGGAGGGAGAGAATCCACCTTAAAAGGGAGAGCAACCTCCCCATCTTAGTTTTGGGGGCTATATGGGACTCTTATGGCTCTGTTATGGCAGCCAAGGTGTGTATTCCTCAGCTGGGCCAAGGCCCACACCTCGGCTGGGCTTTGGCAGCCCGCCGGGCGAGGCACGCGGCGCCATATCGCCAGGGCTGGGTCAAGGGCACGCTATGCACCTGTGAGGGATGCATCGCTGGTATCGAGCTAGGTCCCAAACAAGAGGGTGGGAATGATAGTACCACCTTGCTTGTGGAGGAGAGAATACCACCTTAAAAGGGAGAGCAACCTCCCCCATCAAAGTTAGTCTTTGGGGGCCACATGGGACTCTTATGGTCTGCTATGGCAGCCAAGGTGTGTATTCCTCGTTGGGCCATGGCCCACACCCCTGGGCTAGGCGATCCGCCGGGCGAGGCACGTCGGCGCCATACGGCTAGGCTGCTGAAGGGCACATTGCGCACCCGGGAGGATGCATCGCTGGTATCGAGCTAGGTCCCAAACAAGAGGGTGGGAATGATAGTACCACCTTGCTTGTGGAGGAGAGAATACCACCTTAAAAGGGAGAGCAACCTCCCCCATCAAAGCTAGTCTTTGGGGGCCACATGGGACTCTTATGGCTCCGGCTATAGCAGCCAAGGTGTGTATTCCTCGTTGGGCCAAGGCCCATGCCCCGGGCTGGCCAGAAGTCCGTCACGGGCGAGGCACGCGCGCCATACTACCGGGTCATGAAGGGCACGTTGCACACCCGGGAGGGATGCATCACCATAGACAATTGACTTGGAAAAACCCAAGTTCATCCATCAACATAGTAGTTGGACCCTGGAGTAAAGTACGAGTCGTCGGAGAACTCTTCCATACCACCATCTATATTATTTAGATTAAGCAACCGTGAGTACACGTACGTACTCACATGACTTTAGTGTGTGGAAATATAGTAAATGCATGTCAAGAACAAGGATAACAAGTTTCTTCACTAGTCTCATTTTCAGCATAAAGCAGATTTTATTTGCAAGTGTATGTTCCAACAAACAATAACAGAATTATAAAAAGCATTTAATTAGAAGGTAAATAATAGTAAGTGAAGTTTATATACATCGATTCACAACCCTCTTTGGCTGTGAACAGCGAGTAAAAACAACCACCCTTTGCTCACAAGTTTACCAACCCATTCCAACACCATTTCCAAAAGTTTTCGCAAAAATAAAAACTATACTTCATAGTATTCTCCCAAGTTGCTCATGATCGCGAGCATAGCTAATTAATTAAATTTTAATCTCTGCAGAAAGTGTACATTTTATCCACATGACACATTCTAGCAATCATGACAACCATGCCTCGCGATACTCATCTTACCCGATTTGCTAGACTATGACGAAACCGTTCAACTAGCTAAAGCTTAGCCTAGCACTAGTGACAGTGATGTTAAACCCTTGCCAAAATCCAGAGATCTAGACCAACACATGCTGTGCTAGACGATGGTGTATGCCATCGGGTCCTCTTCCCATGGCAAGGCATGCACCTTTGTATTGGAATGCTTTAGCCCCAAACCTCGGTGAAAGGAGCACCTACGAGTAACACCATTACGGGTGTGTCCTTACTACTTCAACCTACCAAAATGCAAGATTAAACTTCAACTAATCTATCGAGTTTAGGCTATCCCATATTAGCACATGTGGTTGCACCAAGTCATTTAGGTGATAGCATCAAGTTCGGTCCTTAATTGACTCGGGCAAGAATCTCCCCCTAACTATGTGTGAGGTTCTTTTCACGCCCCAAGTTTAAGTAATAACTCGCCTACATCTAAACCATAAGTTTTGAGTTGGATTTTTACCAAATTACACAGAAACCATACCTCGGTTCCGTACATTTAAACAAAGTTGCTTAAGCTAGTTTGAAATGTGTCCCATCATTTCAATGTTGTTCTAGTGAGCATGTCTAAGTAAGTGTGTAAGGTATTTTGCAAGTATTACCCAAGTGACACTAAGTAATGTCTACACCAATACTAGGTTACAATGGCTGGTAATCAAATGATAATGTAAAGGAGATGCATACAATTGGACTTAGCTACCAACACCCACAACATAACATGTTTGAAACATACATGCATGCATATAGTTTGATAAAACAACATAACTTAGTAAAATATGGGATCAATATGATCAAAGGAGGGTGCTTACCTAGTTGCTCTTCATCAGGGTTGTAATTGGGATCGTAGTCGGGGTCATTATCAACTGACTCCGAAACGTTGTCATCTACGTGTCGAATAATAAGAACCGCAACAAAAGCAAATAATGACATATGAAATAGGGCAAAGAAAAATCAGATAGAAATACCAAATTAAAACTTACCAAGAAGAACATGGTAATTTTGTGTTCTCAAATTATCTCTTGCATAACAATTTCGTTAGTACTTAACCTATGGCAAAAACTTAAATATCTATGTACATTTGGGATCCTTGTAGCCTCAGGAGTGTAACTAAATTGGCTTTATCAAGATTTGAGTTCATTTGACCCAAATTTTAACTATTTGACTTTTTGTGCAAGTGAGGCTTTCTATGTTTACTTCTTGATTTAAACTGAGTTAAATCCTAAATATTTTTTTTGCAACAAATGGAACATTCATGACCTCAGGAAGATGAAAGAATTATTTCATGATTTTAGGAGCTATAGTTTTTATAGTTGCCTTAGGGCACATAAAAGGGCTTGGGATAAACTAGATTAATCTACAATGAACATATAAAGTTTTATTGCATAATCTGAATCCTCATGGCTTAACACAAATTTAGGAACTGAGTTTACCTTATTCGGACCATCCTAGCAAAAGTTATGAGGAGATGAACAAAATGAGGCAAAAAGGTAACAAAATTTGCAATCCTGGGATTTGAACCCCAGATCTATTGGTTCAGGCAACAAGGGTCGACCACTGGGCTACATGCCTTCTTGTGACAAGGTGCCATGCAAAATTACTTGAAGCTTACCTTCACTTACCCTAGAGCTCAACTTGGCTGGCAATGGAGGTGGATGGTGTTGGCATTATGTCGGGACCCGAATCTGCAAATCCGGACCCTCTGTGCATTCTACACTAGTCTAGGATCATGCTAGTGCACACAGGCTAAACAGGGTTAAAGTACCACAATCATACACAGCGGAATAATAATAAAGTACTTCAAACATGTATATAAACGAGTTGCATGACCTTATGGTCACCTTACAATAGTTTGCCACGCAGGGCTTACAATAGTCAAAGTATCAGGAAAATATTAGCGGAAAATAAAACATTGTAGTGACCCATCACTTTGCCACAGGCAGCTGACAAGGTTTGCTCCCTAGTTCTTTGGCTCCTCGACAAACTCCTCTTCCCAAGCAAAGAGACTCCTCCTCCGTATATTGTTGTTTGCAAGGTGAATACACACCGTACTCAACAAGTCATGCATGTAATGCGCTTCTATTACTACATGCATGGCTTCTTACAAAGGAATGGTTTGATTGGCTATTTTGCAATGAATCAACATTTTAACTTATTAATTATTTAGATAGAAAGCAGCAAAACCATATAAATATAATAAGTTTCTCAAATTGTTTTTCTACATATTTTGACACACAAATTCCTGAATCAATTTCACAATTATCCTCGCACACAACCACTCATCCCCATTTTATTTTCAAGATCTACCCTTGATCAGAATCCCCGAAAGCTCATCCAATTCATGACTCGGCTATTCAATAGTTTTGACACACTCTGTAGAGGTTGTACACTTTACCCACAAGATATAGTTGCTCACCACATGTGATTGATCGTAACAAAGTTTTTCGTAAACTTCCATCTAAACCTATGAACCTCTCCAAGATTGTTTTCCCTAACACTTCTCACACGTAGTGAAGTATAGAACAAAGTAACACTGGATGGGTACCAAGTCGTAGCATGTACTCCCCCCACACGCTACACCCTTGTATAATCGCCACTCGAGGTATCAAAGGAAAGATATTAGAACCTTACTAAACTAGGTCCTCCCATACCGCATATGTGGTTGCACGATTAACTCGGCTCAAAAGCTTGCAAGGTAAAGTCCTTAATCGACCAAGGCAAGACTTCCTTCTCCCAAAAGTTTGTCACATAGCCATCTCATTTGCCACACAGGCCCCCCCTTCTGGCACAAAGCCTCGATCCACTTACCTCAGTCTAAATCATTTCTCACCCTAAATTGTTTTACGGTGCAACACATGCCAGTAAATCAATCTTCATGTAGAACCACATAGGTCTCCACATTTCAACGTCATTACCAACAACATCCCACCATTTACCAAAATGCATTCACTATTCCTTTAGTCAATGTTGCATTTGTATTTTAAAAGATTATTCACGATATATGCAAGGCTAAGCAACTATCCACGGTCTAGCCTCCTGTGTTGGCATATCATTACATCCAACTAATATTATGCGAAAGGTCTCGGAACTATAGCGAGCTCTAGTATCGTCTACGGTGAGTCTCGGGAGATGGGAAATGGCGCAAATGATGCAGAAGGGAGTGCTCTACACGGTACGCCAGGTAATGAATGCGGAGAGAAGGCACATCAGCTTTAATGGCGTGCGGATTCTTCCGTCAGACGCACGGCGGCGATTACTGTAAACGTCGGCGGTTTACGTGGCCTAATCTCATCCGTCCACGCAGCAACGAATCGACGGCAACAAAAACTCGCGTAATGTGGCTTCATCTGGACCGTCCAATTCAATCGAACGGTCACCGCATGCGGCGATTAGGGTTCCGTCGGGCTGGGTCAATAGTGCGCATAGTAACGGGCTCGGCCCAAAACTGTTCACATGGTTTTTCACAGATTTTTCAACAAAATAATTCTAGAAATTCAATTAAATCATTTGAGGCATTTAAAATAGCAGAAAAATTCTAGAAATATTCTAAAAATATTTTGGAACATTTTGGACTCAAATAAAATAATTTCATTTATATTTTGCAAAAACTTATTCATTATTTAATTAATTTCCAAAGAAAAGACTAAATTCCAGAAATTCCAATTAAATCCAAATAAATTCCAAAAATTCTCAAAAATTCAAAAAAACTTATTAAATTAAAAATAGACCAAATTTTGGGATGTTACACATTAGAAATGGTTGAGGCTCACTCGGGGAAGCCGCAGGCTAGCAACACAAGATCCAGAGCAGCTCACTCCTGCATCTGCCGGTGGCAGGGAGTGGCCGTGGTGGCACTGGCAGCTGGAGCTTGGCGTGGTAGAGAACAGGATGGTCAGCTGGTATCCGAAGGGCTCATGCACAAAGAGACTTAGCGATGGTTTACCGTGGTAGCCGGAATGTCCTTCAGTCACTAAGCTCGATCCCATTGGGAATGGCAGATTCCAAGGCTAAGGATGCGGGCCGAGTTGCAATATAGTTGAAGGACTAGGTCAGGAAACCAATTAGAAGACCATGGCAACGGAGGTATCATGGAGGAACTCACTCGGTCTTAGCGTCTACGGAAACATGCTCGCCTACCTCTCCCGGGTTTGGCGGATTCGGCAATGGGGAAGAAAACAATGGCTTGATCTGCTGCTATGCTACAAGATTTGGAAACAAGGTTGCATGACCTTTTATGCTCCATAACCTAGAACAAGCAATGGAAGTATTCTTCAGGAGAGCTCTCACCAAGCGACGGAAATGGCAGTGCTGGGGAGAGACCTTGTTGTTGCTCACTTGGGGATGGCTGCTGGTGAGGAGGTGGCTTTTGGAGGAGAGGAAAAAGTCGGCGTGGAGGTCCGACCTAGCTGGAGAGGAGCGCCGTGGGGGAGAGCGAAATGCCGTAGCTCTCTTGGTGCGGCTGGGTGGGGCTAGAGCTTGCTCCTCTGTGCACAGTTCCTGGAAGGAGATGGAGGCCACGGCGACTTAGTGGCCGGACTACAAGCAAGGCACAGGGCGAACTCAGGAGACCGAATGGCAGCCATCTGAGAGCGAAAAGGGATAAGCGAGCTCACCCAATGTTCGTCCACG
Source organism: Guadua angustifolia (assembly GCA_036346375.1). NCBI lineage: Eukaryota > Viridiplantae > Streptophyta > Magnoliopsida > Poales > Poaceae > Guadua > Guadua angustifolia. Next base: position 24,904,217 of record CM070521.1, read on the forward strand.
CGGATGAGGGACTCGCTGCCTCGTTCCAGCTCTAGCAAGCTGTCGAGACCCGAATATGCTAATCTGGACCCACTGTATATACTGCACTACTCTAGGATCACACTAGTGTACACAGGCTCAACATTAGTAAATATCACAATCATACATAGCAGAAACATAATAAAAGACTTCATATATTAAGAAATATATAGTTGAATGACCTTATGGTCAACCTTACACTTATTAGGCCTCGATGGCTCTGATGCAAAGTAAATAAATAGCAGCGGAATGAAGAACGTTGGTGAATCCCATCAACATGCCATAGGCATCTAACAAGGTTCAACTCCTAGATAATTGTCTCCTAGTAGAACTCCATCTCTTTCGAAGGTATAGACTTCTCCTACTGATGATTTAGTTATAGGCAAGAGTGAGTACATAAAGCACTCAATAAATTGTGTACAGAATGCAAGTCTACCATACTATATGCATAACTTATTCCAAAAGAATTATGAATATGGTTAATTTGCAATAAAGCTACATTTATAAAAGAATAGTATAGATAGATTAAAAAGACAATAAAACCAGTAATAACAATAATAAATTTCTCAGTTGTTTCCAAATTAAATCAACTCAATCCTTAAATCAAATTCCAAACTTCCCTAGGCATACAGCCTCTATCCCCAATTCATTTTAATACAATCTAACCCGTGAGTATAATCACTGAGCAATGCTCAATACCACGAGCAATGCTATTCGAATAGGTTTTACACTCTGTGGAGATTATGCATTTTACCCACACGACATGATCATCTCTTGTTGCTAAGCTACTGACACACTTCCTTTAGTGTGTTGGTAGAGAGATTATGACAAAGCCTTTACAATGCTCTATCTAAACCAAGTACTACTCGCTAAGGTTTCAATGCGGGTGGAACTGGTTACTACATCCAGGGCCCCCTTCTTGCGCCATGTGAGCCACCTCCTGCGAGAATTGTTTACCACTACTTGGGTCTCACACTACCACTAGTAGTACCAAAGCTTAGACATAATAAATTAATCAGCTAGGTCTGTCCTATTCTAGACATGTGGTTGTATGATTGACTTAGGTCAAATGCTTACAAGGTTAAGTCCTTAACTGACCAGGGCAAGACTAACTAGAAATTCACAATTACCATAAATCATCACATACCATTAACTAGATCCCAAACTAGTTCAAAACAGTTGTACATATAAAATATCATGCGTAACGTAAAACAACATAGCAATTTTATAAACTAGGTTCAACCTGATCAAAGTACAACTTGCCTTCAAATAGCTCCAACTCCTGCTCTGGACCTTGCTCGAGTACTGGATCCTCGATGACAAACTAACCAGTCAACTCGACGTCTACGCGTAACGAAAAAGGAAACAATAAATACCAAAAATAGAGAGCAACATTAACACTAAAAATTAAATAAAATTCACCATTAAATAGAACTTGATTTTACAAATTTTTAGAAACTAGAATCACCACAATCGAAGTTCGAATGCAAATTATATAGCTATTCAAAGTTTGGAATAAAAGATAAATAAAAAATTGGAAAAACCGAATTAACCAAATTATTTTTATATGAGAAAATAGCATTTATGGTGTCATGTTGACATCAGCATTGAATATGATTTTTAGCTAATTATTTTTCTAAAGAAAAACTGAATTATGATGTCACGCTAACGTCATGCGACACATGGCGCAATCTGGAGACGACATGCATCACTGGCGCATAGATTTGGTCCACCGTGGATTGGCGGTACTGTGCTTGTGCGTCAGCTGACACAAGCCATGGTGTCAGCGGTGGCATGTGGCCCAGATACGACGGGACATGCGGTGCTACGCTATTGGCGGAAAGCTCGACGCAATCTCACCCGCTCAATTCAAAACGAACGGCCAAGATCAGTTGACGCGATGCAGGTTCTGATCTACTACGGAGGTGACATGCGGCTGAGTTTTGACCAGCATATCTAGATTCGATGACTCAGATGATGCAGCAAAGATGAAGTGGTGCGGCGACATGGCTGGCCCAGTGGATGGCACGTGGCACGATCCAGGACACCCAACCCAGATCCTTCGGTGAGGGTGCCGGTGGCTTGGGCTAATTACGATGCTGACACGCAATGCACACGCACTCACTCGATCTAGATCAGACAGCACTACTTGATCGCGGGATGATGACCACGCAGCTTGATATGGACCGCATGCGACAGATTGACGGTTAAGGAAGCTCACGAGGGTAAAGATGGCACGGTGGCGCTGCACGACAAGGTTCTCTCCAGAGAGGACGATGACCACAGTAGTGACGTTCTAGGGCTTCTCCGATGATGTGATTTCATTGGTTCGACGTGGCGTGACGAGGCGAATTCAAATCCGGGCACAGGCACGACGGAAGACGGTGGATGGCGACGGCGTTAGCGAATAATCATGGTGGCTACCTTCACCAACTCTGGCGAGCTCTTGCAGGTGAACGGTGGCATCTCAGCATGCACGACTTGACTAGGAGATGCAGCAGGGGTGGGGAAAACGAGGGTGGCGGCGGGGCTTTAAATAGGCGGCTTGGGAAGGCGTGCATGGCGCGGAAGTCCGAGTTGGTTCTGTGATAGTGGTAGAATCTGAAAAGGTGATGTGGCAGCATCATGATCATCCAATCGGCGACGATCCGATGGCCCACACAGGTTAGCGACGCGAAGATGACACGACCGTTGGATCACGATCCAATGGTTGTTGATCCTAGGTTTAGGGTTTTGGAGATGGTAGGCTAACGCGGACCGAGGCTGGGCTGGTGACATGGGATGGATTGGGCTGGGTCCACTGGGCTTAGCCCAGAACTATTCACACGATTTTCAAATCATTTTCGAATTAAAATAAATTAGCAAAATAGAATAAGCCAAATAAAATAGCAAAAATACTAGACAAAATCTAGAAAAATTCTAGAAAATACTTTAAGATATTATAACCCAAATATAATATTTCCAACAAATGATCATTAATACTTTTCACTACATAAATAAAAGATAACAAAAGGCTTAATCCAATAAATACAAAATAAATTAAATAAAATTCTAGAAAATTCATAATAAATAAAAAGCATCATAAATCTAATAAAAGCAAAATTTGGGATGTTACATGAGCTCGCAGCAGAGGGAAGCAAATGAGCAGTGAGCAAAAGGCGAGGAGGGAGGCTTCAACGACTTTATGGCAGCACAGGGGAGTAGGTGAGGCACGGTTTGGGAGAACGGGCGGAGCTCATGAAGTCTAGCACCTACGGCTGTGCGGCAGGAAGCTCTAGGCGTCCACACACATGGCTGGGCAAGGATGAGGGAGGGAAAGAGGAGAGAGGGGCAGGAAGCGGCTGGAAAGTACGCCCTTGACCGGTGGAGCCCCAATGGCAGAGACAGTGGAGTGGCATTTCATCGAGCACGTCGCTGGTCCACTTAGTTTCGCCAGAGTTTCAACATAATGTTTAGCTCATAGTTGACTCAAAAATTTCTGGATATTTTTGTGTAGGTAGTTCAGAGCATTTAGTTTCCATTTTCTTTATTTTCACTCAATTCCTTGCTGTGGTTTTCAAATGAAAAATCCCCAAAACTTGGCTAGTTTTTCAACTATTTTTGAATTTTAAAAGGAACTAAAGTAATTATTAATTTTTGATATTTTTACCAGGGATTATTAATGTCATGATTTTTTGCCTTAGACAAACTTTTATTAATTTTGTAAAATTCTAGCATCGACTGTTTTGAAGACAAAACATGTCACTTCATAAATCATTTCTTTATCAAATTCATTAAAAATCTTTGGATAGCTGAAACGATGTGATGGAGACTTTTCAAAGTTTAATAGCATTTTTGCTACTTTCATCTTTTTACCTTTCTACTTTTACTCTTTTTCTAATTCCATTAGTTGAATTTTCTTTTAGGGCCAAAATTCCAAGAATAATTAATAAGGTTGGAAAAGTTTCAAAAAAAATGGGAATTTCAAAATAAGATTAATTTTTCAACTCATTTTCAAAGTTTGTTTATTTTGGATGAAACTTTTTAATGTAGCAATTTGTTCTTTTCTTTTTAAGTTGAAATACTAGAAAATGAAGTAAAAGGTAATATTTAAAAGAAAATCTTGGTTCTAGTTGAATTTTTTATTCAATTTCCATTTTAAAATTTTCATTTTTCCTAATTTTGAAATTTCTGGGATGTTACACAATTCTCCTATCCTAATCCCTCTTTTTGGGAGAAATTTGAGTTTTTCCCGTTCGGACTCTTCTTGAACTGAACCCGTATCTATATCTACGAGCCACCTTGAGCCTATTTAAGGTGAGCAACATGATCCCCTCTCATTGCTCAACCCATTCCTCCGCTCGTCCCAACCTCTTGTGCCTTCGTTTGGCTGGACACCGCAAGACCTAAAGCGTGAAATGAACATTGGTCGCCTATCCTCATGAGCTCCCCGATGCTTTGGAGTGTCTCTTTTGAAATGTTCACATCACATTGTGCTACCGATTGTCGTGAAAGTAACCCGTTAATCAATTTTGAGTTTGATGCACTGTGCATGACGAATTTCATAATTTCCCAAAGTGTGTTCATTGTCGTTCGCATGGTCTTGTCATTACTGTGCGCCGGTTGGCTGACCGGCGAGCTTGCCGACGAGGCGTTGTCGTCGTGCCAGAGCTCCCTCTACCCTTGCCTTGCCTTTGGCCTAGTCTCCTTGCCCTTATGCTTGTGCGCTGTGCTGCCCTATACCGTTCCTGAGTGGGAGCTCTTCGTGAAAAAGGGAGCTAGTGTCTAGAGCAAAGCTAAGAATGAGAAGAGCATGTAAAAAAGAAAAAGAAAAGAAAAATAATAAAATATTTTTTAAAAAATTTAAGATTTAGATATCTGATTATATTTAGTGATTCAAAATTTTATTTTCTTTATAAAAATTAATTTTCAAAATTTGAAAATCCTTTATTATTTCAAAATTTAATGTGATTTCAACCTTTCAAAAATCTGTTCACCCTCATACAAACTCTTTGATGCAATTCAAATTTCAATTTTTTCTTAAATTCAAGATATTTATTTTAGTGAACTTTATTTGATTTTTGGAGTTTGTTTTGTCTCTATTTTTTATTTATTTTGATTTTCGTCTTTCATTGCGCATAGACACTGATCCCCAAAGAGCAATAGATAAATAAGGGAGGTCGTATCCTTTGATCATGTTGAACTTATGTTTGTAAAAGTACTTTTTTTATATAAATTACATGCTATTTGCATATCAATGATTATTTGCTAAGAATAGCTAAATACCAAATTGTCATTATGCCACATTGATTATTGGAATGCCATATATCTATTGATATCCTAGGATAGGACATTACTAGTTGGACATAATAGTATTATCAACATTGGGTTATTGTAAGCTATGCTTAGACATGTTTAGGGTATGATAGGATTCATATCACATGTGAAATATTGTTAATTTTGAGTTAATGAGATATTGAATTGTGGTGGGTAGCCACTGTTATAAAATTTGTTGTGTCGTGGCAAGGTTCCATTGATCTTGGTTGAACAAAATAGTTTCCCCTTGGGCAAGTGATCTTGTAGTAAAGGGGTGCTGATATCACATTTGAGATGTGGATATCTTGCCTGAGATAACTTAAGGACTAACCTTGATCACCATTGAACTGGGCTTAAGTGTACAACCACATGTCTAGTATGGGATAGACCTAGTTCATTAATTTACAATATCTAAATTTGAGTACTACAAATTGGTGGTGTGGGTTCTAGGATAGATGGGTAAATTCATACGATGCAAGAGGGGGCCCTAAGTGAGGTGGATGAAACTTTTCAATGGTGAAATCTTAGTGGATAATACTGGGTTTAGATAGAGCATTGTAAGGCTTTGTTATGATTTCTCCACTGCACACCTAAGGAAGTGTGTTTATCGTGTGGCAATATAAGAATATCATGTCGTATGAGTAAAGCAATACAACCTCTGTAGAGTGTGTAAATCTATTTGTGGAGTGCATGGACCCCAGGTATCCGCAGGGTAGGCCATGAGGACCGAGCCGACTGCATGAAGACGGATACCACCTGGGCTGCTTCCAACGTGCGTAGCATGGAAACTCTGAAGATAGCAGTCGATCTTGATTAGGAAGGATATGATTGTAATCATGGCCGTTACCATGTTCAGCGGATAAGGATAGAGATAGAATCTCCACCTTGTAACCGATCAGAACTCTCCTTTGTAACCGCACTCCTCTACTATATAAAGGGGGGGCAGGGTGACATTATCCTTAGATCATCAGTAATAAGCTAGACACATATAATCCCAGAGCACAAGACTAGGGTATTATCTCCTCTATGAGAGCCCAAACCTGTATAATTCCTGCGTCTTGTGCTACCATCGAGTTTGGATCCAATGCCTAGCCTCATTTTCATTATTGCCGATAACAAACGTCGACTCTATTCAAATAGCCGTGTCCGCGGTCATGGATAATGCGTGAGAATTTCATATGAGATATAGATTTTCAACAAAATGTTGGAAGATGGAATTGTTGGGAAGTGAACGAGGAGTTCATTGTTCATTTTGATGTATAAAGTTAACGCTGATGAGTGTGGTTTGATGATTGATTTAGATAGTGTTGGGTGAAGCCTTACCAATCTATTTATGTTGTCTATCATTGATTTACCAGTTATTTATTATCTTTTTATAAATATGCTTTAAATCTATTTATTATATTTAAATTTAAGTTATTTCTTTCTGTAAAAGAACCATATGACTAACCTTTATCAAGTCTTGTATGAATATATTTGCATCATTTTCCTCGGGTTTACTGAGTACCTTTTGTACTCACGGCTATACACCTTTGCTGAACTAGGAAGGTGTTCCCCAGACGATTGCCTGTGGCATATCAAATGGTCCAAGTTCTTTTATTTTCACTATAATAGTTTATTTGTTTCTCTATCCCTTAAGGCATAGTTGTGTAAACTTTGACCATAAAGTTTGTTGCTCTATTTAATAATAATTTGCTACTTTTTTAGTTAATTCGTTGAATGAAATGACAATTCATCTATGTTGCCACTGTTTACACCAGCGTGATCCTGGACTAGTGTAGAATACATAGAGAGTTTCATATTCATAAATCTAGGTCCTGATAGAACAATAATTTCAAAATTCTTAGAAAATTCTTTTTCTCTCTTTGTCTTTATTTTTGTTTGTTCTCCTTAATACGAGCTTCAATTGAGGTGATTCATATTTCTAAATTTTATAAATTTGACCTCTACTTTTTAGTGAATTTTATTTATTTTTTGGGATTTTTTGTATCTTTTTTATATTTATTTTGGTATTTGTCTTTCGTTTCACCTAGACGTTGAAGTGCCGAGAACGTTCGAGGTTGAAGGGTTGACTCAAGCTCAAGGTTCAGTCAAGATCAAGAGTTTTTCCTAGGCAAGTTGTACTTTGACCATTGTCGACGATCGAGATCGCCAACCGCAGAAAATGAAGATGGGGGTTAGTGAGACTTGGGACCCGAGCAGAGCTTAGCTCAACAAAGGAAAGAACACGACGCGCCGAAGGTCGGAGTTAGGCGACAACGAACGTGACACGGGGGTTTATACTGGTTCGAGCCCCTGTGAAGGTAATAGCTCTACTCCAATTGCCTTGCGGCGATGGATTTTGTTACTATCGAGCATGAGGTGTGTTACACCAAGCTCAACAATGGCGGTTCAATGCTCGAGCTTTGATGTCCGCCCTTCGTTTGTGCATCCTTAGCCTTATATCCTCCCTGCTTGTAACGGACGAGAGATATTCCCGGGTAGTGGTCTTCATGCGCATTGAGGGTCTGGCAAGAATCGCCTGACTTGTTATGCGTCGCCGCTTCACTCCCATGATCCCACGCCTTGGTAATCGCCGAGTAAACGACGTTCAAATCAAGGGGACTCGCATTTAACGAGAGCCGACCCGAGCTCAAGGTCGTCACGGCCGCGTTTCGGGTCATACGCTCTAGGTCGAGCGCCTCGGCATACTCCTGTGTCGTGGTCGGGCCTCCGAGCTCGAGGGCCCGCCGACCGCGGCCGACCGGCCAAGGGACGCCACTCGTCGGCTAGCCCCGAGGCTTAAGGTCGTGGCTGGAACACGGCCGACCTTGGGCCTCCACGACGGGTTGATTTCGGAACCTTCGTGCTTGAGGTCGAGGTTGACGGAAACATAACGCCGAGCCATGACGAACCGACATCTGGCGCCGCTTGGTCTCCGAACTCCGGTGCATGGCTGGTCACGAAACCGTCATAGCAACGCCGATCCCGCCGCTTAGCCTTAAATTGCTCTGTCGCACCCGACGGCCGTAGCGCCCCGAGATGCCCTTAACCCGCCGCCCATAGCACCTCGGTCTTATAAAGCTTATGACCATCGCCATTCCGAACTCTCCGCTTCTTCGTAGTCTTTGACCCTTGCTTGAACTTTCCTTCTTCCTCGGACCAAAACTCCTCTCAACCGCCATGGCCAAGCTCGAAAAGCTCTCGACGGTGACAAGGATGAAAGAGCTTGAGAGCTCGGGGTCATTGGACCCATGGTCGTGGCGACTGCCGGACAGGAGACCGAGCCGCAGCCTCGGGACGACGAGCTTGTCAGCACGGAGCAGTACATGCTTTTCGGTCTACGGACTCCAGAGAGCGAGTTTCTCACAGACGTTCTCACCGTATGCGAGATCGAATTGATCAATCTGGTACCCAACTCCATCCTTCGCTTCCATCTTCTCACTTTGGCGAGGGGTTCCTTGAATCCTTCCCACCCCCATTGCTTTCTCCGCTTTTCTCGCTTCGCGACCGGAAGGACCCGTGGTCGGATGTCTCTACTTCCGGCAGCGGACGGGGAATCCGTGGTCCTTCCCCCAGACGCGCTACCGCGAATCCCTTGGCCCGTGGTCCGAGCGATGGTTCTACCTGAAGCGAGGCGAGGGCGCTACTGGAGTTCGAGGGTACCCTCGGCGGAAGAAGGAGACCCAGTCAGCGACTGGAAGACGCGACCAAGAGGCCATCGCGACCATCCATATCTGCGCCACGCAAGGCCTCACCGGGCAGGCCATCGCCAATGACTTCTTGAGGAATCGAGTGTTCCCCTTGCGGAGGAGGGAGCACCCCTTCTACCAGATTCAAGGTCGTGGACGACTTGACTCATGAATGGGTGACCTATGAAGTCGCATTGCCCCAAGATTATTTGTGGATTTGCTCCTCGTTCCTCTTGATGATTTGGTCTTTCAAAGAAGGCGAAAGAATCCTGGATCGCCGCCCAAATGACCGAAATGTTCGGGAAGGCCGCTCACGACTACACCCTCGACGAGCCCGTGCTGAGGAACGTGCTGTGCCGCAAAGCCGAGGTAGGCCACCCCAACCAAGTACTCAATTCGAGTGTCCACGAGGCCCTTCTTGAATGTCACATGTTTGCAGGATCATCAAGAACTGACCGAGATAGCCAGGAGAATGCTCCCGCTACCCGGCGGGGACAAGGGCAAGAAGGGGAAGAAGAGGCCTCCCCCGCCCGGAGCAGACCGCCAAGTGGTGAAGAAACTCACGCCGAAAGGGCAACCGTGCACAAGAAGGATTCCTATGGCCGAGCCCCCGGGTCCTTTGCTCGCGTCCTTGATGCCTGATATGTTTCTCTTTTCAGCGATCGGCAGCGGCCGCCAGACCTCGAGCCCCAACTGCCCAGGCGCACAAACTTGGACCCCTGTGTCCGCCGTGGGGACACAGACAGCCTTGGCTCCAAGGTCCCAGGCCAGTGGAGCATGAAAGCGAAGCGCCCCTGCAGCGTCGGGGCAACAGGACCTACGCCGACCCTCGACGAGGCGGAGGCCGACGACCCATGTAAGTTCTTGGATTTTCAGTTTGCTCCGCCCCCTTCATGTTTTTCGAGCTTAGCGTCTGTTCTTAATCGCAGGCCTTGAGCACCCACGCTCGAGACTTGCCCGTTTTGACAATGGCTGTTGTCTAGGGCGAGTCCGAGTCCGAGGAGGAGGACTCCTTCGTGCTGGCTCCGCGCTGGGCCCCCGAGCTGGGCCCCGGTCGGCGGGTTCGACCAAGGGCTCGACGACTCAACCGAGGAGATCCAGCCCATGATCAGCGAGGACTACGACACCGGTGAGACCTACGACTCAGCCGCTATTGCCGATCCTCCCGAGGTCGACGTGGGGGAAGGCACCCAGAGTGCCGCGGTCGCAACCGTGGCGACGCCCCAGGCTCCCCCAACCACGGTCGCTCCGAGCGCCGAGATCGTGACGCCACCGACCGCCAAAGATGGCCGCACTGCAAAGGTGCCGCAGACCGCCTAACCGCCATTTGCACCGCACCGTGGTCGGCGCACCCGTGCCATGTGGGTCGAGCAGCCGTGGGGAGATCGCGCGGATCCGGCTATCGCTCCCCCGATGTCGGGAGGCGAAGCGGCCTCGACCACGGAGGTCGTGGCCACGCCGCTGATGCCTCCCTCCGCCGTGAGTTGAACCCGCCAAGGAGGCGGCCGACACCGTGCCACTATCGGGCAGTAGATCGTGGGTCTTGGCCCAAGACGCTAGGGCGGCGCGGTCGCCCGGCCTAGAAGCGCAGGTCGACGAGAAGGAGATCTCTCACGACCGCATTGACGAGCGCGAAGAGTTCACCCGCGCAAGCCTTGAGACCCGTGTTCGTGAGGTAAGGAACCCACCGCACACCTTGCTGCATGTCAATTTGAGTTCCCTTGTTTCTACTCTCACTTTGCGCCATTCTCTCTGTCATGAAGGCGATTGGCAACATCTCCCAAGGGCTGAAAGGCCTTTAGGAGCACGTCGTCGTACTGAGGGGCCTTATGGACGTGGTGGAGGCACGGGAAGCTGAGCGCTCCAAGTTCATCTTGACCATCGAGGTCGAGCAGGAGGAGCTCGAGCTGAAGGCGAAAGAGCTTGACGACCTGCGCCAGACGATGAGGGCGCAGGAGGTGGCGCACGCGGCCGAGCTCAAGCAGGCCAGGACTTTCGAGCGCGAGTTCTGCTACAAGGCCGTGGAGCAAGAGCGTACGCGGTCGGCCAAGGCGCTCGAGGCCGAGCAAGCCAAGGTCGAAGACCGAGAAGGCAGCTGGCATGAGCGGCGTTCTCCACTGCGAAGGCGTCCCCTGAGCTCGAGGCCAAAATCTTGGAGCTTGAATAGAAACTCGGGCGCGCCAGCAAAGCGGCGAAGAGCGCCTTGGCCCAACTCAAAGATGAACGGCGCCAAGCCGTGGATGCCTCCAAAGAAGCCCTCCAATACCAGAGCGAACTATCGACCTTGAAAGCCAAGGTAGCCGAGCTCGAGCAGGAGAAGCTCACTCGCGAGATGGCCGATCTATAGATGAACTTGCCGGTCGACCTGTAAAACAAGTAAAGATCGAGAATAAAAGAATAGCTTTATTGAAAAGTAAGGTATAGAAATTACACATAAAACTTCCGAAGCTGATCTATGTTCCACGAGCTAGAGAGTTCTCTGCCATCAGGCATCGCCATTACAGTAAGCCCCGTGCGATCTGTTGAAACGACTCTATAGGGGCCCTCCCACCGCGGGGATAGCTTGTTGGTGTTGGATGAGCCCTGAATCCGTCTTAGGGCTAGGTCCCCAACAAGGAGCTTCCTAGGTCGCATCGACCGAGACGCATGTCTGCGAAGAGCTTGCGTGTAATGCGTTGATCGTGGCAAAGGCACGGCATCTTACTTCTTCTGCGAGGGTAAGGTCGAGACCGTTCGTGCTCGAAAGTCGACACAGTCGATTGCCGACTCCGGCAGAGCCCAACAGAACCTCAGAGGCGGGACGGCTTCAATAATGAACAAGAGCTAGAAGGAGTGGACCTCGTGGTTCGGTGACCGTGGTGCGGATAGACCATAACACGTGGGAAGTTCCTCCACCCAGGTCTTGCCGTAGCGTTCGAACTCATCTGCAACTTGTTTCTTGATGCCCTGGACGATTTGTCCGTTGGCGCGTTCCGCCGCTCCGTTGCTCTGAGGGTGAGCCACTAAAGCGAAGCATACCTTGATGCCGAGGTCCTCACAAAACTCCTCGAATAACTCACTCGTAAACCGAGTACTATTGTCGCGATAATTTTGCATGGGACCCGTGCACGGTGACCACGAACAAGTGGAAAAACGGATACCGCTCGAAAGCAAGGATGGTCGAGACCGCCTCGGCTTCAATCCACTTGATAAAGGTGTCAACAGAACGCATCAGAACTTTTGCCCCGATCGCCGAGGAAAAGGGCCGAGGATGTCCGGCCCCATGTCAAGAAGGGCAAGCGAAGCGGATAGTCCGAAGCGCCGATGCGGTTGATGCGACTTCCGGGCGTGAAACTGGCATGCTCGACAGGTGCGGACAATATCACGGGCATCCTGAAGCGCCGAAGGCCAATAATACCCCATACGAAATGCCTTACCGACCACAGTCCTGTACGAAGAATGTGCTCCACAGAGGCCTGAATGGATATCATTCAACAGTACTTACCTCCTCTCAGAGATGCACGCGTCGAATCGCCGAAACATTCCGCCTGTAGAGCGTCCCTTCGACGAGCGTGTATAAACTTGCCTGGCGCTTGATCCTGCTCCTCTCGGCAGGGTCGGGCGGTAGGTCGCCCCTCACAAGGAAATTATGAATTGGTTCAGCCCAGGAGGGAATACCTTCGACCACAGCGAGCAAGACCTCTTGGTCGGAGATCGAGGGAGCTGCCAACATCTCCAGTATGACATCGGGTGGGACCTCGTGGTCGAAAGAGGCAAGCTTGGAGAGGAAGTCGGCATTCGAGTTGTCCTTCCTGGGTATGTGCTTGAGCTCCAGGTTCTGGAACCATTTCTCCATCTTGCGCACTTCGGCTAGGTACTTTGACATTGAGTCTCCCACTAATCGTACTCCTTATTGTACTGATTGACGACGAGCTGGGAGTCGCCCTTGACGACCAACCGATGCACGCCCAATGCTTTGCAAGCCCGCAGGCCCGCCAAGAGAGCTTCATATTCTGCCACATTGTTGGTCGCCGGAAACCCAAAACGAACCAAGTACCTCAGGCGGTCGCCGCGTGGGGTGAGATTAAGGATTCCAGCCCCCGAGCCATCGAAGAACATGGTCCAAGGCTTTTCCTCCTCGACCTCGGGCTCGGGCGCGGGTTGGGACGTCTGCTCAACCACGAAGTCGACAAGCACTTGCGATTTGATGGCCGTTCGAGCTACGACCTGGACATCGAATGCCGCCAACTCCATAGCCCACTTGGCTATGCGCCCGCTGCCCTCTAGGTTCCGCAAGATGTCCCCAAGTGGAAAATTGCTCGGGACAACCACGGAGTGCGCCTGGAAATAATGTCGAAGCTTGTGCGAAGCCATGAGGAGAGCGTACAACAGCTTTTGTACCTGCGGGTAGCGCTCCTTCGGGCCGTGCAATACTTCACAGACATAATAGATCGGGTGTCATTGATCCCCGCCACCACCAGACAAGACTGACCGCATGGGTGGTGGCCGCAAGGTAGCAGCAGAGACCTCTCGGCGGGTTGTGGAGTAAATGGCGGGGTGGGGTTGTGGTATACCTTCACTCGTCGAAGGACAGCTGCGCCCCGAGGTCCACTCAAGCTCCCTTGCTCACGAGAGTCCTCAAGAATGGAAGCCCACGCCGAGCCTCGAGATGAATTGCTGAGGCGGCTATGCGGCCGGGCGAGGCTCAGACCTTCTTGATCGAGGTCGGGGCACCATCTTCTTGATCACCTCGATCTTCTCTCGGTTCGCCAACCCCGAGCCCCGATCATGTAGCCGAGCACCTTCCCGACGCGCGCGAACACGCACTCTCGGGATTGAGTTTGATCTTGTGCTGCTCGGGTTGTTGAAGGTTTCTTCGAGGTCTCGAACGTGGTCGCCGGAGGGGCTCTTGACGATGATGTCGCCCACGTAGACCTCAAGGTTGCGACCGATCCGAGGGTCGAACGTCTTGGTCATCGACGCTGAACTGGCCCCGCATTACGCAGACTAAACGCGATATAGTCGTGTAGCAAGAGGGTGTCGAAGCGGGTGATGAACGACGTCTTGCTCGCTCGTCAACCGCCACTTGATCTCGGTGATACCGAATAGGCATCCAAGAAGCTCAAAGATCTTGGCGTCATGTGGAGTCGACGATTTGATCGACAAGGCGGAGCGGAACTTGTCCTTTGGGCATGCCAAGTTCAACCCGTGTGGTCCACGCACATTCTCCACTTTCCGCCCTTCTTACGGACAATGACGGGTTGGCTAACCACTCGGAGTAGTCGATTTCACTTAATGAAACCGCCTTCAAGAGCTTGTCGAGATTCTCCTTGATGACCGCGACTTTCTTGGGAGAAACGACGACTTCTAGCGTCTGGTCGAGTCTCCGTCTCACCTGCAATTTGTGCTCGATCACTGTAACGTCCCGAATTTTGGTCAATTTTAAAATTTTGGAGTTAATTGAATTTTTATGAATTTACCAACCTTTAATTGCATTTAATTGAATTTATTTAATTTTTCTGGGATTTATTGGATTTAATTGGATTTTATTTATATCATTTTCCCTTGAGTAATTAAATACCAGAAAATATAATTATCAAAAATTAAAACTAATATTTTACTTAGGCTCAAAATGCTCTGAAATATTTTCTAGAATTTTTCTAGAATAATTCGAGTATTTTTAGTGCCCTAAATAATTCCTTCAATTTGTCTTTATTTTTATTCGCAAAATCGAATTTTTGCTAGCTCTGATGTTGGACCGCCCAACACCGTGCTCGCCTTGAAACCCTAAGCGCCGCGATCCTAGCCGTTGATCTCGACGAACGATTGCAATCGCATCTGGATTCGTGGTCGAGGATCAATCCGCGCCGTTGATTCACGATCGTGTGGCCGACGTGACCGCTCAGTCTCGGGAGGGCGCGACTGTGCACCGCCGCCCGCCGTTGGCCACCGTGGATTTTGTCAGAAGATTAGCGCGCGTTCCGAGGCTCGCCCGAGCAGAAGATAAGGCCCGTTGCGTGAAGCATCTCGTTCCGCTCCATTTGCCACCTCTCTCGAGTCCTGCCGTGCTCTCTAGCCTCCCCAGTAGCTCGCCGTAGTTCACACTCTTCCCCGCCTTGGTTTTTCCCATGCCCCGCCGCCGTCCGTCGTTCCCCGCCGCCGTCAAGACCACCTCCGAGTTCACCAAGCCAAGGCGCGTCCGTGTGGTTACTTTTTCCGGCCGAAGAGACTCGAAACGCCGTCGCCCGTGTCGTCTTCTTCAACTCCGGCGACCAGCTCCGCCGCTTCTCCTTCGACGCCGCGAGCTCCAGCAGCCGTCCGATCTTCATCCGACGCTCGAGGTGAGGACACGTAGGCCCGTTAACAGTGAACCGCTCGGTTAGTTCTTGCGCCGTCTGATCCGAATCCGACGGTCGGGAAATCGTGCATGCGTGGCTCGATGATTCTCGACGCAGGCCGGGCCACCGGCATGTGGGCCGGCACAGCCACCGCCCACTTGTCGATGGGTGGACCGCCGGTCGTGCTGGCGTTAGCGTGACGTCATCCGGGCTCGCCTGTCAGTGGCCGAGGGCGACGTGGCTCGCTCTGGTGCCGACGCGTGTCGCCAAGAAGAATTAATCCGGATTTTCAGTAGAAAAATAAATAGAACAACTCGATTATTCATTTTTGAATTTCAGCAAAACTTGAAAATGCTATAACTTTCGCATTTTAACTCGGATTTGTGTGATTCCAGTGCCCAAAAATTTGTAAAAATGTGAAATATTTATTAGTGATTTTTATTTTATTTTTAGAATTTATCTTACTGTCTGTATAGTGTATTTATTGTGTGATTGCTTGTCTTTAGTAGACTCGAGTCATGGGTTTCGCCGAGGAGAATTTGAAGACCCGTCGCAGAACCTCGACAGAACCAACTCCTCTTCAAGGCAAGTCATGCTTTGACCATATTGCCCCAGATTTTAAAAATGTATTTGATTCAATTTATGCATGCTATATCAATTAAAAACGATATTGCTTATTGTGGGAAATGTAGCTAAAATACCAATTGAATTATGCCACCTTGTTAATGTCATTATATGCCCTGAATACCTTGTCCCCCTAGGATGTTTAAATTATGTTGGATGCTAATATGATGCCAACACGGGAGGCTAGACCGTGATTAGTCGCTTAGCTTGCTTAAATGCGATGAATGAATTTCGAGCATCAAATGAATATTGACTAAACCATTATGGAACGCATTTTTTTTAAAAGGTGCGATAATGTCATGTGATGGATTAGAATAGTAACCTGTGTGGTGCTATTCGTAAATTGATATGAACAATGGCATGTGTTGCTTAAATGAAACATGGGTTGGGGAAATGTTTTGGACGGGGCAAGTGGCAAGGAGGCTTCGTGCAGTGGGCCTGTGTGGCATGAGGATTGTGAAAGATTGTGAAGGCTGAAAGTCGAGAAGTATAAAATGGATGTCTTGCCCGTGACGCTTAAGGACTTAACCTTGCGAGCCTTTGAACCGAGTTCCGTGGTACAACCACTTGTCTAGGAATGGGACGGACCTAGTTAAGTAGGTTTCTAACCTCTTTCCTTTGAAACCTCTGGGTGACAAGTGCACACCAAAGGTAATCAGTAGGGAAGCGATACTGTCTTTGCGGCTTGGTACCCATTCAACAGTACTTGCTCGTCTAAACTTCACTCGAGTGAGGGAAGTATTAGAAGGAAGTATCGAGGGGTTCAACGGTTAAATGTTAGTCTCTGAAGACTTTGTTGCAATCAATCGCCGTGTGGTGAACGATCAGATCCTGTGGGTAAAGTGTACAACCTCTGCAGAGTGTGTGTGAATCTATTGAATAGCCGTGTCCATGATCTTCGACATTGCTTTCGGTGATTACAGTCAAGGGTTAGATTTTAAAAATAAAAGATGTGGATTGGGTGGCTGTGTGCCAAAAAAAACTGTGTGAATGGAATTAGGGCTGTGTGCCAAAACCCTTGGGAAAAAGATTGAGAAATTAATTATTAATAATATTAATTTCACTGCTTCTAAATCTAATAGGATTACCTGTTAAAAGAAATGCTGCTTTGTGCAAAATAACCAATTAAGCCTTTCCTTTGGAATAAGCCATGCATGTAGTAATAGACCAGATTGTGCATGACTTGTTGAGTATGTCAGATACTCACCCTTGCATCGACAAAAACCTCGAAGAAGAAGAAGCGTGCTACTTGGAATGAAGAGTTCGTCAAGGCGAGGAGGAGTAAGGGTTGATCCGCACTCAAGAGCTCGTGGCTAGGAGTGGTTCCGCTATCGTATTTTGCTTCCACCAATGAACTTGGTATCGATGATATTTATCGCTCGCTGCTAATTATTGTAAGGCCACCATAAGGTCATGTAACTCGACTATATTATGCTTGAAGTACTTTATTAATTATTTTCGGCCGGTATGATTGTGGTACTTCAACCTGCTTATCCTGTGTGTACTAGCGTGATCTCGACTAGTGCGGCATACACAGAGTGTCCGAACTGCGGAAATTAGGGCACGATAATCACTTCCCTCGGGACGCCAGCATGTCCACGGGCTCCTGCTTAATATGCCCTTGTTGGCGCGAGGAGTGGCGAGCTCGAGTTCCTATTTGGAACTCAGCTCAGCCGAAACATGGATGCATTTGGCCGGGTTGCACTCCTCGAGCGGCACAGCCTTTGTCGCCCCGCTGGGTTGGATCGTCGCCTTCTGACGAGCGCTCTTCACCATCGCCTCTGGGCCTCGCTGGGGCAGCATGCCGGCAAGGGCCAAGGCCTTGGTCTCGCATCCGTGCACCGTCTGTAGATCACCCCGCACGGTTATGATGCTGTTTGGACCAGGCAGCTTCATACACCGGTGGCCATAGTGGTTGGCCGCCATGAACTTGACCAAGGCAGGCCGCCCAAGGATGGCGTTGTATGGGAGGTCCCCCTCGACCACCTCGAAAGTGATCACCAAGGCGGAAGTTGGTCGAGTCGCCGAAGGTGACGGGCAAGACCACCGCCCTAAAGGGATGGATTTAGCTTGTGGACGATCCCGAAGAAGGGGCGGCGATGTTCTTGACCTTCGACCAGAATTTGCATCGGTCATTGCGCCCAAACCGCAGCAAGTTAGGAACTACCGCCATCGACTATGACATGACCGAGCATGGTGTTGCCGATGGTCGGGTCACGACCAAGGCGGTCTTCAGATCTCAAGCCATACCTTGGAGTCGTCCTCCGGAGAGAAGGTGATGGTGGCCTGACCACTTGCAATCTTTGCCGATGGGCTTCCCGGCAACTCGAAGATGGTTCGCGAGGCGGCCTTGAGCTCGTGCCGAGACTGGTAAGCTGACGAGCCACCGAAGATAACATCGATGCGGCGCTCGCCCTGCTGGAACTCCAAGTTGAGGTCGTCAGGGTCCGCCCCGGCGTTCACCCTATCCGGCTGGGCGTCTTCTTTCGGTAGCACGGGCATTTCCCCTCGGCCATCGTAAAAGGCTTCTAGCTTGCTTTGCCAAGCCCTGCAAGTTCGCATGTCGTGGCCAGCCGCCCTATGAAACAAGCGAATTTGATTCGTCAGAGTTCGGCGCCGCCCCTAGCGGCCGGGCATCGGCCCGCCGGGGCCTAGGCCGTCGGCCCTCCTGCTGGGGCTGGCCCTGCGCTTGACGAGGTCGAGGCCGCCCTTGACGAGGTTGGGACCCTTCCCGAGCCTGATCCCGGACCTCGCACTGGCCGTCTACCAAAACGATCACCCATGGCAGGCCGCCGTCGCTCCTACGGTCGCGCTTCCGCTTCTTGGTCGCGACACTATGGTCGGCGCCCTTGGAGTTGGATGGGCCAACCTCAGTGGGGTTCAGACCAAGCTTACCCTGGTCGTATTCGCATTTCCAACGGATAGCATCATCCGCATCCGCATACCGCTCCGCCATATGGAAAAGCTTGTTGACGCTGAGCCTCGAGGTGATCTCCAGGTCCTCAGTAAGGGGCTGGTCACGGACGCCGAACTTGAAAGCTTTTATGACGGCTTCGTCGAAGATGCTCGGGATCAGGTTCCTCGTGCGGATAAACCACCGCACGAAGTCACGAAGTGGCTCGTTCTTGCCCTGAATGACGCGATCCAGGTCTTTCTCCCTCCCTGGCCGCTTATAGCAACTCTGGAAGTTGGAGCGGAGGGTGCTCTGGATTTGGCGCCACGACCTGAAGGTACCAGCTTCGTTGAAGAGCCGTTCAGGCGGCATCGCTCAAAGACGGCGGGAGGTAATTCGCCATCACGAGCTCATCGCCTCTGGCTGCCAGGATGGCAGTCGAGTAGATAGATAGGAACTCGTCGGGGTTTCTGGTCCCGTCGAAGCACTCTATCAATGCCGGCTTAAATCGAGCTGATCAGCGCACGCGACGAAGGTTGTCGGAGTACGCCATGCGGCCAGAGGTCGACAGTGCACGCGGTGTAGTCATCACCGACGAGGTCCTTACTCGCCGGACTTCGAGTCGAGGCTGCCTCGGCCCCGACCTTTTGACGCGAACAGCCCACGACATCGCGCGACGGAGTCACCGGAGGTAGCGCAGCGATCCCGACCTGCGGCGTCGGGTGGAATATCCAGGAGAGGCCCCCAATTCATCACGCCGCCGCGAGCTCGAAAAGTTCGGTTCGCGCCGCCCTCGTTGGGTTGGTGCTCGCAGACGGTGGCGTGGCGGCGCAAAGCCACGCCCCGAGACCGCTGGCCAAGGGAGGGCGCCCTCGCGAGGGGCGACCTCTGGTCTTGTTGGCGACATCGTGATGAGTTGTCGTCACTTCTCAGGGAGTGGGTCCCTGAGTGATGACTTCGGTGCTACGGTGGTATGACCTCGCTACAGCTCGTCGAGCTCTTCGCCGAGGCTCGCCAAAGAGTTCCGACTCACCCTATCGGGATCACCATGATCCGGCGATAGCGCGGCGCGCCTCGAAGGAGGAAGCTCGACGCCCAAGAGATGTACCGGTTTTCTCCTGGTCCTCCCGCCGGAGGGCGGTTATGGCTTGGTTGATGGCGACATGCACCATCTGGCAAGCCTCCTCAGGGGTCTGCGGGTCACGGCCGTCCGCAGCCATGTCCGCACCATGATTGTCCACCATCAAAACATGCGGCTCGTGTGGCGGTGGCGAAGGCGAAAATAGGGACGCAGAGTCGGAGTCCGCGCCCGAACCCACGCTCGAGGAATGTCCGTCGATGAAGCGCGCCATGCTCCCAAGATCTTGGCGCTTTTCCTGCGAATAAGCGAAGCTATCGGGCCCCATGGTGGGCGCCAGTTGTCGACGATCGGGATTGCCAACCGCAGAACATGAAGACGGAGGTTAGTGAGACTTGGGACCCGAGCAGAGCTTAGCTCAACGAAGGAAAGAACGCGACGCGCCGAAGGTCGGAGCTAGGCGACAACGAACGTGACACGGGGTTTATACCGTTCGAGCCCCCGTGAAGGTAATAGCTCATACTCGCTTGCCTTGCGGCGATGGATTTTGTTACTATCGAGTATAGAGGTGTGTTATAGCTCAAGCTCAACAATGGCGGTGTCTAGTGCACAAGCTCTGATGTCCTGTCCTTCAGGCTGTGCATCCTTAGCCTTATATCCTCCCTACTTGTAACGGACGGGAGATATTCCCGGGTAGTGGTCTTCATGCGCATTGAGGGCTGGCAGTAACCGCTCCGGACTTGTTGCGTGCGCTTGCTTCACTCCCCACGATCCCACGTCTTGGTAACCGCCGAGTAAACGCACGTTCCGGAATCCAAGGGGACTCCGGCACGAACAAGAGCCGACCCGAGCTCAAGGTCGTACGAAGCCGTGCTCGGGGTCATACGCGCTCTTGGTCGAGCGCCTCGACATACTCCCAGGTCGTGGTCAGGGCCTCCTGAGCTCGGGGCCTGACCGTGCGCTGACCGGTCAAGGGACGCCCAGCCCTCGTCAACCATGTTGAATCTAATTTTACAAATGCTATATTATTTTAATTTATTTCATGTTATTTTATTCAACCCAATTAGATTATACATACCTTGTCATTTACTATGACATGATTATTTGTCACTCTAGGATGGATAATTATTAGTTGGTTGCTAATAAATGCTAATATGGGTTGGTTAGATCGTAAGTAGTTGCTCAGCCATACCATGTATAACCGATATCTTTTGAAAGTGCAAATTCAATTTGATTGGTGGAATATGCAGCATGTTTATGAAAGGGCGTGTCATGTGGTTTCACATAATGATGTTGAGTTGTTGATGGCATGTGTTGCACAATAATCAACTAGGGTGGTAAATAATTTAGATTAGGGTAAGTAGCAAGAGGCTATGAGCCAAGGTGGGTTTGTGTGACATTTGGGTTGATGTTGATTGGAAGTCTTGCCTTGGTCAATTAAGAACTTAACCTTGCAAGCTAGTGAACTAGGCTAATCATACAACCATATGTCTATTATGGATCAGACCTAAGTAAGTTATCAAGTTTTGACATATGATATCTTAGGAGGATAACCGAACTCTGTGTGTGGCTGGAGAGGCTGTGTATGCAGTGGCCTCACATCTTGACTAGTGATTGTTCATAGTCTAACGATGAGTCCCTCTTCTTCTGCTCTATGTGAGGGAAGGGCAGCAAGACTAGGCTTATCGGGAGAGTCCATGTTCGAATAGGGTTTTTGAAATATTTTGTTATGATCTTCTTAGTCACACGTTGATGGGTATTTGTAATAGTTGCATTATAACATTGATCATATCTTGTGGGTAAAGTGTATAATCTCTGTAGAGTGTCAATTTATTTGGGTAGTAGAATTTGATTTAGGTTGTGTGCCCGTCTACTTTGAAAAATACCTTAAAGCTTATTATTATTGTTATTTGTTTTACTATCATTTCAGTCTAATTATTTTATTCAATTGAAAATTCTGCCTTGCTGCAAGATAACCATGAAATCCAATCATTTGGAATAAGCATTGCATATATTTATAACAAACTTGCACTTTGTGCACAACTTGGTGAGTGCTTTATGTACTCACACTTGCAACAACAAAATCATTAGTGGAAGAGGAGTTTACTACTACTTTGGAGGAGGAGTTTCAGGACGAGACAAGTTACTAGAGAACGAATCATGTTAGTTGTGTATAGCATATTGATGGGTTATCTACAAAGTTTTCATTTCGATACTATTTTATTTGTTAGAATTTAAGCCCTATGTTGCTTATTAATGTAAAGTCGATCATAAGGTCAATTAACTATACTTTATTCATTAAATAGATTCTTTTATTATATTTCCACTATCACTACAAGAAACAGGGGAAAATTCGTGGGTTTTTTTAAATTCGTGGGTAAAAAAAACCCACTTAATTTATATATTTAAATTCATCGGTTTATAAAAACCCATCGATTTAATTAAATTCGTGGGCAAAAACCCACGCAATTTATATATTTAAATTCGCCGGTTTATAAAAATACACACGAATTTAATTAAATTAAGTAGGCAAAAAACCCATTAATTTATTTTTTTTAAATTAAATGGGTTTTTATATAATTTCATGACGATTTATATAAATTGTGAGCCCATATTACCCACAAATTTAAAAAGATAACCCTACCTGGCCTCCTCTCCTCATCTCTCTCTCTTCTCTCTCTCTTCTCTCCTCTCGGCTCCTTCAAGACTTATCCATTGTCCTCCTTGCAAGTCATCACCGCCCTTGCTTGCAACCCGCCCGCCACGCCCACGCTTGTGCCCATCGCCCGCTCGCCCTCGCCCCCTTCACGCCGCCCGCGCCGCTTTCACGTCCCTGCCGCCCGCTAATCCTCCCTCGCCTCCTCGCTTTCGCCGTGCTCCCGACGTTCCTCAAGGCTGATTTCTGCACCTTACTTCCCTTGCTTTGCATTCTGCAATGTTCTCACTGCTCACTGTGGTTGTACAACCGTATAAAGATCATCTTTAGCATTTGCATTACCTTTGGTATTTCTATTCTCACGAGATGAAATTGCAAATAATTTCGTGAAGGATGATGATTGGAAGATCTCCGTGGTGTTTACCTTTTATTGGCATGTTGTTTGGTGCAATATCGCAGCTATTGCCACAGCTTAGACCTTGATTTGTAAGTAAAGTTTTTGTGACCAAGATCTTCCATATAGCTTCATAGTAATATCAATTCATCCGTATTTGTAACCATTGTTCTAAATAACGGTGAATGGTTAACAAATGATCACCCAACCTTTTGGCGCTATACGTGCAACCTTTGTAAACGGATATGTTTGCAAAGAAAAAATAAGTATATATTCATCTTCTTTCTGAATATAGAATGGAACTACCAAGCTCTCAAAGAATTGTCCATTGTGGTGACATAAAGAAAAGAGATTTGACAATTTCTACACTTCTATTTGCTAAATTCTTAACAAATCCACGCTTTTAAAATTGGTTAATATATTTTCTTGTGTGGATACTTCGTTAAACCAGTTTCAACCCAAATTTTGCTAGTTTTATTTTTGTTAGCATCTAATGCTGAGAATATCAGCATTTTAGTGCTTAGTCTATTGCATCTAAGTTCTATCATATACCTCTCCTACTTGTGCCTTGGGAAGTAAAATGTTTCCGAGATGGCATCGTATTTTAAATTTATTTCATCACAATCTTTCTAGTTAATCCACCAATTTTCAAGATATGTACATAACAATGAAATTACTATAAGCTGTATGATATTTGTTGTTGTATATTGTTGATAGTTTGTTTTATGTGCAACACGGACAAGAAATGCTATATCTGGGACTTACTCAAGCACCTCGGAGGTCTTCCCCATCGTTCGTTAACATTGTTAATTTTGTGTATTTCTATTTCGTTTCGAGTGATGAAGTTCGTCTTAGATTTTTTTCTCGACAAGATAGGTCTTTTCTCGACTTAAGTGCCAAAGAAATTAAGAAATGGATGCCGAAGATCGGAGGCAATTTGAACTCATTCAAGAAAGGTAATTTAGAATAATTTTTAATTATACCATGGTTGTATGCAGAGCTCTCTGAAAGTCATGGGCTCATTATCTAAATTTTGCTCCTATTTGTGTCTCAGAGCTACATAAGGGAAAAAAATGGAAGAGGAGGTTGAATTCAATGGGTAGAACCCATAAATAATCATAGCCTCGCTTGATTTTTGTTCAAACGAAATAAAACTTGTTCTGTGTGTTTATTTTAATGAGTTGGAAGAAGCTTTGACCTTTTAATTAACTAGCTTGTCGCTTGCAATTTTGGCCAAGAGATTAATAGTCGTATACATATATAATTATAGAGTTGTTTTGTGTGTTATATATATCGATATATATATATATATATATATATAGGCAAAATATTTGGTGAAAACCCACCATTTGGTGAAAACCTGAAAACTCTCATCCCTGGCCATTAGATCTCTCTCGGATGGTTTGGATCCAATGAGGTGGAACCCTCCTCCTCACTTATGTACTTTTGCAGATAACCCCCTAAAAATATTACCCTAATTCCCTCTCTCCCCTTCCCTCACGATCGCTAATTCTGATCCATCGCCTCGAGTTACTTGGCGCTGGCGCTCCCTCTCCAATCTGTTGTTCCCGCAGCGCCGGCGCTCCCTCTGCAATCCGTGGCGACGCCCAGCACCGGTCTCCCTCTGCAATCCGCATTGCCTCCCTCTCCAATCCGTGTCACGTCAAGCTGCGGGCTATGGATCGGGGCGGCGGCAAGAGCCAGTAGGCGGCGGCAAGAGCACAGGATCAGTATACAACGGTTGGTTGGTTCATGTTAGAGGGGTTGTGGGCAGGATTCACGGGAGTAAGCAAAATTTGATTTATTAAGAGATTCCCAATCTTCTTCACCTGTTCTGCTCTGACGGTGGTGTTAGAATCGGTGAAAACCTGGACGCGAAGTGGAGAAGAAAAACAGCGAAGTGGAGAAGAAAAACAGGGAAGAAAAACCTGAAGTGGTGGTATTGAATTAATGTATTGAAGTTAGTACTAAAGTATGGCTTTTGCTAGCAAAACGATGTACTGAAACAATTCTGATCGCAGTTCAATTTCTAACTGCAAACAGTTTTGATAGGCTTTTGCTGCAAACAATTCTGATCGCAGTTCAGTTTTGACTGCAAACAGTCGTAAAGTATGGCTTTTGCAATGGCTGGTTCACATTATCACATCCACATGTTTAAATCTCTTCTCCAATGGCTGGTTCACATAGTCCTTGTGACTGGGACTGAATCACTCCCCAACTGAAAGACCAGACAAAACACAATTCGTGACTGGCACTGAATCACTCCCCAACTGAAAGACCAGACAAAACACCAGCAGAAAGACAGATTCAGTCCCAGTACGCACCAAAGAAGATGTTTCAGTTCTACATTATGCGATAGACTAAATCATATACGGGAATCCTGCTTTCCCTTCTCTTTCCATTGGTAATTAACAAAAGTTTTTACAGCTCTGCTTTAAGCGGATTCAAAGTATCTGACAAGTGTAGTTCAAGTAAAGAAACGATGAAAAATGACAGCTATAGCCTTGTCGCTAGCTTCAGCATTCTTTCGGCCATTGGATCAAACAGTAAACCTCATTAGCAAATACCCACCGTTACTGTGAACTTAAATGAATACGCTGAACCGGTACTCCTTCCTGCCGACTTCCCTGTTTTTCTTCTCCACTTCGCGTCCAGGTTTTCACCGATTCTAACACCACCGTCAGAGCAGAGCAGGTGAAGAAGATTGGGAATCTCTTAATGAATCAAATTTTGCTTACTCCCGTGAATCCTGCCCACAACCCCTCTAACATGAACCAACCAACCCTTGTATACTGATCCTGTGCTCTTGCCGCCGCCTACTGGCTCTTGCCGCCGCCCCGATCCATGGCCCGCAGCTTGACGTGACACGGATTGGAGAGGGAGGCAATGCGGATTGCAGAGGGAGACTGGTGCTGGGCGTCGCCACGGATTGCAGAGGGAGCGCCGGCGCTGCGGGAACAACAGATTGGAGAGGAGCGCCAAGGCTGTAACGCGAGGCGATAGATCGTAATTAGCGATCGTGAGGAAGGGAGAGAGGGATTAGGTAATATTTTAGGGGTTATCTGCAAAAGTACATAAGTGAGGAGGAGGAGGGTTCCACCTCATTGGATCCAAGCCATCCGAGAGAGATCTAATGGATGAGAGGTGTTTTCACCAAATGTGGGTTTCACCAAATATTTCACCAATATATATATATATATATATATATATATATATATATATATATATATATATATATATATATATATATATATATATATGGATGCTTTGCTAATAAGAGAATTAAATTCTAAGGGGGAATTAGTAATATTTACATTTGAATCCGGTTGGTGATGTTTAATTGATGGTTTATATGTTCATGATGATGATGGCTTGATTGCGTAATTTTGGTATGGTCAAGTTATTGCTTTAAATGGGTATAAATGCTCATTGTCCGGATATTTTTTATTTGCATTACTTGCTCTCGATTATTGCTTTAAATGTGTATGAATGCTTGTTGTTCGGATATTGTTTTATTTGCATTACTTACTCTCAGTTATTGCTTTAAATGTGTATGAATGCTTGTTGTCCGGATATTGTTTTATTTGCATTACTTGCTCTTAGGGCATGTACAAGAGCATTGAATATATCGTCTATTAGCTGCCACATCGTGTCTTGATCCTTCGTGGCAGCGAGTAAATGAGGAGCGAGAGTGAAGTCGCCTCACTACGGAGTCTGACACCGCGTCGGTCCTCGCGTTTGATCTCAGATAGCTGGCTCCTCGCCGTCCGGAACACCGTGAGTTTTCCAAGCTCGATCGTCTGTCATGTATCTACACACTTTTATTGTAAAATAAACCACTCGCACAAACTCAATTTCGTGTCAATGATGGATGGCATTCCACTCAGATGAAATATTCTCGCTATAAATTGATAGTTTGGTGAAACTATATTCCTCTGAGCAGTGAGAATAATTAATTATCATACAACAGGACAGGGCAAAAAAGGTTCTTTACAGAAGCATGGAAAATGGTCATTCAGTGTTTCATCTGATGTTATTCCTCAAACCTTTAGTGCAATTTAGTACTGAAGTTAACACTAGTTACCTAGGGTCTGCCTCTTGTTGACTACATGGTGACTGCTTTTCTGCACTTGAAACTGCAGGGACTCCATGTAAGCTACTTGTCCGAAGGACATTCTGCACTTTTACTGCCTGTGTGACAATTGTGTGAATATTGCATATGCCTCTTAGAAGCAATTGTAGCCAATTTCCACGATAAGCTACTTCTGCATGTTAGACTAACTGAGTAACTAGCTACTTTGTTCTTGCTAATGTATAACCTCTAAATACATGTTCTGATTGCTACCTTGAACAAAGCAATAATAAATTGCTATTTGTTGCAGTTTATACAAAATCAGGGAGTTCTTTTTGCCATTTCTAATGAGAATGAAATCCAGGTATGGCATTGAGAGATAAAGCTTTGTTGTATTCAGTTTCGTTTTTTTTTTTTACTTTAGATACTACACTACTCTTATATGTTGAAATAAGTTATATGTCTATTCTCTGTTGATGCATTAATTCTCATGCAATGGTACATACTCCAATTTTTCACAACATATATTTTTTAAATACAACCTCGAAGATTCTCGGTCTCGGCTTGGCATGTTGGAATATATGATATGAATTGATTTGGGGAAAATTGTATGTCAAGCAAGATGCCTTCTTCGGGAAGGAGGCGAGAGGGGCTCGAGCCGTTATTAGAAGAGGGATTTGGTAATGTGGTTGACTGCTCCTCCATAGATGTGTATATATGCAAGTCAAGAATGGGCAAATCACATGTGAAATTTTATTTTAGAAGTGCAATTATTTCTTTTCATAGGAGCACCGCATGTTTAATGGATCTTCATTCGATAACTTCCATTTCAGAAATTCTTCAATATGTTTGAGGCTCAGCTTTTTCCTCGAAAACTAAGCATTGCATGGAGGTATGTTTACCGCAATTTCTATCCTTGTTTTGAGTAATGCCGATACGATATCCCGGATATTGAATTTGGGTTGAATGCTTTCATCATTCTCAAAGCATCAAGATTAAAGGTGTTTTACTTATTTATATATTGGGTTTATTATTCTCGTACTTTGCTGAGTTTAAACTCACGCTTGTTATTTAATGTTTGTAGGTGTTTTAGTTTGCATGCATGGATGGGGGTAGTAACACAATCACGTTGCATCACCATCATTCCATCATATCAATTATAGTTCGTTTCTAGCTCATGCAAAATTCTTGTAAAAGGTTGTTTATGTTATGTTTAATAAATTCCCTGTCCTGTAATAATTATGTGGTGGAGTTTATTAAATTTCTATAGGATGTGTGATTGGTTAACTAAGGACCTGCTAGAATGATATCATATACTGTAAATGTTTTCTGCCTGCTGAGTGGATGTCCTAGTTTTAGGGAGGTGCTGCCGAAATTTTTTAATAATTTTGACAACCTCCTAGTTGTTCGCTTGTTTTATGTAATATTTATTCTTAGTGATTTGTAATTTCTGCGATATTTAGAGATGCACCGCCAATATCTCTTGTGGTGATTGATGAAGCTCATCAGATTTAATGGTGAGTTTATTTCACCATTGTTTTGTTTTCCTAGTCTATTATGTACTTGTTGTTCACTGTATAGTGTTAGTGTAGCTAAGTTCATGAACTAATCTTGACCAAATGGACAGGTCTCATAATTTTAGGCCTTCATATCTAAGGCTTCGTGCATCACTACTTCGGAGAAAACTTAATGTTCAATGTATTCTTGCAATGATCCTGAATCGCAACAATCCAAACCTTGGAGGAGATAGTGAATGCCTTAGAAATACCATCCGACAATCTCATTCAGATGTCTCAAATGATGGAAAATCTACATGCTCTCTATCGTCGTGAGTGATAATAGGTAGGTCACTCCTACTCTTGATTTCAACACCGGTGTAATTTTTTTTATGAGGACAATACCAGAGTCACTATAATATGGTTTACATGCCAAAGAAGGCATACTACCCGGTTTTCGTGGCATTGACACATTATCTTTTGTGACACAGACTAAAGGATTTAATGTTATTATTGAAGCCTTCCTTTTGTTTACATGAGAAGTATTATTGTCTATTGCAAGTTTCTGTGTTAGACTTTCTTTTATAAAGATGGTTACACATCTGTCCACTACTCGTCATTTAGGTACAACACAATTGTGAAGATGTATCATTTTTTTCTTGTATTGAACAAAGCGGAAACCGACTTCGCTTTGTAAATACTTGTGCGACAACAACATTATCGCCAAGGTTGGCATTCATCTTTAGCTTGACATGAGTTTCTTGTGCCTATTTTTATGGCATTTTCCATTGTTTTGTAGAGTTACCATAGTGGACTTCCGATGAAGAACAGGAGCCGTGTCATGAGAGCTCTTTTGCTCTAACAAAATAAGAGTGGTATATGTTTGCTTATCTAGTTCTTTGGTCGCACTCTATTTCATCAAATGCGCTTTGGTAGGTGTAGATGTTCAACCTTGTTTCCTCCCTCCCCAAGCAAAGGTTGTTGCAACTGTGGCGCTTGGCATGGGTCTTGATAAGGGTGATGTTGAAGGGTATGAATATATCTACATTATTATGTTTAATCTGCATGGGAGTTGCAATTGCTCCTTGTTTTAAAATTTTGAAGAATTTCTATGTTCTTGGAAATGTGATAGCTTATAAATCCAAGCAAAATTAAATTGTCGCTATCTTGAACTGATTCAAGCATTCCTCCTTAAAGGTGATTCATTATAGCCCGCCGTAAAGATTAGAAGAATACATACAGTAATTTATTGAACTTCAGTTGGAGAGATGCTTTTCCATTCCTCTCTCTTCTTGAGACATCTGGATATGCTCTTTCCAGAAACCGGTCGTGGCCGAAGGGATGGACGGTTATCACACTTGCCACCGCTTCTTGATTCAAAGAACATTCTATAAGATCCGTAGTCTATCACATGTGGATCATTTTTCTTGTTTACATGTTCATTCGCCATAAATTTCTATGAAATGACTACAAGCAAACTTTTTGGCGTTGATGGTGTTGATGAATATGCAATGAGCAAATTTCTTTACCGATATTTTCATCCGATAACACAACAAAGTTGCATTTGCTCCTTGGTTAAAGAGTTGACGCCACTAAGTTTGATATAAAAGAAGAGGTTTGCACCGCTTCATCACCCAAAGACACCTAGTTTCTTTTGTCATGCACTTATCCTATCGCCTATCTCGTGCTTAAAAGTTCACTTGCACATTCTAGAGAAATTGTCCAATACATATCTACATTTTGAATAGATGTACCATGCCGATGGTGGTTATCGGTCATCGTTGTTTGATGTGCTCCGTAAGAATTAACCGCTTTCATTAAATTTGATTGCCCGCCTTATATGATGGTTTTTTGTTTTAGTAGATATACTACCTAGCATTCTGCTCCAAGAAAATTTTAATGCTTAATTTATGGCGCTTGTTTCCACTTTTGACGTATATGATTCTTGTGATTGTTCTATCTTCTATATCGCAACAACCTTCGTTGTCTGCGGTGATGGACCGCTATTCAAGTTAGTATAGTTTCTAAACTAAAGGCAAGTTAACAACATTAGTCATGAAAGTACTATTAAACTTACATCTCGATGCACCCATCTCTCTTTAAATATTTCGTGCAATTGACACAAGAGATGCATCGCCAAATCACTCTACGCCAGCTTTGTTTGAGTGGCTTGTGGAACAAATTAACAAGTCTCTTTTCATAAGCGCCGAATCGAGATCAATCAAGATTCTTGATATCTATGGCTTTGAATCATTTGATGTAATGCACTTACTTTTAGCCTACATCATCACATTTTAATTGGCAAAAGGTTTCTCATGACATGCTACAAATTTGCGTAAGAACGCTTTTGAAGCAGCTTCTGCATTAACTATGCCAACGAGAGGCTACAAGAATATTTCAATCGCCATTTATTTAAGCTCGAGCAAGAGGTGAGCTATTTCTATGGTTTTACTTCCAGAATCCATGTTGAAAGCTTGCACTTATTACTCGCTAATACCACGGTGTACTTTTTAGAGTAGAGGTTGTCTACTTACCTTATTTGTTATGGAGTTTACAATAATTAAACCTTTTTGTTGCTACTTTTCTCCTGTTGCTTGCTTATCGGATCATAGCTCCACAAATATTGCATTATTATAATGTTTTACACCGGCAAAGGTCACAAGCTCGTTGTTCTTCAAGTATTGCATGTGCTTTCTTGAACCTCGCTATTGTCCGGTCCTCTCGTGTTAGCTAAATGGAAGACCCGAGAGTTGTTAGTTATTCACATCACGATTTCTCGGATATTCCGTAAAACTTCTAAATAAGAACCGCGATTCGTGAACAGAATATGTTGAAGATGGCATTGACGGGCAAAAGTTGAGTTTGAGGACAATCAGATTTGTTTAAATCTCTTTGAGAAAGTATGAGCCATTTCATCCTTGTCATCGCTTGTCACTAGAATTATACAAGTCTAGGGGAATGTCAGAATTCATAATGCAAATATCAATATGCAAATATTTTCATTGAGAGAGATAAATGGGCTTCTACAAAACTTGGTCAATAGTGCCGATTGACTCGTTTTAGCATGGACTCAATAGTTCTAGAGAAGAATAGAGATTTGTTGCACATGGACTCAATTCAGCTCCTTGCCAAATGCAAATCTTCTCTACCTCAAATATTTGCATCTAAGATGCTTGTTCAATCCAAGAATTCAATATCCATTCCATATAGATCTAGTTCTACTGATTCACAGAAGTTAAGTGTGGCGATGAAGTTTAAGGTAGTAATTTTTGTGCTGCCAAATAACCATTTTACTAGATCTTGAATCAGCCAGATCAAACTTTGTTGATGATGTGTTAACAATTTTGTAGGGACAATTGTTCCAACTTATGCAAAGACTCGAAAGTACAACACCACACTTTATATGTTGCATTAAACCCAACAATTTACAACTCCCTGCAATTTACAAACAAGGACTTGTGCTTCAACAACTCAAATGTTGTGGGGTTCTTGAGGTTGTCCGAATTTCAAGATCCGGGTATCCAACAAGAATGACTCATCAGAAGTTTGCTAGACGGTAAATCAAATTTCTGAATAGTAGTTGCATTAAATTTCTGCCAAAATTTTTTCCTTTCTTTTTGCAAAAGTTAATGATTCAATGTATCAGGTATGGTTTTCTTCTTCTTGAGGATGTCGCATGTCAAGACCCCCTTAGTGTTTCAGTTGCAATTCTTCATCGCTCAACATTTTACCCGAGATGTATCAAGTTGGCTACACAAAATTGTTCTTCCGAATCGTCAGTCACTAAGCATCTTGCTTTCATCTATTCATTTCGATAGTAATGAGTGTATTCCAAGTAAGTTGTTGGCCTCTGATGTTTCCTCGATGAACATTACATGTTTAAAACTCCATATATTTACGCTCTCCGCAAATTTTGTTAAGCATATTGTTGTGTTGTCCTCGAATGTTTATCTATTAAATTTATTTGTTATTTTGATGGCAATTACCTTTCATATCGCTTCTTTGATTTTATGGAATCAAGATGGGCAAACTTGAAGATACTCTAATCGCATTCTTCATGGTATTTTAAGGGTTCAAAGTCGCTTTGAGGGCATCAAGCCCGCCTTCATGCAAGGGAACGGATAAGAGGAATTTGGATCTTCAATCATGTATTTCTTCCTAACTATTGCCTTTTTGTATTTTTACTGTTTTTGCTTGTTTCTACATCTTTTCGTACTCACTTCATCGTATGGATCGGACTCACTATTCTTAAGAATGCAAGACAAATGCCAAATTTTGTATATTTGGTGACTTAGTTTTGTTGAATTATGATCCAAATTCATAAGAAGGCTAACTTCGCTTGAGCGAGCGGAGATCCGTCACGGAGGCTTGGTGTTATTTTTGACCTAGGCCATTGCCTTATATATGTTCATCTTGTAAGTCGTCATGAGTTGATCTCTCGGCGATTTGTAAACACTCTTGAAAATAGTGAAGTTTGCTTACGGCATGTTCGTGGTTTTTACCCTTCGCATTGGAGGGTTTTTCCACGCTAAATCTGGTTCAGATATATGTTATTTACGCTTTCCGTGTTTGGAAAATGGGCTAGTAATCATCGCTATAATTTGGGTATCAAATTACCAAAATAATGATTGAGCTGACATCAATGAAATACAAGCTGGATGGGTGGTCAGTCACCAGGATATATTTTTTTTTGTATAATGGCTAATAAATTCGTGGGCCATATAAAACCCATGAATTTAACAGTTAAATTCGTGGGTTTTATTCAGCCCACAAATTTAATTAAATTCATGGGTTTTATTTAGCCCACGAATTTAATTAAATTCATGGGTTTTATTCATTCATTTAATTTAATTAAATGTGGTTTTACAAATTTACCTAATTTAATTAAATTCGTGGGTTTTAC
This sequence comes from Guadua angustifolia, assembly GCA_036346375.1. NCBI lineage: Eukaryota > Viridiplantae > Streptophyta > Magnoliopsida > Poales > Poaceae > Guadua > Guadua angustifolia. The sequence continues at coordinate 24,937,634 of CM070521.1, forward strand.
CGCTTCATTAAATTAGCTCGTTAAATTAGTGGGTTTTTCATTACTAATTTAACTGCTAAATTCATGGGTTTTTCTAGTAACCCATTTAATTTAATTTAAATTGTGGGTACCCACTAATTTAATTGATTAATTTCGTCGAGTTAAATTCGTGAACTAAATTGACGGTTTGCCCACTAATTTAACTTAAATTGTGGAGTTTTATTTCAAATTCGTGGGTTTTGGCCCACGAATTTTTCCCTGTTTCTTGTAGTGTATATATGACTTTGATATTTCATCTATATTGCCACTGTGTGTACTAGCGTGATTTTAGACTAGTGCAGTATACATAGACAGACTGGATTTGTATATTTGGGTCTTGTAGGAGGTAGGTCACAAGATTTGGCATATCTCATCACTTGTTGACGAGGAAGGTGACTGAATCTGATGGATCCTTTCGCTGGTGTCCTTCCACCATATGCTAGTTTAGGCTCCAAAGTGGAGGCATAGGCGGAGTGCGACTTGTGTGAGATCTACCAACATCGACAGTGAATCAGGATGCTGACACTCTTGGCTACTCTAGGACCGTTGGGCTTGCTCATGGCTGCTGCTCACAATCATGCACTGTAGCACGGCCCTACACCTGTAGTTTTACCCAAAGTAGGCTTGGGATTTGCTATGGTGAGCATTGATTCGGTAGCAAAGGAGGGATTCCCAACTTCTATTGGCTTGTTGCACCATTCGCCCACTGTGTCATTGACCCCACGCCACTACAATCCACCCTGGCCATGCCTGTGATGACTGTTGCTCCCGCACAACAACTGCTGAAGCTACTCAATCCCCTCGCATGTGACACCCTTGGTGCTCTCCTATGGTGTTTACTACACCCACACAACGGCAACCTCTATCTAGATCAAGCTCCCAAGCACTGGGACTAAGAGAGAGAGATGCAATAGGGTGATGGCCTAATACACTACAACAGGAACACCCCTTTAACAACGGATACATAGCAACACATGATGTTATGCGTTGCAAGCAACAGGGTGGCAACGCTTGCAAAGCGTTGCAAGCATCATCCGTGGGGTTAAGCAACCAGTGGCAACATTTGTCAACTATTGCAAGAATCATCTGTAGATCCCTTTATTTTTTTTGGTCGGATCCGTATTAGACCCTTTTGTTTCCACCGGCGTGAACCTTTGTTTTTTTGGATTGCGTGTACGCTTGCTGTGTGGTGTAGGCTTCCCGTCAACCCGTGTCCATGTGCAGCAAAATATTTGCAATAGAAAAGTAGAAGCTGGGGCTCGAACCCAAGACCTAACGCTGATCATCGCACCGCGCTAACCAACCAAGTTGTGAATCGTTTCAGATTAGGATTTTAACATTGCCTAATTATCGGATCTACGAACAGGGGTATGTCCTCACGGCCCAAAGGACTCCAGGCGTCCAGCAGCCCAGAGCGGAGATGCCCCGTTCAGCCGCCTACACCAAATCTACTCCCCGTCACCCCCCACGGGCCACCGGCTGGCACCGCCCGTGCCATCTCCCCCTGACACCGCCCCTCTCTTCCCTGCCTCTGATCCCGTACCGGTCTCCGATCTCCGCTTCCTCCAGGTGAGCCTCCCCTCCCCTCTCCAAGTACCCTTAGCAATTAATTGGACACTTCCACTGCAGCGCTTTACATTTGGTAAAGAAATCACGGGTAGCTCGGCCATGGTTTGGCGCATTGGAACCTGGCACCTGGGGTTTACTTGCGATTGATGTTTGATTTTGTTTCCAACCCCCGAGATTCAGTGTAGGGTTTACTTCATTACTTGTGTTGCCCTCGTTTTTTTTGGATTTGGGAGGTGTCTGTAATTGTATTCCCTCCAAGTTGAGTCCTTTTTGGCTGGGCCTGGCTGATGGCAGAGCTTTTAGGTTAATCCATTGCAGTTCTTCAATTTATGGTAGGTGTCGGACCCGAATTTGCAAATCCGACCTCTATGTATTCAAAGACTAGTCCAGATCACGCTTAGTGCACATGCCTCAACATTGGTACATATCATACCATAACCAACGAAATAATAAGTACTTTGATTAAATACTCAAACTAGTTGATCGACCTTATGGTCAAGTTACAAAGATACGATATTGCAGAGCTTAAGACTTATTAAAATATTCAAATGCAATGAAATAAAATAAACTCGTGGCGCCAACCAATTTGCCACAGTAATCGATCGGGCTCGCCCCTAGTTTGTCGGCTCCTCCCGATACTCCTCCTCCGAAAGGTGGTTTGCTTCTTCTTCAACTGAAGTTGTGTTGTTGTGGGGTGAGTACTTTGAGCACTCAAAGAAGTCATGCATGTAATGCAATTCTAATATTCTACATGCATGGCTTAGTACAAAGGATAGGCTATGGTTCATGAGCAAGACAAAGATTTAAGAATAACAAGAATAATTTGCAAAGCAAAAAACAAGAATAAGAATAGTATCTTTCACAAACATTTTAATCACAATCATATTTCCATCCTATGTCAAGTTCCTCATTACCAACCCAAGCATTTTCTATAAACAATTCATTTTCATAAAAATCTAACCCTTGACCAGAATCACCGAAGCGATGCTCATTACTGTGAGCACGGCTATTCAATAGGTTGTACACTCTGCAGAGGTTATACACTTTACCCATAAGATACAAGTCAAATACCACCAAGGCAAATAACCAGTGAACGAAGCTTTTCCAAAGTTCCATCTAAACCCAAGATCGCCGCTAAGGTTTCAACACCGAGGGACTGTTACCACACCTGGGCCCCCTCTTGCGCCATGTGAGTTCTCATTCCGCTTCTCGGGCCTCACACCACCACGACAAGACCAAAGAATAGATTTTCCAGCTTTACTCACTAAGTCCGTCCCATTACGAAGCTTGTGGTTGTATGAGAGACTCGGTTCAAATGCTCGCAAGGTTAAGTCCTTAGTTGACCGAGGCAAGACTAACCAAGTGTGATCTCAATTATCCAAAACCAATAAAACCAAATACGACCGCCCAGCTTGCCACTCTTGGCCCACTGTAAATATCTTGCCATTTGCCCCAGTCTAAATCATTTTCCCACCCCGTTCTTTACCATTGCACCACGTGCCATCATCAACTCAATAACACATGTCTCATTCACAAAGCATGTTCAATATCTCATTAAGTCAAGATTCACTTTGGTATTCCAAAATCATGAAACGTCCACGTGGCAGGGGCTAAGCATACTACTTGGTCTACTCAACCCATGTTGGCAAATTATAAAAGTCCAACTATTAATCCATATCCTAGGGTGACAAAAGATTCATGGCCTACAATTATATATGACAAGATGGCATACAAGAACTTAGGCATTTAACTAATCCCAAAACTTATTCAAAATCATTTCTATCAAATTAGCATGCAATAGTTTAAATCAAAATAATTTGCTCTAGTAGGTTCAACATGATCAAACACAACTTGCCTTCAAAAAGTCTCGATTCGGCTCTCCCGAGCTTGCTCTCGGTCGAACCTCTCCTCGAAACCTTCGGCACTTCAACGTCACAAGAACGTAAACACAAACAATAAAATAAATAAACAGTGGGCAAACAGTGCTAAAAATTCAATTAAAATTCATAAACAGAAAGATCACAATTTTACAAATTTATAGAAATTGGAATCACTCAAATCGGAGTTAAAACGCAAAAGTTATAAGCATTTGAAGTTTCAAAATATATTTAAAATCAATATACCGAATTAAATAAATATTTTCTTTTTCGAAAATCAATTATTGCGTCATCTCGTGACACGTGTCGCCACAAGAGAGTGACATGTGGTCTCGCGACGCCACCGACCGGCTTCCCGTGATGACGCCAAGATGACGCCATCGTGACGCCGCGACGACTCGGCTTATCTCCGACAAGTGGGTCCCACTGTGACGCCGATGACGGTGACGCCACACGCACGGTGCGGCGGGCCGACGGTGGGCCCGTGCTGTCGGCGTCTCATAAGCGCCACAGTGCTCGTCGGCGATCGACATGCGGCTCGCTTTGTCGCCGACTCATGCGCATAAAGTGAACGTCGCGTGAGATCGACATGTGGGTCCGCTTTGTCGCCGTCCACGCAGCAAAGTGATCGGTGCCGTGGCACGACGGTGGCCTCGGATTTGCATCTAACGGTGGAGATTAGAAGATGGGCTTTACTTGTTTTTGGGGCGACGTGGCGGATCTGAATCGCCGATTGAGATCGGACGATCGACGAAGCTTCGGCGACGGCGGCGAAAGTCGCGGCGCCGGGCTTACGGAGACGAAGACGACGATAAAGCGGCGCGGGCGCTTCCGTGGTCCTCCGGCGACATGCGGTAACGCTCCCGGTGCGGCGCGACGAGATGAGTCCGATGGTGGCGCGGGCGACGGCGGAGAATCACCGGCGGCGACGAACCGACGCGAAGAAGTGCGGCGGACGGCCGGACTTCATGGAGGTCGCGGCGGCGTAGGCGGCGGCGTCTCGCGGTGGGGCGCGGGATCAGCGGCGCAAACCGAGGAACACGGAGGGGTGGCGGCGCATTAAATAGGGGTTTCGCGCCCGTAAGTTGCTATAAATTCACTGAGGAGTCCGTGGCGGCGTGAGTCCGGCGGGAATAGGGTTGGGTGACGTGGCGATCGTGAGCCGCTTGATGAAGATCGAACGCCACGCGCTAGGGTTTTCAAACGGGCCGCACAAGATTTCGCCCAATACTATTCATCCGGATTTTAATTTTTTTCGATTAAAAATATTTCCTAAAATAAAATAATTTGTTTGGGGCATTAAAAATATCGAAAAATTTCGAAAAATTCTCATAAATATTTTAAGACATTTGTGACTCAAATAAAATATTTTCAGCAAAACTTTATCTTAACTTTTCCATTATTTAATTAATTTGCTAAATGGTTTAATTCAAAATAAATTCAAATAATTCCAAATAAATCCAAATAAATTCCAGAAATTCAAAATACCACTAAAATGCAAGAAAAGCAAAAATTGGGATGTTAAAGTAGGTCAAGTTCTTTCTGGTTTCCTTGTAGGTATAAACCACTTGTGATTAGATTAGATTAGATTAGGTGCCATAGTGCGAGTGCATGTATTGTTGGATTAGTCTCCTTCCGGGTGTTGTTAGGATATGCATATGTTTTAGGCCTTCCACCTTCAAATTCCCAGTCTAGTCTTTCACATGGCCAGCTTCAAAGTTCTCTCATTTACTATTCACCCACCAAGCCACCATAATGTACAATGTCCTCTGTACCAGAGTCCTATAGAGAGTGTTCTTTTACTACTTACATAATCCTTTCGGTGGGAGTGGTATTGATGTATTCCAGATTTTTCCCTTGATTAGTTCTATGTGTCTACCATTTGTTTTATCTGTTAGTTTTCAGATTTTTGTGCGGCGTATGTTGATCAATTTGCAGTCTATACCTGTGGTTTACTTTGGTTATTTTAGACCTATCCAAGGAGTGTTTCAGTTTGATGTTAACACTTAACAGGATTGTTTTGTTCTTTCCTTTGTCAGATGGAAAATGAATGCAAGATGGTTTCATGATTTCTACCGAAAGATCGAAAAGTCGTGGTGTCGGCCACCGACTCATCTCAGCAATTTACAAGATACCAATATTATTTTTCTTGTTGTGATTCTTTGTTTGGGTCTTCTTGCCACTTGCTTCGCTTGTGATGACCATTGGTGTCATTATAACAAATGCCACATGCTATTGTCATCGCCCACTAGATGCAAAGACCGCATGTTTCACTTTATCGTAAATAGATGCTAATACACGCTTAGCGATGACCAAAACTAATGTTGTGGGTGCAATCAACCTTAAGTATCCACCAATGTTTGCTTATCGCCTAAATTTGTTTGCTATATACATTTGACTCTTGACTTTGCATGTTTATAAAAGCTCGACATCAGAGCTGCATTTCGTGAGTTATGCACCCTCCGTTAATCTAATTGTCTTCTTTGTTCTATCGCACTAGTATGAATTTTATCTAGAGTACTTTGTAGTTGTAGATTCTGTATGAAAAGGATGTTTGGCCACCTCTTGTTTATTAATCAAGCTCCTCCATTGTCTACAAAGTTCGAACTTCAAAATTCATGATCATGTGTGATGTATAATTCATCCCCTCTGCAATCTTCAAACTTGATAATCCATCGATACTAGTGATCGGTGCATCCAGAGCATTGAAACGAAGGGTTTGCTTCTAGTGTGAGATTTGTGCAATGACAAGTTAAAAAATTACAGTTGCTATTTTTATTGTGGAATTAACAACAAATTTATTTTTATAGTTGCACAATGGATTTGGGAATGATCAAGCTTCATTTGTGTTGTCCTAAAGGTTCTGCTCGATATGTTGCTGGTGTAGAAGGGTGTCGGCGTATTCCACCTGACAGGCCTGGAGTCTACAGACCGGGTTTTGTTCTATAGGAGGGCGTCTTCGCGGCTGGCTAACCCTAGCGAGTGAAAACCCTAAAGACTCCCACACGAAGGATCCCGACGTCTATGAACTAAGATGACACAGAGATTTTTACCTGTGTTCAGCCCTCAACTGTGGTAATGTACTTTACGTCCTGCTAGATTTTTATGGAGTGTTTGAGGTTAATACAGAGCTCTCAGATTACAAGTTCTTCCTTGGGTTCTACAGCTGAACTCTTGGTTCTTCGAACCCTTTCCCCATGCACCGTGAGGGCCTTATATAGCCCAGCTAGCGGGGGGTAGGTAAAGGGGTCATCATGCCGATCTTCATACATTTATTGCTCCTTCCCGTGCTGTCCTGCTCCTCCAAATTTCATTAAATATCGACGCATGGCTTCGCCTGGTCCGCCCGGGATGGGACCCCTTTGCGACGGGTAGGTGATAGGCGTCAGAGGAATGCGCTTGTAATGTAAATCTCGCAGCTTGACAGATCGACATGAAGAGCCTACCGTCTGCACGCAGACGATAGGAAGGAGACTTCGAGGCGAAGCCACCGCGCCCCACCTTTTAGCCTTGCGGCGGGGCGACTAGGGCGTCCTCACCCACCGCCGCTGAACGCCACGGGCCGCAGACTAGCGGGCCGGGCTTGCTTTCGCCGCCGATCGCCAAAGCCGCCACGCCGGCCGGGCGCCAAGCAGCGGCGCTCGCCCACCGCCGCCGACGCCACGGGCTTAAGACTGCCAGAGGACGCGTTTCACCGCCGATCGCCCGAGCCGCCACGGCTGGCGCCGCGCGGCAGTGGCGCCCACGCCACCGCCGCCGGACGCCGTGGGTACAAGACTGCCGCATGACGTGCTTCGCCGCCTAATCGCCACCGCCACGTGGGTGGGCGTTAGCAGCAGGCGCTCGCCCACTGCTGCCGGGCGCCACGTGAGCGCAAGACTGCCGGCGGGCTTGTTTCGCCGCTTTATCGCCAAAGCCGCCACGTGGGCTAAGCGCCGGACGAAAGCGGCCTCGCCACCGCCGCCGGGCGCCACGTGATCCAAGACTGGCGAGGCTTGCTTTCGCCGCCGATCGCCAGCCACCACGTGGGCTAGCGCCGGCGTAGGCGCCCTCGCCCACTGCCGCCGGACGCCACGGCCGCTTTTTGTGCGTCGGAGAGGGTACCCAACAGAAGTACGCCGACAAGAGTCTCTGTGTCCGCCTCGAGCGCTGTACAAAGCCTTTTGGAACCTTCATTAAATGCTTGGTGCGCTTCTTGGTGGGCCACCACTATGAGTATACAACCGCCGGTTCCCTCCAGATCCGCCGATTTTTTTGGGACCAAACGGGCGACGATCTTTTCTCTCTTGCGAACTGTCGGTCGGGCGATGCATATATAGATACATCTCGTACCAGCGGTTTACGCTCGCTTTCTTTGCGACTTCAACTTTTGCTTCTCCGCCTTCCTTGTTCAAAATCTTTGCCTTCTTCGTCCTTATGGTGCCTTCCATCCTCGCCCACCGCCGATGCCGCCACGGTGAGGAAGATTTCTCACCTTGCACCGAGGGCACCTTCCACTTTCGGCGGGGACCCCACGCCACGATGCCTTTCCAACTAAATCCTCATCCACACTTGGGCGATGATGGCGTGTCCGTCCCGCCATTCTCGACTTCTTCCTCACCGTCCTCCATTTTACGGGATCCACCATCTTCACCTCACCCCTAACTCCATCATCTTCCTTTCCATCTTCGCACACCTCTGTGAAATGTTCATGGGGGTGATGCCGAATCTTCCTCTTTTCCGCTACTTCTTCCTTTGCCGCGGTTCCAACGATGGCGAGGTAGTGGGGAGTTGCTATTTCTGCCTCCGGGACGGATTGGCCTCCCTCTACATTGCCTTCCAGCCCAGGTCTAGCTGGAAGGCGTGGCGCAGCGACTGGCTGTACATCAGCGACGACAGCGGAGTCGACGCCCTGGGAGTGCCCGCCGGAGCAGCGGAGGCCTCCGAAAGCTGGAACTCGCCGGTCGAGGAGACGGCGGAGCTCCTCGCAATGGCGGCCCGCATCAACAGACTGCAGAACGCCGGACTAACCAAGGCGCTGGTAGCCCGGGACTTCGTGGCCCTGAGAATCAGCCCCCTTCGTCGACGCATCCGTCCTGCATGGCAGTACATAGGCGACGATGACATGACGCGCACGTACCCTGGCCGTAAGTCTTCGCTTTCCTTTGGCTTCTTTTCACACACATGCTTCTTCCTACAGCTCCCTACCAACCGGTCGTCTTTCTTTATCTTTTATTTGGTGCGGGAAATCTAGACGAGCAGCTCATCAATAGATGGCTCTCTGGATTGATGCCACCGATTCCAGCCGGCTTAGATTTTCCAGTAGCAGCCCGGTCGCTCACCGACTTGGAGCACGCGGAGTGCCTGCAGATCGTCAGGCAGCTCCCGCCAATGGACTCCACCGGGCTCGTCGTGGTGCCACCCCACGGCCCGCTGGTGATCAGGGGAACGACCACCGCCAGCGATCGGGCCGCAGTAAACAGCCCATTGTCTCGACGCCACGGGCCGGACTAAGAGGGTCCGCCCACGACCGGACTCTGACCAAGCAATGATGCGGCGCAGTACTCTCAGCGGGCGCCACACAGCCGCCCTACCACGATTCATCACGGGAGCCGCCTCCGCGCCACCCATCGCTTTCACCGTTCCTCTTCCTTCGGCGCCGGCCCCACTACCACGACGCCAAGATTTTAGCCACGGGAGCTCATGCCACCACTCAACAGGGTGGGCTTACGCTCCCGACGGCCGCTTTTAGATTGAGGGTGCCGCCAAGGGTGGCCCCTCAAGACGCGCCAAGGGCGCAGACACCACCCGCGCCCTCGGGCGGTGGAAACCTCCGCCAGGTGCCTCCGGCCGCCACCACCGAGAGAGTCGAGGAAGGCGGCCCAAAGACCAGCGCTCCGCCATCTAGCCTCGCACCACCATCGCCACGCGCACGCCGAGTTCTTCACCGAACTTGGCGACATACACACCTCGCTGGGCACCGTCCTCGCCACAACCGCCAGGCATGGCGCTCAGACGGCCCAGCAATTGGCGTCAGTAAGCGGCGAGCTGACGCGGGAGCGGGAGAGGGCAGCGGCTGAATTGGTGCAGGAAAGGGCCAACGTGGCCGCCATGCAGTTGTAGGCGGAGAGGGCCGAACAGCGGGAGGAGAGGGCCAAGACGGCGCTGAAGCACTCGGAACACGAGTCCTTTCGCCTACGGCACAACCTCGCCATCATGCTCAAGAAGGCCTTCCAGTGCACGAAGAGGTGCCTGGAGCCCTTGGGGGTGGCTCTGAATGCGCCACTAGAGGACTCCGCCTTGCAATTTGCCCATGCGACCAACCAGGCCGCAGAGGCACTCCAGGAACTGCCCACCGCCATGGCCGCTGGCTCCGCCAGAGAGGGACGAGAGGTTGCGATCATGGCCGAACCTTACGTGCTGTCCTGCTGCGCCAGCCGCGACGCCGCCTTCGATCCAATGGCGGTGTTGACGGCCGGCGTTGAGGGAGACACGGCGCAAGCGGAGGCGCGGGTGTGCGTAGCCGCCGAGCACGTGGCCGGGCTGCTGCAGGTGGAGCAGCTGGTCATGGACGTCTCCACCCCGCTGGCGGAGGAAGGCGAAGGCGGCGGCGACCTTGACTTCGACAACGAGTGAAGGGTCGGGCAGCCACTTTTGTTCTTTTGTTTTATTTCCTTCTGTTATCTGTCTACATTCACAAACACTTGGGCAAATTTTGATGTAATGAATGCTTTCTGTTTAATGTTACCTGTGTGTTTATCTATCTTGCGTGATCGAATTCACGTGATTGAACCACTAGGCGCTGGGCTTAACTTGGCCGAACGCTCGATTTAATGCCTAGGTTAGGCATCGCTCCCGAGTCCCGCCGCCAGCTTCTATGTAGTCATTTGCGAACATGAGCATAGATTATGCAAGTCACACAAGACTTAGGCGAAAATGACCTTAAGTCCAGCGGGAAGTGCAAGACGTAGTTTAGTCTTAGCATCAGGTTTTTATGCGAGATTGTTGCTGGTTCGAATCCCTTCGGAACTTGAATCCCAATGATCTCTCGAATCGTATAACGCTGACGCCAAGCGAGACAACAAGTTCCTGGAGTGTTGTTAGGCTGAAGACTAACGGTGACAACTAGCGGTGCTTCAGGGAGCCGACCCGAGGCGTGTGAGCCGTGTTCGAGTACTATGCCCAACTCGCGCTCCGGTCACTTGCCCTCGCCGGACGCCGACACTTAGCACCTTTCCTTTTATCATAAGGGGTCAAGTAGTTTTCGACACTGCAACAATCAAGCATAGCTTGATTCATCTTAGTGTATGCACATATGAAGTGGCTAAAATGCAAAGACAGAAAGCACTTAGCTTGTTTATACATCATTGGCGACCAGCCTCAAGCATCCGGGCGACCAGCTTCGAAGGCCGGCTACCAACCTCCAAGCATCTAGGCGACTAAAGGAGATGCAGTCTTTCAAGTAGGCCGACACCTCTATGCTCACTGTGTGCACAAATAGCTACCGTATGATGAGTAGACGCTAGAAGGGCATACGCAGGTAGGCCCAAATAATGCAAGTCCCAAAGATGGGATAGTCCCGTCCGCTCACTTTGGTTTCTAAGTCCTTGTGACCTCCCAAGAATCGACCTCCACTACACAGGCCAAAGCAGCCGGGCTCCTAGGAGGGGTATCAGTCGACGGTGCTCAAGCGGTGATGACCAGCGGTGCTTTAGAGAGCCAACCCGAGGCGTGCGAGCCACGTTTGAGCACCGCGCCTAACTCGCCCCCCGGTCACCCGTCCTTGTCGGACACAGACGCCGAGTGTCGCCACGGATCACCAAGGAATTAGCAAACATACGGGACCAAAGGACACTATGCTAAAAATTGCCTCCAGTACGTACGAAGGGACAACAACGGAAAGCAAAAGCCTTCTAGGCAACAACTTTACTAACCGCCAGTAGCCACCGATCAGCCAGGGGAGGGACTTACCTCAAGGTCGACCAGTATGAAGCCGGGTACTTACAATTCTTTCAAGAATAGAACTTCCGCAACAACTCTATGTTGTAAGAATTCGCCAGTTCTTCGCTGTCCTCAGTGGCCAACCGGACCGCCCCGAGTCGAGATATCGAGACCACCTTGAAGGGGCCTCCCACCGGAGATAATTTTGTGCAACCCAAAGATGCGTCTCAATCTCAAGAAGACCAGTTGCCTACCGCCAGTGTTCTCTCGGAGACCCGGGTGGCGTGGTACCGCTTGAGGCTTTGCTGATACCGGGCGGCGCGAAGGGCGGCCCGATCACGCACTTCCTCCAGGAGGTTGACTTCTTCTCACCAGAGATCTTCTTGGCCTTCTTAGTTGAACGCCGCGACGCGTGGAGAACCGAGCGATAGCTCGGAGGGGAGAACAGCTTCCTACCAGACACCAGAAGAAAGGCGCTCATAGTGGTCTGATCGCAGGCAGCGGCGACCACAAAGACAGCCGGAGCTCTCCGCCCATCGCGCGCTACCGCTTAGGAGTCGATCAAACGCCTCGCCTTGAGGCCCTTCAACACCAAATACATGCTCGCTTGCCCATTGCTTTGGGGGTGGGCCACCGGTTAAGCATACTTTAGTGCCCATTTCATTGTAGAACTCCAAAAGCCGCTACGGTGAATCGAGTTCGCTGTCGGTGATGATGCGGTTGGCGACTCCAAAGCTGTAAAGATCCCGCAAGATGAACTTGACAAAGAAAGAATAGCCGTGATGGCGCAGACTACTCGGCTTCAACCCACTTGGTGAACTTGTCGATGGCATTTAAAAGGTGGGTGAAGCCTCTGTGACCCGCGGAATGGACTCAGATATCAGCCCTCTGCATCGCAAACGCCAGAGAGCGGGATGGTTTGCAGAGCTTGACCGGTTGGTGGATCTCGCCCGACGAAGAACTCGACAAGCTTCACATTCTCACCAACCGCAAGCATCCCGGAGGGTAGTAGGCCAATAAAATCCTTGGCTAAACGCTTTACCGACTAGCGCTCGGCCGACATATGGCTCCCCGACACACCTCCATGGATATCGAGAGCAGCCGCCCCTCTTCCCGAAAGTGATGCACTTCAAGAGAACTCCGCTTCGCCCGCGATATAGGTCCCCACCTACCGAGTATAGCACTTGGCCTTGCGTGCAATCTTCTCATCTGAGGCATCATCATCGGGGATCACTTGGTCACGCAGGAAGGCTAGGATAGTGTCCATCCACTGAACTTCCTTGCCAAGCATGGTGAACACTCGGTGCTCGCCTGCACTCCACTGGCCAAACTTTTCCCCGGTGTCAAGGCCGTAAGCACTGGCTGCCTTCCTCCTGCACTCAGGCCGAGGCGGCACGCCGCCTTTCCTCCTCGAACCGAGGCCGCGCAGCGGTGGTGCCGCCTTCCCTGCCTAAGCCGGAGACCGCAACGGCCATGCCGTCGTCCCCACCTAAACGGGGCCGCGACCGCGACACCATCATCCCCACCGGAAATGGGGGCTGCGATGGACGGTCGCGATAGTCTCTCTTCAAGACCCCGACCGAACAAGCTTTTGAGGACGCAAGTCAGGAAAGCCTCGTCCGCAAGGTGGTAGTCACGCCGAGGATATGAATATACCCCAATCCTTCAAAGTGGCGCCCATTTTCCGACCTCCGCCACGCCGCCATGGTGGGGTCAACACCGAACTCCTTCCGCTTGGTTGATGACTAGCAGGGAGTCATCCTTGACTTGGAGATGTCGAATGCCCAGCGCCGAAGCGATGTGCAACCCTGCCAGTAGGCCCTCATATTCAGCTACGTTGTTTGTGGCCTTGAAGTCGAGGGTGACCACATACTGAAGGGTGTCACCGGTCGGAGAGACCAGAACAACCCCAGCCCCAAGCGCCTCCAAACCAAGGAGCCATCAAGAATAGGGTCTAGGAGAAGGCGCTTGCTTCTTCGGCTCAGAGTGGCGGAGTCCACTCAACGATTTAACTCCGCCACTCGACTCTTGATGGCAAGCAAGGGTACAAATTTGAGGTTGAATTCCCCCAGTTCCACCGACCATTTAGCTATACGGCCTTCTACTTCACGGTTGTGGAGGATTTCTCGCAGAGGATAGGCCGTGACCACGGTGACTTCTCACCCTTGGAAATAATGTCGCAGCTTCCTAGATGCCACCAAGACCGCATACATCATCTTCTGAGCTTGCGGATATCGAGTCTCCGCTTCATGCAACACCTTGCTAATGTAGTAGACCGGCTTCTGGATACCTTCCCTCTCCACAATAGTATCAAGGCCACCACCTCAGGTGGAAGCAATGCACTGAGCATCGGCTCACCCTGCGCAGGGAGACCAAAGACCGGGAGAGGTGAGGTATTGCTTCAAGTCTTCAAATGCCTTTTGTGCCTCCTCTGTCCACTCAAAGTGGTTAGTCTTCTTCAACAGCTTGAACAGAGGCAAGCTTCTTTCTCCCAACCGGGCAATGAACCGCCCTAGGGAGGCCAGGCGACCAGCCAGGCACTGAACCTGTTTGAGCCGCACTAGCGGCTTCATGTGCTCGATGGCCGCTATCTTGTCAGGATTGGCTTCAATGCCCCGGCTGGACTCCAGGAAACCCAGCAATTTGCTAGAGGGCACACCAAACACACATTTTTCTGGGTTGAGCTTCAGGCAATTCTTCCGGAGGTTGGCAAAGGTTTCCTCTAGGTCTTGGATTAGTTCTTCGCTCTTTTTAATCTTCACAACTAAGTCGTCAACGTAGACCTCAAGATTTCGCCCTATCTGAGGATGAAATGTGATATGCATGGCGCGTTGGTAAGTAGAAACAGCATTCTTTAAACCAAAAGCCATTCTAACATAACAATAAACACTCGTAGGGGTTACAAAAGCAGTCTTCTCTTTATCTTCTACCGCCATGCTAATCTGGTGATACCCGGAGTATGCGTCCAGAAAGCATAGCAGCTCGCACCCGGCCGTGGAGTCAACAATGAGGTCGACTCGCGGCAAGGGGTAAGGATCCTTCGGGCAGGCCTTGTTGAGGTCGGTGAAGTTGACACACATGCGTCATCTCCCGTTGGACTTCTTAACAAGCACAGGGTTGGGAAGCCACTCTAGATGAGAGACTTCCCTGACTATCCCTGCGCACAGCAGCTTCTCTACCTCCTCCCGAATGGCATCTTGCCGCCCAAATACCGCCTCCCGACCTTCTCATTGGATCGGCGCGCTGGGAGGCTGCTAATCGGTGCTCGATCACCTGGGACCCCAAATATGTCTGACGGTTGCTGCTTAACATATCAAAATTAGATCGAGGAAGGTGATGAGCGCGTCTTCCCATTTGGCACTGAGGCTGGCGCCAATGTTGACGGTCCTTCGGGGCTCGCCCTCACTCAGAGAGACCACCTTAACCTCACCGGCAGAGCCAGGTGAGGCGCGGGTCTGGGCTCGAGGCTCCTGAGCCGCGGCATCGGCACGCCTGACGCAGTGGCGCCGGCCAAGTCCCATGCCCGCCAGGCGGCGCAAGGCCTCGACTTGTCCACCAATTGTAATGGGCGCAGGGCCCCAAGATCTTCACCACCATGTAGGCATAGTGGGTTGTCAGAATGAACTTGACCAACGCCGGCGGCCAAGCAAGGCATTGTATGGGAGGTCGAAATTAGCGGCCTCAAGTCCACCATCTCGGCAGAGAGTTGTCTCTCTCCGAAGGTGACGGGAGGCGACTCGACCTAGGGGCATCAAACCACCTCCTGGCTACCCCAAGAAAGGCAGAGCGGACGCAGATCCCGCCAAGGATCTGGAGCGCCAGAATGCCAAGAGGATAGGAGGTTGATGGAACTCCCCTGCTCACCAAGACACGCCTCACCAGACATTCCGGATTGTGGGCTTACACCACAACGGAGATGCCCTAGGCCGGTGGTGCTTTCGGGGTGGTCGCCTGATTGAAAGTGATCGCTCTTCACCACTTCAAAGATCCGACCAGCCCTCGAGCTTGATGTTTGCAAGACACTTCCCTCTTTAGCCATTTATAGGCGGCGTTGAGGAAAAGGTGGACGAACCACCATGGATGTAGGCCCGCGCGGATCCGCCGGAAGGCCGGGTAGGATCTTCATCTTGGTCGCCGCCGGGTGGCATTCCTGAGCCGCTTCTCCACCATTTTGCTCGCGACCGGCGTACCATCCGGTCATGAGTGTTGGTCGGTGGATCGGGCAATAGAGCTCGCCCTTTTTGTTCGCGGTCGCTCCCACGATCATGGGCGATCATCGCCGATCACGGCGATCATCACGCCGGCCACGGCGGTTGTCGCGCCGGTCTCGGCGGTCGCCACGCCGGTCCCGGGTTGCGCTCATGACGCTGGGTCTCGTCGTCGCTGTTCGGTGGCTAAGACCGCTGGTCTCTCCGCCCACGCCTCGCGCTTTCTGTTGCAGATGGCCGAACCCTTCGAGGTTCCGGCGTTGCCCTGCTCTCGCCATCCTTGGGGCCAGGCTGGCCCTCGCCTCATGCGGCCGCCGACACTTATGTGCGAGGGCGAAGAGCTCTGAGGTGGTATTGATGGCACGGTGGCCATCTTTCCTTCATCTTACGGTCTTGACGCTTCGAAAGACGATGACGACCGATTGTTCAAATGTGGGGGATCGTGGTTGCGCAAAGGGCAAACCATGGGATGAAGTCACGCAATGACTTCTTCTCCGCTTCCAGAGCGTGGAGGTCATCCTCCACGCCGTCGCAAGAAAGGAGCCTTGAAAGTTGGCGACGAAGAGGCCGCATAACTCCTCCCACGAGTGCACTGATCCTCGGGGGAGGTTTAACAGCCAAGAACGGGCAGAGCCCGTCAGGGCCGTAGGGAGGTAGTTGGCCATGATCTTT
Organism: Guadua angustifolia; assembly: GCA_036346375.1. Lineage (NCBI taxonomy): Eukaryota > Viridiplantae > Streptophyta > Magnoliopsida > Poales > Poaceae > Guadua > Guadua angustifolia. The sequence goes on from CM070521.1 coordinate 24,953,898, forward strand.
TTAGACCCGCCAACTGCTCGCACCATCGTGGTATAAATCTGCAGGAATTCCTCCGGGATGGTGGCGCCGTCATATTTCTCTATTGACGTCGGGCGGAACCTATCAGGCCACGCCACGCGGCGCAGTCGTCGGGAGAAGGCCTGGCAATGGTGTACCGACGGTACCCGGCCGGTCGGGGAGCCCTACCCGGAGTTGGGCCGCGTCCATGAGACCGGCGATGCTCTGCAGCCACGGAGTGGCCGTGCAGTCTCCTACGAGTTCCACCGAAGGGTTGTCCAAGAGGAGACGAACCGCATGCTAGGGATGAAAACGGATATCCGAATTTCTGAACAAATTCGACATTTTTAAATAGATATATAACGATTTTGGTTTTCATTTTTTAACACTTTAGCAAGCTCATTATAAAAATAAGATTATAAAATTAAATAAAAAATTACGATTATTTGCTTCCCATAAACAAAAAGGTGAAAAATATCCTAATCCGATCCCATTGATATCCTAATTTTGTTTCTATCATTTAAATAAATATATAATGAATTTGAGGTTCATTTTTATGAATTTGAATAAGCTCAACACCACAAACAAGAATATGAATTAATAGAAAATTCTATATCCTATTTGTTTCCCATTGAAGAACAAAGACAAAAAAATTGATATCCGAATTACTATCCGTTTTCATCCCTACCGCATGCAGGTTCTGAGCAGGAGTGGCTACCTCCATGGCCAGCCGACGTCGCACAGGGTGCTCTGCCTCTTCCAAAGGAGCAACGCTGCCACCCTGCAGGGGCGAGGTGAGATGATCCTTCGTCCGGTGAGACTGTCGGGACACGCCCTGGGCGCCGCTCACCCCCGCCGCTCCTTGATGCTGAGAACCCGCCATCTCCAGATGCACGGGCCTGCTTCCAAATCACGGACACCGAAGTCCGCCGGGGAGTTAGCCGGGAGAACCAACCACTAGCCCCCTACCTAGCACGCCTCACATGGCGATTCCACTGAGCAGGCCCGAGTCTCAGACCGGGTTTGGTTCGATAGGAGGGCGTCTTCGCGGCTGGCTAACCCTAGCGAGTGAAAATCCTAGAGACTCCCACACGAAGGATTTCAGCGTCTATGAACTAAGATGACACAGAGATTTTTATCCAGGTTCAGGCCCCCTCAACCAGGGTAACAGCCTTACGTCCTGCTAGATTTTTATGGAGTGTTTGAGGTTAATACAGAGCTCTCAGATTACAAGTTCTTCCTTGGGTTCTACAGCTGAACTCTTGGTTCTTCGACCCCCTTTCCCCATGCACCAGAGGGCCCTTATATAGCCCAGGCTAACGGGGGTAGGTAAAAGGGGGGTCATCATGCTGATCTTCATACATTTATTGCTCCTTCCCGTGCTGTCCTGTTCCTCCAGCCTCATTAAATACCGATGCATGGCTTCGCTTGGTCCGCCCGGGATGGGACCCCTTTGCGATGGGTAGGTGATAGGCATCAGAGGAATGGGCTTGTAGCAGAAATCCTCACAGTTGATAGATCTGACACAGCAGGCCTATCGTCTGGCACGGTATGATAGGGGAAGGAGACTTCGAGGCGAAGCCACCGTGCCCCACCTTTTTGCCTTGCGACGGGCGCAGCAGGCGTCCTCGCCCACATGCTCGCCGGACGCCACGGGTTTAAGACTGCCGGGCGGGCTTGCTCGCCGCGCCGATCGCAAAGCCGCCACGTGGCCGGGTGTCAAGTAGCTGGGCGCCCTCGCCCACCTGCCCGGACGCCACGTGGGCCAATTTTGTGCGTCGGAGAGGGTACCCCAACGTAAAGTACGCTGACAAATGTATTTTATTGAGAGGTACTGATGACTAGTACAAGCTTCATCCTCTGAATCTTTTATTTATTCAATCTAATAAATCGATGATTTTACATGTGCTGCAGGTATCTAGGGAAATTAAAATCATATGTTCGCAACAAAGCCTATCCAGAAGCTTCAATGGCAAATTCATTTTTGGCGGATGAGTGTATGGTGTTTTGTTCTAGGTACCTAGAAGGTTTCTCCACGAAGCATAATAAACCATCAAGGAATGATGATAGTCTGGATCATACTGAGTCAAACTTATTTGGACATGATTTTTCTTTGTTTCCTCCAGTAGGGAAACTGTTGGGAAAACCATCAAATTTCATTTTAACTGATCTAGAGAAATTGCAATCGCATAGATATGTACTATTCAACTGTGAAGCTGTGATTCCATACCTGAAGTAAGTGTTGCTGCTTATTTCTGTAATTTATATACTATCTTTAAACTAATTACATGTCAATTCTCATTTTTGGGAACATGCTGCTCATCTCAAAAGGAAGAGACGTGACCGTCGCCTAACTCCGAAAGCAATTGAATAAATGCAGAATAAAGAATTTCCCAATTGGTTTAGAGAACATGTAGGCATCCTGATTTGTTTTTCTGTTGTAAAGAATTTTTTTTCTTATATACATAAATATATATATTGGGTGGATACAGATCATGCAGTTGGAGAAAAAAAATGGTAGCGACAGCATCGATGAGGACATTACATGGTTGGCTCGAGGGCCATTGGATGCGGCAAGAGGACATAGAGCATTTAACATTCATGGATTCAGATTTAGAGCCAAACAGTATGATAAGGCGACTCAAAATAGTGGAGTTGTTGTTAATGCAAAGACATCTAGTTATTCTTTAGTAGGTGATAGTAAACCTATACTTGGAGATATTATGTACTATGGAAGGATACTTGATATAATAGAGATAGACTATTACGGAAGATTTTCAGTGGTACTATTTAAATGTGAATGGGTTGATGTCACTCGAGGAAAGGGAGTGCAAATACATAAGTATGGCTTATCACTTGTGAATTTCTCACATCAAATTCACAAAGGTGATAAGATTGAGCATGAACCATTCGTATTGGCCAATCAAGTTGACCAAGTGTTCTATGTCAAAGACCATGTAAGTCCAGGGTGGTCAGTTGTCTTGAAGATGAAGCCTAGAGATGTATTTGACATGGGAGAGGATTGGAATGGATTAGAATGTGAACCTTATCATGTCAATACACTTGGGGGCCTTTTTGAAAATGCACATGACACTATTCATGGAGTAGAAGAGATGTAGAGGGAATTATCAGAGACACAAAGCAGCCTAAAGATCATAGTCCAAGTACTGATCTAGAAGATGAGTACTAAATTAAATGGTGAGGCATGTTTGATTTTTTCTTGTAATAGTTTTTCTATGATTATGTGGAATCTGACATTTTCCATTATCCTTATGTGTACTATAGCCTGCTAACAAATGCTTGAAGGAATATCTTTTGTTATGTCCTTTCTTGGTCCAGAAGGATAAAGGAGGTGAGGATTTTCTGGTTTGAGTGAAGGATTGTGACAAATAATACTTGTATTTTGAGCTTTCATATCTGGACAAAAATGGTGAATTTTTATTTTAGTTTGGAACTTCAAGCAAGATTTTTGAAACATGATGTTGTCAGTGGATAGAGAAAGTTTATTGTTTGTGTGGATGCAAAATTTGTATAAATGCGGCTGCTGTATGTTAGCTGGAGCTTTGAAAGCAATATATATGCACTACAATTCTGTGATGGCTATCCATGTTGTAATCCATGTCTTGTATGGTTTTGCAGAAATTCTAGTATTTCAATGAAGTGTGCTGGTTCCACACAGGGAAAAAGAAGCAGAGCAAGTCAATGTCCTTCAGAAAGGTTGATCAACTTGACCACAAGTCGCCGATGGGCATCCTGTGGTCGTTTTTCTTACCTCAGACACTATTCAGTGTCAAGTGTTTGTAATTTCAGTTTCCAGTTCTTAAACAGTCTTAGCTGAATAGTATTGTCCTTTGAAACTGCATAGAAGATGAACATTTGGTAGAAGTATAGTACTTTAGGCTGGGGTTTTATTGTATGAACTAACCACAGTAAGCCCCCTTTGGTTGGTCTACAAATAATGATTTTTCATGTTATCCTGAATAAATGTCGAGAGTAACAGAGAGAGTAGCCTTTCAATTTCATATTCTTCCCACATGTGTTATCTTGGTGTCCCCTCGCTCATTGTAATGCAGAAAAGAATATTTTCTCACCTTGTTCTTTCTAATACAATTGTTGCTTCCATTCAATCGAATTCACGTACATAGCTCAATGGAATGCATTGCCTATTACGTTGGTGAGGTCCTGTGTTCGACCCTGGTGCTTGACACCATTTTTTTAAAAAATTCTCTTTTTGGTTTCACTGTTATTTTAATTCGTATTTCCAAATTCTGAGGATTTTTCATCAAATATGTAGTAATATATGTCTTGAGCTATGTCATTTATTTTTTTCCATGTAGAAATTAAATTTTCACGCTACGTAGCATTCATAATTAATTTGAACAATTAGTTTCCTCAAGCACCTGTTGCAAGTTAACCGCAGTTGCTATGTATCAAGTATGAATAACCACCTTTAGGCAGAGCGAGCTTTCACCTATGCCATCCATCGTTTATACTTCACACCTAGCATATCACAGCTACTACGGTAGAGCATCAGTAGTGTATAAGGTTGATGTTGCCACCTTAACGGTATGGTAATGTGGAGCGAGCTTTCACCTATGCCATCTGTCGACGTTTGTTACCGACAATAATGAAAAGGGGGCTAGGCGCTGGATCCAAACTTGATGGTTGCACGGGGCACCGGATGTATACAGGTTCGGACTCTCACGGAGGAGATAATACCCTAGTCCTGTGCTCTGGAATTATATGTGGCTAGCTAATTGCTGATGAGATTCTACGTTTACATTTCCCCGCCCCTCCCTTTATATAGCAGAGGAGGGCGGTTACAAAAGAGAATCCTACTCGGATACGAGGTAGGGATCACTTCCTCTATTTCTATCCGTTTCGGCAACGGTTTGGATTACAATCATATCCTACCTAATCTGGCTTAATTGCCATCTCCAGGATTTCTTTATTGGGTACGCCTTGGTACCTCGGATGACTCCTTCCTTTCTGCAGTCGGCCCAGCCCACCCTTGTCTGGTTGGGCTTCTTTTGGCTTGCCATCTAGATACCTGGATGTATATGTCCCACAGTAGCCCCCGAGTGCTTCGCGGTTGGATTGCCTTTTTGTTTCTTCCGAGGCTTCCCGACTGGTCTTTCATGCCGCCAAGTGCTCTACAATAGGCGAGTAGGCCGTGAAGAACTCGTCATAGCTCCATGTGGCACTATTCTGAGTGGTTCCCAACCCGATTTTTCAGATCAGCACGCAACTCGGTTTGGAGAATATCTCCGCTCAAGTTGGCCTTTAGCCGTGGGGTACTTGTGCACCAGAGCGCACAACTATTGGCCTGTCATGAGGCGTACCACTGGATTTTTCTTTTTAGACTATCTTTATGATATCTGGTCCCGTTTCAAACGGTATCCATCATATGGCCCGTCATGTGGCATATCATAAGATATTTTTATTTGGTTGGTACCCAAATCCCGTCTAATGCGGTCATTGGCTCTTGGCCCATCATGGAGCGTACCGTCTCCCAAATTAATTTCCGGCCCAATTGAGCCTATGCACAGTGATTCACCGTAGGTGGCCTTAGGCCCATCTTGAAGTACGCCCTAGGGCAACCCTCAAGTTATGGAGAGAGCGAAGTATTTTCGCGCTTAAAGCGAAAAGCTGGCGTCGTTCCTTATAAATATGGAGTCAGGAGCAAATGAGACGGTTTTCTACATACTGTGCTCATTCGCTCCTTCCTCTTCTTTTTGTTCGACGTTCCCCTCGTGAAATCCGCCGTTAGGGTTAGCAGCCTTCATCTTCCCAATCCAGCACGATCGTAGGGTAATTCCACCCACAAAATGCCTTCTCCACCTCCCAAGGATGTTTCTTCAACCACGTCAACCAAGGATTGGGCCGTCTCCGTGACGACGGAGAAGCGACTGGAGGAATTGGTTTGCGCAGGTGTTTTCCCCCATTGGTGTTGCTTTCTGCTCGTCCCGCCGCCGGTGAATCTTGTCCTACCCCTCGCACTAAAGAAGTGGTTGTCTTCGAATCTTTCTTTTTGCGCCGATTTGGCCTTCCCGCTTGCCCCTTCTTTCGAGGCCTTTTTGAATTTTATAGAATTAAATTGACTCATCTCAACCCCAATTCCATCTTTCAAATTGCCATTTTTGTTCATCATTGCGAGGCTTTTCTTGGCATTCGCCCACATTTCAATCTTTTTCGCCACCTTTTCCTCCTCAAGCCTTTTCCCAGCAAAAATTCCCTCAAAACAGTTGGAGGCGCCGGATTCCAGCTGAGGGACGGCCTGAAGAAAGCCTACTTGGCCATTCCTTTCAAAACTTCAAACAAAGGCTGGCACCGGGAATGGTTTTATTGCTCCAATTCCAAGCCCTCTTTGCCTGCTTTTTCCGGAGCACCTCCCAAACCATCGATCAATTGGACCTCGCTTCCTACGGGTGAAGGGATGGACCAGGTGGTAGATCTTATGTGCATGATCGCTGACTTGAAGGAGAGCGGACTCACTGGGGTAGCCGTCGTCCTCAATTTTGGCTCGCGCCGAGTCCAGCCTCTTAAGGAACGGGTTCATCTTGGGTATGCACATGAAGGGCCAAATGATCCTACCCGGGAGGTACCTGAGCCGATTTCAAAGGATGAGCTTCTTGATCGTGTGGCCGATTTGTTTGCCCCGGGCGTTCGGATCGCCAACGAGGGATGCCCAAGACCTTTCAAGAAATCGAACCCCCCTCCTCCAGTAAGATGCCTTATTGTTCCCTTGGATTAAATCTTTTGGTTTGTGCTTGGCTGTAATTGAAACTACGTCGTCTGCATCTACAGGATTGCGATACCTTCTTTTCTGACGTGCCGCTGCCCAAGTTTCCGGTGCACAAAAGCGCCAAGCGGAGTCGGCCTGCCCGCTCCTCATCCTCGACTCCCATCGCCAAGAAGAGTAAGGCGACAGAAGCTGAAGACCCCCTGGCTAGGGGAAAGCGTCCAGCCGTCTGGGTGTCCAAGGAAGAGAGGAAGAAGGCGGTAACAAACGTGCGCCCGACTGGAGGCCCGAAGGTTCAGGACTCGGCAGCCGTGTGTCTTTCAACTTCATCATCTTCAGGTCAATCTGTGACCCGAGTGGCCCCCGAGCCTCCAAATTTCAAGACTCTACCGACAACGCGCCTTCGCCCCATGTCCCGATCGGGACCCTTTGTCCCCATCAGAGGCGCAGACTGGTTCTTCTACCGGTGGTGCTTCTGCCTGGAAGAACTCGTCATTCAAAATAACGAGATCCGGCAGGTGTTTTTACTTGTTCGTTCTTTCTTCTTCCTTCACACTATGTCTTGACTGATTACTTCTCCAGGGAGCCCGCCAGCAAGATGCTTGTGGATATGCCGTGCCAGGAGCATGAGGGAGAGGTTGCTGAAGATGCTGTGGTCGCACCGGAGGCCCGTGCGTCGGACGCAGCCGAGCCCGCCGCCACCGAGGTGACCGCAGAGCAGTCGACGGCTGCTCCTTCGCCTGCCACCGTAGTCATGACATCGAGGATGGCTGAACTCAACCAGCCCGACGCCGAACCCCACCAGAGCCGATCGTCCAGATGCACCTCCCGAGCTAACCGTCAAGGTGCGCTTTTGAAGCCGCTCCGATCCGCTGGCCGATCCTCGTCGAAGAGCTGCCTCGATCCACTCGCCACTCGCCACCGACGGAGGAACTCCCCCCGCTTCCCCGCCCCGCTTCTCTGATACGGATTGCTTTCTTCGAAAAACATGATCAGGGGAGGAACTTTGAAGAAGGGGACGAGGATGAGGAGTGGGCATCGTTTTGTGATGCCGCTTTCACCTGCTATCGTCTTGGCGGCGTAGGTTGCTTATGTTGAGGTGTCGTTAGGTATCTCCTTTTTTATGCATGATGCGTCTCCTTTGTTCTTGTCGTCGTCTTCAGCGCCTGGCAAAACGTTCTCGAGACCAGAACACCCTTATCCGGGAATTGATCTCGAGGACCAAGATGAGGAAGCTCTATGAAGATGAAATTGAGCAAGTTCGCGTCCGTCTGCAAGAGGAGCTCAACCGGGCTCGGGTCGAGAACCGAGAGAAGTTGGAAAAGCTTCGAGCCCAGGTCTCTGACTTCGAGGCAGAGAAACTGAATCTGATGACTTCCCTTGATGGTAACTCCATTGTCCGACTACTTTGCTTTGCGTTTTAGCTCCTTACTTCTTGACTCCGCCCTGCCTTGTCCTGACTTCTGCCCTTTGCTGCTGCAGATCTTCAAGTGAAGCTCAAATACTCCAATGAGCAGGTTGAGAAAGTAAAGAAGTCTGAAGAGGAAGCTAAAGCTGAGGTGGCAAAGTTGAAGAAAGAACTGGAAGGTTTACTCTCGACTCATTTTTTATTTCCCTCCTGTTTTTGGCAATGACCTTGAATTAATCCGATTGGTTATGCAGTGCACTGCGTCAACTCGCAGGCCCAGTATAGCGTTCTTGATGAGAAGATCAAGTCCACTGAGCTGCGGGTTGATAAGATTTAGGAGGGCTCTGAAAAACTGCTGAGGATGTTGAGCCCTGACGAGGTCGGGCCCAGCGCGGTCCCATATGACGCAGATACCACAATCCAGCGGCTGGCAGAAGGGCCTGAGAAGCTGGTGGCTCACTTGAAGGATGTGGCGACCACAAGCACCTACCAAGCATTGGCCATAACGAAATCCCTGTATCCCCGAATAGAACTTGAAGCGATCAAGGAGGGCTTCGCATGCACTGTTAATGATGACCAAGTGCTTGCCCTTGTCGATGAGGTTAGGGACACCGCTTCTGCTTTAGTTGAGAACCTGGATTTGGGTGTCGCGTAAACATTGTATTCTGAGGCCTGGGCTGCACCTGCTCTTTTTTGCTTGTTGGAGGGATGCTTGATTATTCATGCTACGTCTTGCTTTTGAATGCTGTAGTTGTGGGGCCTTTTTTCTTTTGAGGCTGAGCTTGATTTAGGAGGTCCCTAGTTCCCATCCTTGACCCAGTTTTTGGCTTTCGGCCCATCGTGGGGCTTACTATGCCTAAAACCGAATCCGGCCCATCTTGAGGTTCCTGTTCGTATAGCAATCATCGTGCGCGCCGCTTGGCCCATATCGAATCGTGCGCTAGGACGTGCCCAGCGCACATAGAAGGCGAAGCGTTTCGCTTGAGGCAGAGGCTGACGTCGCCCTTTATAAGAGTGAGTCTTGCCTCAAACGCAGCGGTGTGCAGCGCACTACCGCAACTCAGCTGTCTCTTCTTCTTCTTCAAGCGCTCCTTCATCCGCCGCTCCGAGCTTGTGTACGTACGCTTTCTTGATCGTTGCATTTCGTTTTTTTTTCTTCGCACGTAAGGGCGTCACCGCTGTTTAAGCGATCGTCCTTTTCTAAGCCTTTTTCCTGCTTTCCTTTTCACCAAGGTCTTAATGGCTTCTTCCCCAGAGCCCCTTCCGTCTGACGATGAGGAGATGGTGTTCGATTTTGAAGATGAGAACCCTCCGCCTCCCGTCGAAGAAGAGGACGACCTAGCTGAGGAATGGGCCTTGTTCGATCTTGCCATGGCCGAGCTTGCGGAGATGGAGGCCGTGGCCCGTGACACCGCCGCCGTCAACACCCTGATCGAGGCCGTTCCGAAGCTCATCAAGGCTCGGGACCCCCTCATTGAAGCCGTAGGACGCATGCGCCGGGTGTAGTTTTTTCTTTTTTTATCTCTGTAAAAAGATTAGTAATGCGGTGTTTTGGCGCATATGAACATCAAGCGCCTGGGATAATATTATCTTTTGTAATGTTATCTTAATGTTGCCTGCCCTTTCTTTTTGATCTTTCCAACCTTCCTGAGTGGTTTTCTTTGTTCCTTATGTTTAAACGCCCTGACTGATTAGTCTAGCCCCCAAGCGTCGTGAGTTGACGCATGGCCTTTTTTTGTGGGGAACCGTCCCCGGGACTCCACTGATTCACCCAAATGCGCGGTACATCTCAAGTGAATCAAGGGAACCTCGGGCGTTCCACGATTATACCCGTGTTGGTCCCAGGATAGTTCGCCAACACGAGCATTCTCATCCAACAGTTGACATCACAACACATACACAATTATCGGAAGCATAAACATTATTACATTCCAAAAGTAGGACCGCTGTCCATAACGACATATTTAGAGTTATTACATCAAGTAGCAGCGGAAATTATAAGATAAACGACAAAGGGCCAGCATGGCATGCCCCCAAACCCTCAAGCAACCAACTGGGGCAAGAACGGCGACTAAACGTTAGAATTGTCGAAATCGCCCAAGAAAGTCCCCGGCAAAGGCCTCGTCCTCACCTGCAGCAAGTGGACAATCCGATTGAGTACAAAGAGTGTACTCGCACAATAATATACATTGCATGTTGATTTCTAGCTACATGGGGTTGCTACATCAAAGGAAGGCAAAATGACAATTTCAGCATAAAGCAATATTTGGGATAAATCGTAAGCATGTATAGATTGATAAGAATTTGCATTTAGTAAACATTTGTAAAATCTAAGACATAATATAACATCAACATAATCACATTTGCATCATGCCTTCAAGCATTCTCCGAACCATTAGTTCCATCTTTCAAGTTCGACTACACACACAAGTACTCCAATACTTGTGTCTTTTCCCACTCCCATCCCATTCCTACCAAGTCCTTAATACTCGCCCAGTGACTGATAGTTCAAGTGATCGTCCTTAACCATGGACGCGGCTATTCGAATAGTTTAAACTCTGCAGAGGTACGACTTTACCCACACGACACGTCACACTCGCAAGCCAAGCTATTAACACATTTCCTTTGATGTGCCGGCCGAGGTGAACGTGACAAACCATTTTCCAGTATGCATGGTAGTGTATCTAAACCATCCGGATGACGGTGACCCTCGATCCCACATGCCCAGTGCTCGGTGTGTGTGGATCAAGGAGTACATCCGTTGTTGGACATCCCCGACTCAACAAAGTCGAGGGACTCCGAGGACATTCCTTGGCGCTCCACTAAGCCCAAGGAATTTCGGCGGTCATTCCTTGACACTCCACTAAGCTCAAGGAATTCCGAGTTCACATGGTTTACATAACCTAGTCATACATAAGTACTTGGTTACGCCGGTCCCATAAACGGCGTGTGGTTCGCACGATAGTTACTCAAAGAGACATCACCAGGATTTAACCCTTAGGGTCCTTAACCAACATCTATAATCATTAACCAACATTTGAAACCATCAACATCATAATAATTCTGAATCATTGCGACCAATGGACTAAGTCCATCTATCGCGTTTCTAACGATGTTCTAAGCATGGCTAAGCAATTGCATGCGAACCCATATAATAAGAATAAACCCTCCTCCTAGGGTGACAATCGAACTCGAAAGGAACATGATAAGGGGATAACATCACAATGTAGTAATAGCTAAGAATTCTACCCAAACAAAATTGTAATTGAAAGTAAGCATGCAATTGATAAAATAATTTCCAAAATGTAAATTTCAATTAGTAGGAGCAATCATGGTCAAGGAGTAAAGTAGTGCCTTGTCTGCTCGTTTTGATTTGAAGGCGTAGTCGCACTCGGAGTGCCATCCAAACGCCAACACCTAGCGAGAAAATCCAAATCCATAAACACCAAACAAGAATTCAAATAGTGCACATGATTAAAAGATGCATGAAATGCTCATGATGAGTAGTACTAATGGTAATAAGGGAATACTAATTGAGTTTTGCGTCAAAAGTTCAAGTATTAGAGTTTTTATTGAATAATGTCCGGAGTATCCGGGTTTAAACCCCAGAGTGTCCGGGCTGACCCTCTCGGTCTGCCCTGTCCGGAGTATCCGGACAAAAACCCCGGAGTGTCCGGGTTAACACCCTCGGTCTCACAAGTTCTAGCATATCCGGACTATCTGGATTAAATCCCCGGACTATCCGGGTTAAAACCCCGGACTATCCGGATTAAATCCCCGGACTATCCGGGTTGAGAGGTCTATTTCAAAATAGCTATTTTGCTATTGGCTTCTAAACTTCATAGCAATGCACTAGGACTTCAAAAGGGTGGACTCGGGTGGGATCTTACCACTATGGGGTTACTTTTGCACGTGGTGACGGTTTGTTTCGGCGAGGGAATGACAAGAACGTGTCGCAATGCCGGTTCTCGTGGTTCGCCTCCTCCTAGCTCGTGTAGACGACGATGACCTCGCTTGCTCGTGCTTGCAACCACAACTAGCCCTCCTCCTCAAGCTTCCATGCGACATGCACGACCCGATTCAAGGTGTGATGATGGATTCCATGGAGAGGAAGAAAATGAGTCACCATGGCAAAATTTCAGAACATGGGGAGAAATGAAATTGGTTGCCACTCACCCAAAACTTGGTTCCTCAAGAATCCATTTGGATGGATTTGAAGCTCTTGACCTTGGCTTCAAGGTGGTATAACATGCACAAGCTCAAACTCAAAGCTTGAGGGGATTTGAGGGGAAGAATGGCAAGGAGTTGGAGAAGAACACACTTGCTGTTTTTCTGGTTTGAGCTGAGCAAATGGGCAGGAAAAGGGAGGAGAAACCAAGGTTTGGACCTTATAAAGGCTTCCCATTCATGCCTTACATGTGGGGCTAGGTCCCACATGTCATAGAGTTAGTAAAAAGGGTGGGTATGAGTGATTGGAGTGAGAAAAGTCATGGAGAGGATGTGCAGCCCACAAGTTCCTATGCAAAGTAGGTCCCATGTGTCATTGACATGTTAGGTAAGTGGGTAGATATAGGTAAAGTAAGAAGTGTCATAGTAGATATGTGTAGCCTACTCCCCACTCTCTTATGATCATGGCCCACACGTCATTGACTAAGGTAAAATACATGTGTGCAGTTTAGAAAATGATTGTTATGATTTTGTTACTCCCTCTTTATGCAAGATGAATATCCTAACACTTGTATGATTATAATTAAATGAGGATTTAACTGACATCATGGAAGACATTAGCAGGTCAAACCTCACTCACCGGATTGATGAAAATTGGGCTGTTACAAGCCCTCCCCCCTTAAAAGAATCTCGACCCCGAGATTACACAGATTCATTGAAGAGGTAGGGGTATTCAGCTCGAAGATGATCCTCCCGCTCCCATGTGGCCTCATCAGGGGTGTGATTACTCCATTAAACCTTAAGGAATTTGAGGGTGTGGTTTCGAGTAACACGCTCCCTCTTGTCGAGAATACAAACGGGATGCTCCTTGTAGGATAGATCGGGTTGTAATTCAAGAGTGTCCAATTCTGTGGCTTCGGTTGGGACACGAAGGTACTTCTTCAATTGAGAGACATGAAATACATCATGCACATCGGCTAGCGAAGGGGGAAGCTCCAATTGATATGTCACCGCTCCTCGTCTGGCTATAATCCGGAAAGGTCCAATGTAACGAGGGGCTAGCTTTCCCTTCACATGAAACCGACGAACACCTTTCATTGGTGAGAGTTTAAGATAGACGTGATCATCAACTTCGAACTTGAGTTCACGGCGGCGACGGTCAGCGTAGCTCTTTTGACAAGACAAATATGGTCCGCAACTGTTCATGAATAAATCGAACTTGTTCTTCCGCCGGTGACTAGTTCAGACCAAAGAGGGTCTCTCTCCGGACTCGCACCGCTTAAGTGGAGTTCGCAAGATCTCCCATAGAGAACCTCGAATGGACTCATTTGGAGACTAGCTTGATAGCTATTGTTGTAGGAGAATTTTGCGAAAGGTAAGCATTTCTCCCAATTCTTGCCGTAAGTAAGGACACAGGATCTAAGCATATCCTCAAGAATTTGGTTCACCTGCTCAGCTTGTCCATCGATCATGGATGATAAGCGGTGCTAAAGAGAGTTGAGTCCCCATGGCCTTGTGGAGGCATTGCCAAAAATGCGAGGTAAACTGGGTACCTCGATCTGAGACAATCCTTTTGGGAACACCATGAAGAGACACAATTCGATAAAGATACAACTCAGCTAACTTGCTCATCAGATCCGCTGCCTTGACAGAAGAAAATGAGCGATCTTCATCAATCGGTCAACGATTGCCCATATGGAATCAAAACCTTTTGTGTTTTGGGCAACCCGTGATGAAATCCATATCAATCTCTTCCCACTTCCACATAGAAATGGGCAAGTGGTTGAAGTGTGCTGCTGCTGCACGCAAATGGTCGGCTTTCACTTCCGACATACGCCGACTTTTCGGTGACATCTAGGGCAATCTCTCGTTTCATCCGGGTCCACCAAAGTCTTGGCTTAAGATCTTGATACATTTTTGTACTCCCAGGATGAATAGAGAAAGAGGAATTATGAGCTTCATCAAGAATTAGTGCCTTCAATTCCTTACAATTTGGCACCACTAGCCGTTTGTCGAACCACAAGACACCTTGTGAGTCCTCGGTGAAGCAATTGGCCTTGCCTTGCTTGATGCGGGCTTGGATGAGTGTTATGCCCTTGTCTGTCTTTTGAGCCTCTTTGATTTGGTCCAAGAGATTAGATTTGACTTCCAGGACAGCAAGGAATCTGTCGGGACCCGAATTTGCAAATCCGGACCCTCTGTGTATTCAGCACTAGTCCAGGATCACGCTAGTGCACACAGTCTCAACATTGGTACATATCACAGTCATAACCAACGAAATAATAAGTACTTTGATTAAATACTCAAACTAGTTGATCGACCTTATGGTCAAGTTACAAAGATATCGCCTCATGAGGCTTAAGATTTATTAAAATATTCAAATGCAATGAATTAAAATAAACTCGTGGCGCCAACCAATTTGCCACAGTACTGGCGGCCGGGCTTGCTCCTAGTTCGTCGGCTCCTCTGATACTCCTCCTCCGGCGGGGTTTGCTTCTTCTTCAAGCTGAAGTTGTGTTGTTGTGGGGTGAGTACTTTGAGCACTTTCAGAAGTTATGCATGTAATGCAATTCTAATATTCTACATGCACGGCTTAGTACAAAGGATAGGCTATGGTTCATGAGCGATCTGACATTCAAGGTAAACAGTAATAGATTGCAAAGCAGTAAAACAGTAGTAGGAATAATAGCTTTCACAAACATTTCAATCGTAAATCATTTTTCTGTCCTAAGTCCAGTTCATCATTACCAACCCAAGCATTTTCCATAAACAATTCATTTTTATGAAAATCTAACCCTTGACCGTAATCACCGAGCGATGCTCAATACCGTGAGCACGGCTATTCGAATAGGTTGTACACTCTGCAGAGGTTATACACTTTACCCACAAGATACAGTCAAATACCACCAAGCAAATAACCGTGAACGAAGCCTTTCCAAAGTTCCATCTAAACTCAAGACGCCGCTAAGGTTTCAACTTTGGAGGGACTGGTTACCACACCTGGGGCCCCCTCTTGCGCCATGTGAGTTCTCATTCCGCTTCTCGGGCCTCACACCACCACGACAAGAACCAAAGAATAGATTTCCCGGTTTACTTAGCTAAGCCCGCCCCATTACGGGGCTTGTGGTTGTATGAAAGACTCAGTTCAAATGCTCGCAAGGTTAAGTCCTTAGTTGACCGAGGCAAGACTAACCAAGTGTGATCTCAATTATCCAAAACCAATAAGAAAAACCAAATCGACCGCCCGATTGCCACTCTTGGCCCACCGTAAACAATCTTGCCATTTGCCCCAGCCTAAATCATTTTCCCACCCCGGTTCTTTACCATTGCACCACGTGCCATCATCAACTCAATAACACATGTCTCATTCACAAAGCATGTTCAATATCTCATTAAGTCAAGATTCACTTTGGTATTCCAAAATCATGAAATGTCCGTGGCGGGGCTAAGCATACTACTTGGCCTACTCAACCCATGTTGGCAAATTATAAAAGTCCAACTATTAATCCATATCCTAGGGTGACAAAAGATTCATGGCCTACAATTATATATGACAAGGTGGCATACAGCAACTTAGGCATTTAACTAATCCCAAAACTTATTCAAAATCATTTCTATCAAATTAGCATGCAATAGTTTAAATCAAAATAATTTGCTCTAATAGGTCCAACATGATCAAACACAACTTGCCTTCAAAAAGTGTTGGTTCTGGTTCCTGAGCTTGCTCCTGGGTCAGAACCTCTCCCTCGAAACCGTCGGGGACTTCAACGTCTCACGCCAGAACGATACACAAAACAATAAAATAAATAAACAGTAGACAAACAGTGCTCAAAAATTCAAATAAAATTCATAAACAGAAAGATCACAATTTTGCAAATTTATAGAAATTGGAATCACTCAAATCGGAGTTAAAACGCAAAAGTTATAAGCATTTGAAGTTTCAAAATATATTTAAAATCAATATACCGAATTAAATAAATATTTTCTTTTTCGGAAAATTAATTATTGCGTCATCCGTGACACGTGTCGCCACCAGAGAGTGACACGCGGCCTTGCTGACGTCAGCCCTGACTGGCTATTTCGCTGACAAGTGGGTCCCACCGTGACATCAGCATGACGTCAACGGTGGCGTCACACGACAAAGGCGTCTTGCCGACGGTGGGCCCGCCTTGTCAGCGTCTCATGCATAGTGAAGAGCGACGTGGCTCCTCGGCTGCCCTCGGATTTGCATCTAACGGCGGAGATTAGAAGATGGAGTTCACTGTTCCTAAGGCGACGTGGGCTCACCTCGTGATCCGGATGGAGATCGTCCTTGGCGGCTTCGCGAATCTCGGCGGCGTAGGCGGCGTGGTCCAACCGGAGACGGAGACGAAGACGTGGCGGCGGCGTTCCGTGCTTCTCCGTGCGAAGAAGTAACGCCCCGACGCGGCTCGGCGAGAGGACTCCAAGGACCAACGGCGACGACGGAGGATCACCGGCGGCATTTAAACGGCGCCAAGAAGTGCGGCGGAGGGTCGAAGACTTTGGCGAGCTCGCGGCGGCGAGGCGGCAGCGACTTCGGGCGGTGTGAGCTAGGGCAAAAGGTGCGGCGCGTCTAGGGCTTCCCGAGGTGTGGCGGCGATTAAATAGGGTCCTCGGCGTCCGTGAAAAAGCGGAGACCGAGGCCCACACGGCGGCGGCGGCGGAATCCGTGACGAATCGGATTAGCGGCGTGGCGCAACGTGGGCCCTTGATGAAGATCTAACGGCTGGCGCTTAGGGTTTTTCCGGGCGGGCCGCCACGATTACTCGCCCAAGATCGTTCATCGGGATTTTTAATCCTTTTCAGAATAAAATTAATTCCCGAAAATAAAATAATTTATTTGAGGCATTAAAAATATCAGAAAAATTCTGGAAAAATTCTCAAAAATATTTTAAGACATTTGTGACTCAAATAAAATATTTTCAGCAAAACTTTATTTTAACTTTTTCCATTATTTAATTAATTGATAAATGGTTTAATTCAAAATAAATCCAAATAATTCCAAATAAATTCCAGAAATTCCCAAAAATTCAAAATACCATTTAAATGCAAGAAAAGCAAAAATTGGGATGTTACAAACCTCCCCCCCTTAACGGAATCTCGATCCCGAGATTCAGGGCTGACTAAGGAATAGGTGTGAAAATTCCTTCTTCAGATCTTCTTCGCGCTCCCAAGTTGCTTCGCTCTCGGAGTGGTTACTCCACTGAACTCTGCAGAAGCGGGTCGATTTATTTCTCGTTTCTCGATCCATCATGTCCAAGATCTTCACCGGGTACTCTTTATAGGTCAAACCCTCCTGCAGCTCGACCGACTCTAACGGCATCTGCTCTTCTGGCACTTGGAGACATTTCTTTAATTGTGACACATGGAACACATCATGCACACCTGCTAGAGACTGCGGTAACTCCAGCTGATACGCTACTTCACCTCTTCGACTTAGGATCTTGAATGGGCCAACATATCTCGGTGCTAACTTCCCTTTTGTATGAAACCTCTTAACTCCTTTGAGTGGGGTAACTCTGAGATACACAAAATCTTCAGGCTCAAAGCTCAAATCCCTGCGGCGATTATCGGCATAACTCTTCTGTCTTGATTGCGCAATTTTCAACCGTTCCCTGATCATGGCTACCTGCTCTTCAGCTTCTCGAAGAATGTCCGGCCCGAACATATGACGCTCTCCGGTCTCATTCCAATTCAACGGCGTTCGACAGGGTCTTCCATATAGTGCTTCAAATGGCGACATCTGCAAACTTGCCTGGTAGCTATTGTTGTAGCTGAACTCGGCATACGGCAAGCACTTGTCCCACGAAGTTGTATAAGCCAGTGCACATGCCCTCAACATGTCCTCCAGTATCTGATTAACTCTTTCTGTTTGCCCGTCATCATGCGGGTGATATGCGTCTTGAAATTCAGACGGTTCCTAGAGCTTCATGCAATTTATCCCAAAATCTTGAGGTAAACTGAGTACCTCTGTCCGATACAATTTTCTTCGGAACTCCATGCAAACACACAATCCTTGACATATACAATTCTGCTAAGCGGTCCCCCGAATAGGTAGTCTTCACTGGTATAAAGTGGGCGACCTTTGTCAAACGGTCCACTATAACCCATATAGAGTCATACCCTATCTGGGTCCTTGGTAAACCGGTAATGAAATCCATTCCGATTTCTTCCCATTTCCACTCGAGTGTCCTCAGTGGCTGTAGCAACCCTGCTGGCCTCTGATGCATTGCTTTGACTCTTTGGCATATGTCGCACAACGCAACATGCTCTGCAACTTCACGCTTCATGCTTGGCCACCAAAATCTTTCCTTTAGGTCTTGATACATCTTAGCGCTTCCTGGATGAATGGAGTACTTGGAGTCATGAGCTTCCTCCAGAATCAGCTGTTTCAGTTCCTTCTTGTGCGGTTCGCAAATGCGCTTCTTGGTCCACAATGTGCCTTGCTCATCCAGCTTGAAATCCTTTGCCTTGCCTTCCTCCATTTTAGACTTAATCCTCTGAATTTTGGCATCGTCTTTCTGTCCTTCACGAATCTGATCTTCCAGGGTAGGCTTCACTTCTAGAGCGGCTATAAATCCTTTAGGCACAACCTCCAGCTTCAGCTTCTGAAATTCCTTGCATAACTCAACCTGACTTGCTTCCACCAACATGTTCACCGAATGGCTTTTTCGGCTTAAAGCATCGGCCACCACATTGGCTTTCCCAGGGTGATAATGAATCTCCAGATTGTAATCCTTAATTAATTCCAACCACCTCCTCTGCCTCATGTTCAGATCCGATTGAGTAAATATATATTTAAGACTCTTATGGTCAGTGTACACCTCACATCTGCTTCCAATCGATAGTGCCGCCATAACTTCAAAGCATGCACTCTGTTTGCTAACTCCAAGTCATGTGTTGGGTAGTTCTCCTCATGCGCCTTAAGCGCCTTGGACGATACGCAACGACCTTTCGCTCTGCATTAACACGCATCCTAGTCCTTGGCGCGATGCATCACAAGATATATCAAAGCTCGGCTTAAATCCGGTAGTACCAACTTGGCGCCGTTGTCAAACGTTTCTTCAACTCACGAAACTCCGCTCACATTCGGCGTCCATGCGAACTTCTTTTCCTTTTTCAACAATTGCGTAAGAGGTCTCGCAATCGTTGAAAATCCTTCAATAAATCGGCGGTAATAACCGCCATTCCAAGGAAACTACGAATTTGAGTCACCGTTTTGGGTGGCTCCCAATGCAACTTGCTTCCTCCTTACTTGGGTCAATCATGACTCCTTGGCGGTCACCACATGTCCAAGAAATTCCACCTTGTTCTTCCGAAGTCACACTTGCTAAACTTAGCGAAAAGTTGTCTGCTCTCTTAACTTCTCCGAACTAGCCCGGATGCTCGCATGCTCTTCCCCGGTCTTGGAGTAAACTAGAATGTCATCTATGAATACAACAATGAACTTATCCAAGTATTCCATGAAAACCTTGTTCATCATGTTCATGAAATATCGGGTGCATTTGTCAAACCAAAAGACATCACAGTAAACTTCGTAATGCCCATATCTTGACAAAATGCGGTCTTGGACATCCTCCGTCGAATCTTCATTTGGTGATATCACGATCGAGGTCAATTTTGGAGAAAACTCCGGCTCCTCTCAAGCGATCAAATAGGTCATCGATCTGGGTAGTGGGTACTTATTCTTGATAGTGACTTCATTCAAGGTGCTGATAATCCACACACATCCGGTAACTTCCGTCCTTCTTCTTGACAAAGCAACCGGTGCTCCCCATGGCGGCGAACTAGGTCTAATAAATCCCTTATCCAATAATTCCTCAATCGCTTCTTCATTTCGACCAGCTCATCGGTTGACATCCGATAAGGTCTCTTCGCTATCGGGCCGTTCGGTACTAACTCAATTACAAACTCTATGTCCCTCGTCTGTGGCATCCTGTAAATCCTCTGGAAATACATCGGGTACTCTCGACAACTGGCACATCTTCTATGCTGACGGTCTTCATACTATTGACCATCAACTGTCCATCCCGAACGGCAGTTGCCTGAAACTCTATTTTCCTCCCACAAGAACTCTCGACTGATATGACTCTTCGTCCACAGTCTAATACAACCTTATGTTTAGACAACCAGTCCATTCCCAAAATAACATCTAGGGTCTGGGTATCTAACACCACTAAGTTTGCTAGGAACTCTGTTCCATCTATAAGCAACTTTACCCCAGAACATCCTACATCAGATCGGAGTTCTGACCCCGGGGATTGTACTAGCAATACATGCCTAAGGCTCACCATCTTCAACCCATTGTTCACAGCAAAAATCCGAGATATAAATGAATGTGAAGCTCCAGAATCAAATAAAACTGTTGCAGGTACTGAGTTGACAAGTAACTTACCCAGTACGACGTCCGATGTATTCTGCACTGCATCGGCGGTGACATGATTGACTCTGCCTCTTACCACAGTCTGTGTGGCAGCTCCAGATTGTGTAGCTCCACGGCTTGCTCCTGACGCGGGTGCCTTCGTTGGAGTAGTTCCAAGATTGAAGCGGCGGTGTCCTCCTCCTCCCTTCTTAGGGCAAGAATTGGCAAAATGCCCTGCTCGTGAAAGATAAAACAACGTTTAGCGTCATTCTTGGCTCTCGCGGCTGCATTCCTAACCGGTGTTGGTGTCGGAAATTTTGTCCGGCAGGTCTTGGTACCGGTGGTGGCGTCGTCATCACATTCCTTGGCTGAAATCAAGAAGCGATTTGGTGCAACCCTCAAGCAGCTGCGCCTCTGGCGTGCTCCTGTTTGTGCCATTCTCAGGCTTCCGGTTGTCCTCCGGCTCCTTGCGCTTGTCCTCCAATATCGGCGATTGTTCACTAGCTCTGAAAATCGGGAAAAGTGTGGGTTATGAGTCCCTGCGATCTGAATTCAGTCCCTTCATGAATCGAGACTGCCTGGCCTTATTCATTGCTACATCCTCAGGTGCATAGCGTGCCAGCTGCGTGAACTTATTCAGATACTCAGACACTGATTGATTGCCCTGCTTCAGTGCCCTAAACTCCTCCTTTTTCAGCTCCATGATGCCTTCGGGCACATGGTACTGCCGAAAAGCAATTGTGAACTCCTCCCAGCTGATGTCCTGTGGGTGCTCGTGAGTGGCGCAGTAGTTTTTCCACCATTCAGCTGTGGTTCCTTCAAGCTGATGAGAGGCATAGAGTACCCTCTCATTTCCTTCACACTGGGTAATGTGCAACTTTCTCTCTATCGTCCTTAGCCAATCATCTGCCTCCAATGGATTGGCATTCCCAGAAAATGTAGGCGGTCGTGTCCTCATGAATTCCGATAGCCTCGAGTGTGGCCTCTGCACTGGGTTGACCTGGTTAACTTGGGCGGCGGTGGCAGGCGGTGACCTGTTGCATCTGCTGCATCATGGCATGCATTAACTGGGTCTGTGCAGCAATAAAGGCTCCAAAGTTACGCATATCAAGCGGCGGTGCTGGTTGAGGTCCTTATCCTTCACCATCGATGTTTCGGTGGCGTGAACCACTCCCATTTCCTCCTTGGTTTCCACGGTGTTCACCATCTGCCGATTGCGCCATGGTTTAGAGACGAGAGGAAATAAAAGAAGACAAGTAATGGAGTACTTATGCGGGACAAAGGTATAACACAAAATCTAACTTTATTACTTTATTAATATCTGGGTATGGTTGCTCACAATGCCTAAGGGCCTTGCAACACATACCAATCACTCACAAGCATGAAAGAAGCAAATCGAACTAACACTCTGGAGTCAAACGCCGCTAAGGGTGACTCTTATTCCAAGACGCGACTCGTCGCAAGAGTCTCAACTGCTAACCCTAACGCTCACTCCTCGAGCCAACCCCCACCGAACTCCTGGTGGATACACCGCGGTGTCTTTGGTCTTTGGTACAAACCTATCCCAACGATCCTCCATTTGGATCGCCTCGCACCGGCTCAACCTCCACTGCTCGGCTTGACCTCCACAGACTCGGCTTCACTTCCACCGCTCGGCTCTAGCTCGCTCGGCTCTCGCTGTGGCTCCTCCGGTCTGGTCGTGTAGCTCAAAGATCGCTCCGGCTCGTCCGTCAGTGTTGTCTCCGGCTCCCAATCCTCTGGATAGAGTGGGCCAAGTATTCACAAGTTGCAACAGCAGATCGCCCCGCTGCGTGAACTCGCCACGAGACCTCTGCAGCCTCTGAACCGTCTCGTCGATAACATCCTCTTGGCGATGACATATCCGCTAGGTGGGTGATCGTGGCATCCTCCTCCTCGATAGGCTCTCGGTTGTAGCGAGTGTCTCTGCGTGGTGACGTAAACATCGTGCCATCCAACTCCCTAGGGTAGGTATGAGCAATCGCCTCATCGCCAGACGCGATGTCTCCCGAATCCCAGCGTCAAATGACAACCTCTGGTGTGATGCGGATGGGACGACTTCGCCCTCGCCCTATCCTAGCGTGACCGTGATAGTGACATCCGGGCAATATCGATCTGCCCGATCCTGATAGTCCCCGGTAGATCGGCTGTCATATCCTCCAAGCTGCGCATCATACGCCAAAGCTCATGGCGTACCCTCCCGTCGCTCACCAAAAGAGTGGATCATCCTCATCGCCAAAGGACACTCACGTGAAACTTAAATTTTTAAAACAAAGCGTGAGCGTGATAAATTCAGCGAGGGGTATGAAAGGAGAGAAGGGTAAGTCGAGATTGCATTATCATCTTGGCACATTTTAGCTTTTTAGAAAATAGTTTTATCCTCACTTCGACCATTCTAACTAAGGGCGATCCTACGGTCGGTATGGCTCGATACCACCTCTGTCGGGACCCGAATTTGCAAATCCGGACCCTCGTGTATTCAGCACTAGTCGAGGATCATGCTAGTGCACAGTCTCAACATTGGTACATATCACGGTCATAACCAGCGAAATAATAAGTACTTTGATTAAATACTCAAACTAGTTGATCGACCTTATGGTCAAGTTACAAAGATATCGCCTCATGAGCGAAGACTAATTAAAATATTCAAATGGCGGAATTAAAATAAACTCGTGGCGCCAACCAATTTGCCACGAACTGGCCATTGGTAGGCTTGCTCCCTAGTTAAATCGGCTCCTCGATACTCCTCCTCTGGCGGGGTTTGCTTCTTCTTCAAGCGAAGTTGTGTTGTTGTGGGGTGAGTACTTTGAGCACTCGGCAAGTTATGCATGAATGCAATTCTAATATTCTACATGCGGCTTAGTACAAAGGATAGGCTATGGTTCATGAGCGATACTGACATTCAAGGTAAGCTTGATAATAGATTGCAAAGATAAAAGCAGTAGTAGGAATAATAGCTTTCACAAACATTTCAATCAGTAAATCATTTTTCATCCTAAGTCCAGTTCATCATTACCAACCCAAGCATTTTCCATAAACAATTCATTTTTATGAAAATCTAACCCTTAATAGTAATCACCGAAGCGATGCTCAATACTGGTGAAACACGGCTATTGAATAGGTTGTACACTCTGCAGAGGTTATACACTTTACCCACAAGATACAGTCAAATACCACCAAGGCAAATAACCGTAACGAAGCCTTTCCAAAGTTCCATCTAAACTTCGATCTTGCCGCTAAGGTTTCAACTTTGGAGGAACTGGTTACCACACCGGGGCCCCCTCTTGCGCCATGTGAGTTCTCATTCCGCTTCTCGGGCCTCACACCACCACGACAGTACCAAAGAATAGATTTCCCAGTTTACTTAGCTAAGCCCGTCCCATTACGGGGCTTGTGGTTGTATGAAAGACTCAGTTCAAATGCTCGCAAGGTTAAGTCCTTAGTTGACCGAGGCAAGACTAACCAAGTGTGATCTCAATTATCCAAAACCAATAAGAAAAACCAAATCGACCGCCCGATTGCCACTCTTGGCCCACGTAAACAATCTTGCCATTTGCCCCAGTCTAAATCATTTTCCCACCCCGGTTCTTTACCATTGCACCACGTGCCATCATCAACTCAATAACACATGTCTCATTCACAAAGCATGTTCAATATCTCATTAAGTCAGTATTCACTTTGGTATTCCAAAATCATGAAATGTCCACGTGGCGGGGCTAAGCATACTACTTGGTCTACTCAACCCATGTTGGCAAATTATAAAAGTCAACTATTAATCCATATCCTAGGGTGACAAAAGATTCATGGCCTACAATTATATATGACAAGGTGGCATACACAGACAACTTAGGCATTTAACTAATCCCAAAACTTATTCAAAATCATTTCTATCAAATTAGCATGCAATAGTTTAAATCAAAATAATTTGCTCTAATAGGTCCAACATGATCAAACACAACTTGCCTTCAAAAGTGTTGGTTACGGTTCTGAGCTTGCTCCTTGGTCAGAACCTCTCCCTCGAAACCGTCGGGGACTTCAACGTCTACGCGTAACGTATACACAAAACAATAAAATAAATAAACAGTAGACAAACAGTGCTCAAAAATTCAAATAAAATTCATAAACAGAAAGATCACAATTTTGCAAATTTATAGAAATTGGAATCACTCAAATCGGAGTTAAAACGCAAAAGTTATAAGCATTTGAAGTTTCAAAATATATTTAAAATCAATATACCGAATTAAATAAATATTTTCTTCTTTGGAAAATTAATTATTGCGTCATCCGTGACACGTGTCGCCACCAGAGAGTGACACGCGGCCTTGCTGACGTCAGCCCTGACCGGCTATTTCGCTGACAAGTGGGTCCCACCGTGACGTTAGCATGACGTCAACGGTGGCATCACACGCACAGTGCGTGCGGCTGACGGGTGGGCCCGCCTTGTCAGCGTCTCATGCATAGTGAAGAGCGACGTGGCTCCTCGGCTGCCCTCGGATTTGCATCTAACGGCGGAGATTAGAAGATGGAGTTCACTGTTCCTAAGGCGACGTGGGCTCACCTCAGCGATCGGATGGAGATCGTCCATTTGGCGGCTTCGCGAATCTCGGCGGCGTTCGCGCGGCGTGGTCCAACCGAGACGGAGCGAAGGCGTGGCGGCGGCGTTCGTGCTTCTCCGGTCGCGAAAAATGCGCCCCGAAGCGGCTCGGCGAGAGGACTCAAGGGACCAACGGCGGCGACGGAGGATCACCGCGGCGATTTAAGCGGCGCGAAGAAGTGCGGCGGAGGGTCGAAGACTTGGCGAGCTCGTGCGGCGGCGGCAGCGACTTCGGGCGGCGTGAGCTAGGGCAAAAGGTGCGGCGCGTCTAGGGCTTCGGCGTGTGGCGGCGATAAATAGGGTCCTCGGCGTCCGTGAAAAGCGGACACCGAGGCCCCACACGGCGGCGGCGGAATCCGTGACGAATCGGATTGGCGACGTGGCATAGCGTGGGCCCTTGGATGAAGATCTAACGGTGGGCGCTAGGGTTTTTTCGGGCGGGCGCACGCGATTACTCGACCCGATCTTGTTC
The DNA here is from genome assembly GCA_036346375.1 of Guadua angustifolia. Taxonomy (NCBI): domain Eukaryota; kingdom Viridiplantae; phylum Streptophyta; class Magnoliopsida; order Poales; family Poaceae; genus Guadua; species Guadua angustifolia. Next base: position 24,979,679 of record CM070521.1, read on the forward strand.
ATCGGGATTTTTAATCCTTTTCAGAATAAAATTAATTCCCGAAAATAAAATAATTTATTTGAGGCATTAAAAATATCAGAAAAATTCTGGAAAAATTCTCAAAAATATTTTAAGACATTTGTGACTCAAATAAAATATTTTCAGAAAAACTTTATTTTAAATTTTTCCATTATTTAATTAATTGATAAATGGTTTAATTCAAAATAAATCCAAAAATAAATCCAAATAAATTCCAGAAATTCCCAAAAATTCAAAATACCATTTAAATGCAAGAAAAGCAAAAATTGGGATATTACAGAATCCCTCTTTAACCACTTCTAGATTGAGCTTCCGAAACTCGGCGCACATGGCGCCCGATTCCGGTTCTACCGAAAAATGATTGCATTGAGACTTTCGGCTCAAAGCATCGGCAACCATATTGGCCTTTCCAGGATGATAATGGAGTCCCATATCATAGTCTTTGATCAATTCGAGCCACCTCCTTTACCTTAAGTTCAGATCGGCTTGAGTAAAGTTATACTTCAAACTCTTGTGATCGGTGTAGATTTCGCAACGATTACCGATGAGGTAATGTCGCCAGATTTTTAGAGCATGCACTACGCTGCCAGCTCTAAATCATGGGTGGGGTAATTCATCTCATGAGGTCTCAATTGCCTCGATGCATAGGCCACAACTCGGCCTCCTTGCATGAGTACACAACCCAAATTTCGAGGCGGGATGCATCATAATATATGTCAAGCCCTTGTGAATATCCGGCGGGGACTAAGGCAGTCACGATGGTTAGCGAACTTTCAACAATTGAAAGCTTGCCTCACATTTTGCTCACCATCTGAACTTGTTCTCCTTCTTCAAAAGTTCGATTCGATTGGCCCGTGATTTTGGAGAAGTTCTCCACGAATCGGCGGTAATAACCCTTGAACGAGAAAACTTGAACATCCGTGATGTTCTTAGGCTGCTCCCAATCAAGTACCGTTCAGTATCTTCTTTCGGGTCAAGCGCAACTCCGCCTACGATAGCACATGGCCCAAGAAGGCAACCTCCTTTAGCCAAAATTCACACTTGCTGAATTTTGCGAGAGTTGGTGCTCTCATGACTTTTCCAAGACTTTCAGAAGGTGTACTTCATGCTCCTCTTCAGACTTGGAGTAAATAAGAATATCATCGATGAAGATGACAACGAACTTGTCGAGATATTGCATGAAAACCGAATTCATAGGGCTCATGAAGTATGCCGGTGCATTGGTCAAACCGAAGGACATGACGGTATACTCATATAGACCATAACGGGTGGAGAATGCTATTTTTGGAATGTCCCCCGATCTGATCTTAATTTGATGGTAGCCTAATCTCAAGTCAATCTTGGAGAAGATACAGGCTCCAGTCATTTGGTCGAAGAAATCATCGATCCGCGGAAGTGGATACTTGTTCTTGACCGTGACTGCATTCAATGGACGGTAATCAACACACATCCGCAAGCTATCACCCTTCTTCTTCACAAATAGCACCGGGCATCCCCAAGGTGAGGAGCTCGGTCGAATGAAGCCCTTCTCTTGCAGCTCCGTAAGTTGTTTCTTTAATTCGATCAACTCATTTGGAGGCATACGGTAAGGTCGCTTTGATATCGGGGCCGTTCCGGGTAAAAGCTCAATGACGAACTCAACCTCCCGGTCGGGTGGCATCCCCAGCAACTCTTCTGGAAATACATCCGGGTAATCACATACCATTGGTATGCTACTTATCCCAAGGAATGGTTCACCCTTCAAGGCATAAAGGTGAGCATAATCTGGACTTGACGCAAACACGACTTGTTTGCCGCTTGCGTTGGTAAGTGAAATAGATCTGCTTGCACAATTGTGCATCCTTGGTGCTTGGATAGCCAATCCATCCCAAGAATAACTTCAATTCCCTCCGTTTTAATTATTATCAAATCAGCTAGGAACTCTACCCCATTGACTTCAATCTTTACTTCCCGGTAGATTCGATCGGTCCTTAATTCTGATCCCGGGGTTTTAATGAGAAATGGTGGATGCATAAGTTGGATAGGGAACTCATGATGCATAGCAAACTTCTCTTTAATAAATGAATGAGATGCTTGAATCGAATAATCTGGTAGTCGGTGTGAGTTGACGGAAAGCGTACCCAACACCACTTCCGGTGCATTCTGAGCTTCCTCGGCAGTCACATAGTTGATGCGACCACGTGGTGGGGTTGGCGCGGTTCTTGGAGGCGTTGGTCGAGGTGAAGGTGCTGCTGCCCCCGGTGCAATAGTGGGTCAAATCCCCGACATTGTTTGGTTCTTTTGCGGGCATTGACGTGCAAAGTGCCCTGGTTGTTTGCACTGGAAGAAAACAAGAATTGGGTGAGCTTGAGTGTTGGCTCCTTGCTGATTTCCACCTACAGTTGGTGGAAGACCTGGCTGCGGTGGGCAAGCAATGAATGTTGGGGGCCTCGGCGTTGCCGGAGCTTGATAGCTTGGAAATGAGGGGCGCACCATGCGCGGTGGCTGCAAGTTGCTGCTTGCTGAATTTTGGGCAGCTCGCTTGCGCTTGCGCGAATCCTCCAATTTTCCCCACTTCTCTTCCACCACTATGGCCTTGTGGACCAAGTGCTGGAAATTTTGGAAGTCATGAGCAGTGAGCTCTAGCTGCAACTCCTCCGAAAGTCCCTCCATGAAGCGCTCTTGCTTGCGCTCATCGGTGGAGATTTCGTCCGAGGCATAACGAGCCAAATAGTTGAACTCGTGAAGATAATCCATAACGGTCTTGCCCCCTTGCTTCAATGCGAGAAATTCACGCTTCTTCCTTGCCATAACACCCGCGGGAACATGAGCCTCGCGGAAAGCCGCGTGAAACTCCGCCCAAGTGATGACATGATCGGCGGGCTGCATGGCGGTATAGCTGTCCCACCATGCGCACGTCGCACCGTCGAGCTGATGTGAAGCGAAGAGGACCTTCTCATGGTCCTGGCATTGAGCGATGGCCAGCTTGCGCTCAATAGTCCGAAGCCAATCGTCGGCCTCGAGTGGATCCGCAGCACGGGAGAATGTTGGCGGCTTCGTGCGAAGAAACTCGCCGAGTCCGCTAGCCGCGTGATGTCCTGCCCCCTCAGCTCCTCGAAAAGGGGCTGGGGCATAGGCCGTGTTACGGGCGATCTACTGCAGGATCAGAGTTTGATCTTGCCGATTTTGCTCAATCAGAGCGAGGACTTGAGCCATGGTAGGAGGGGGTGGAAGTTCCTCCTCCACGCGAGGGTGGTGCTGATTTTGGCGATGTGAGGACTCTGGGTGGTCAGGAGTGACCCCCTTAGTCGGATCCTCAGTCGCTTGGGAGCCGGTAGATTGCGGCCTCACCTCACGCTGAGATTGGGAACGAGTGATAACTCCCGCCATCTGTTGCCAAAACCAAGTTAGCAACAAGTAGCAGAAGAGCCACAACCACGCCAAACTAGAATATTTGGACAGCAAGTCATTCAAATTTAAATTCTACATGTATGCAGCAAGAAAACATGCACCAAATCCAAAAGACATCAAAATCAGAAAGCTCTCAAGCCACAACATCACCCATGAAAACAATTAACAAGGTTCCGATACATTAGCACAAATTCGCAACCCGTAGGTCAAAAGCGATAACTAGGGGCGACAAGTCTAAATATAAGAGCCAGCATAGGTTCATAAGGTAGCCTATTACATCAATTAAATCAGTTCAGCTCATCTCCACTTGCCCTCCACGATGAGCTTGACCGGGACAACTCAAATGTCTCTAAGGAACCCTTGGGGAAACACATCCAAAAGATGGTATCCCGGTGATCTGGTGTCTTCGGGATCTAAGGGGTTAGTGAGACGCTGTGGTGACCCTATATAGAACCTAGGTTCCCCCGGAGACTCCTGGACACGCCTACGCATCACACTTCCCGAGTTGATGCACGCGTTGTTGCACACAACATCTTGGGTCTCTATCCCCGGCACATGTGGAAACTGAAAGGCGGGTGGGGCTACATCATGTGGCGTCGTGGAGTTGCGCCCACACAATATGTCCCGTGGCACCAAGTTAATCTGGACAAATTGGTGAAGATGCCCTTGTGCCGCGTGAAGACGGGCACGAGTCTCCCATAGCTCATGGACAATGCAACGATTAGCCCGGTCCAAAGCACGGACCAAGCCCGACAATTGTCGAATAGAAGAGTCTTCTCCCATCTCAATTTCAGCAACACTATTGACTTCGTCCGTTGGTCCTCGTTGCGGGAAATACTGATACGGAGGTAAAGTTAGCACCCACAAGTCATGACGGAGATGGCACATGGCAACATACGCCACCTCTTGGATAGCCATTCCTACGGATGTCCCCCTCGCTCGAAAATGATAGGGAATGCTCCCCGTCACCATCCTAGCGATGATGTGAACCGTGGCAGTGTAGGTCTTCAATCCGGGTCCTATGGCACGACCATAAACCGCGTACTACGGTGCATAAGTAAAATTAGCTCTCCACATATCCCTCGGGAGGGAAGGATAGCCCTCCACATCTTGTAGCAGGGTGACTAAAACCAATGGCCCAAAACTCATACATCACGTTGAAAGGATAAGAGGGGTTAGAAACTTGTTTGCACAATCAAATGAACATAAGGGTAAGATACAGAACTAAGAGGGGTAAGAAATAAAAGAAATGCACAATGTTATCAGTTCTGAAATTAATTGATAGCAAAATAGTTTTTGACTCAAAGCATACTAGTTAGAGGATGAGTGATAGCATGGCCGTTCTAACCTACAGTCAGTATGGCTCTGATACCAAGCCTGTGGGGAACCGTCCCCGGGACTCCACTGATTCACCCAAATGCGCGGTACATCTCAAGTGAATCAAGGGAACCTCGGGGCTTCCACGATTATACCCGTGTTGGTCCCAGGATAGTTCGCCAACACGAGCATTCTCATCCAACAGTTGACATCACAACACATACACAATTATCGGAAGCATAAACATTATTACATTCCAAAAGTAGGACCGCTGTCCATAACGACATATTTAGAGTTATTACATCAAGTAGCAGCGGAAATTATAAGATAAGCGACAAAGGGCCAGCATGGCATGCCCCCAAACCCTCGAGGCAACCAAGCTGGGGCAAAACGGCGACTAAGCGTTAGAATTGTCGAAATCGCCGTAAAAAGTCCCGGCGATGCCTCATCCTCACTGCAGCAAGTGGACAATCCGATTGAGTACAAAGTGTGTACTCGCACAATAATATACATTGCATGTTGATTTCTAGCTACATGGGGTTGCTACATCAAAGGAAGGCAAAATGGCAATTTCAGCATAAAGCAATATTTGGGATAAATCGTAAACATGTATAGATTTATAAGAATTTGCATTTAGTAAACATTTGTAAAATCTAAGACATAATATAACATCATCATAATCACATTTGCATCATGCCTTTAAGCATTCTCCGAACCATGAGTTCCATCGCTCATGTTCGACTACACACACAAGTACTCCAACACTTGCGTCTTTCCCCACTCCCATCCCATTCCTACCAAGTCCTTAATACTCGCCCAGTGACTGACAGTTCAAGTGATCGTCCCTAACCATGGACACGGCTATTCGAATAGTTTAAACTCTGCAGAGGTACGACTTTACCCACACGACACGTCACGCTCGCAAGCCAAGCTATTAACACATTTCCTTTGATGTGCCGGCCGAGGTGAACGTGACAAACCATTTTCCAGTATGCATGGTAGTGTATCTAAACCATCCGGATGACGGTGACCCTCGATCCCGCGTGCCCAGTGCTCGGTGTGTGTGGATCAAGGAGTACATCCGTTGTTGGACATCCCCGACTCAACAAAGTCGAGGGACTCCGAGGACATTCCTTGGCGCTCCACTAAGCCCAAGGAATTCCGGCGGTCATTCCTTGACGCTCCACTAAGCTCAAGGAATTCCGAGTGCACATGGTTTACATAACCTAGTCATAAATAAGTACTTGGTTACGCCGGTCCCATAAACGGCGTGTGGTTCGCACGATAGTTACTCAAAGAGACGTCACCAGGATTTAACCCTTAGGGTCCTTAACCAACATCTATAATCATTAACCAACATTTGAAACAATCAACATCATAATAATTCTCAATCATTGCGACCAATGGACTAAGTCCATCTATCGCGGTTTCTAACGATGTTCTAAGCATGGCTAAGCAATTCGTACGAACCCATATAATAAGAATAAACCCTCCTCCTAGGGCGACAATCGAACTCGAAAGGAACATGATAAGGGGATAACATCACAATGTAGTAATAGCTAAGAATTCTACCCAAACATAATTGTAATTGAAAGTAAGCATGCAATTGATAAAATAATTTCCAAAAATGTAAATTTCAATTAGTAGGAGCAATCATGGTCAAGGAGTAAAGTAGTGCCTTGCTGCTCGTTCTTGATTTCGAAGGCATAGTCGTACTCGGGAGTGCCTTCCGAAACGTCAACACCTAGCGAGAAAATCCAAATCCATAAACACCAAACAAGAATTCAAATAGTGCACATGATTAAAAGATGCATGAAATGCTCATGATGAGTAGTACTAATGGTAATAAGGGAATACTAATTGAGTTTTGCGTCAAAAGTTCAAGTATTAGAGTTTTTATTGAATAATGTCCGGAGTATCCGGGTTTAAACCCCGGAGTGTCCGGGCTGACCCTCTCGGTTTGCCCTGTCCGGAGTATCCGGACAAAAACCCCGGAGTGTCCGGGTTAACACCCTCGGTCTCGCAAGTTCTAGCATATCCGGACTATCTGGATTAAATCCCCGGACTATCCGGGTTGAGAGGTCTGTTTCAAAATGGCTATTTTGCTATTGGCTTCTAAACTTCATAGCAATGCACTAGGACTTCAAAAGGGTGGCTTCTATACCTCGCTTGCTCGTGCTTGCAACCACAACTAGCCCTCCTCCTCAAGCTTCCATGCGACATGCGCGACCCGATTCAAGGTGTGATGATGGATTCCATGGAGAGGAAGAAAATGAGTCACCATGGCAAAATTTCAGAACATGGGGAGAAATGAAATTGGTTGCCACTCACCCAAAACTTGGTTCCTCAAGAATCCATTTGGATGGATTTGAAGCTCTTGACCTTGGTTTCAAGGTGGTATAACATGCACAAGCTCAAACTCAAAGCATGAGGGGATTTGAGGGGAAGAATGGCTAGGAGTTGGAGAAGAACACACTTGCTGTTTTTCTTGTTTGAGCTAAGCAAATGGGCAGGAAAAGGGAGGAGAAACCAAGGTTTGGACCTTATAAAGGCTGCCCATTCATGCCTTACATGTGGGGCTAAGTCCCACATGTCGTAGAGTCAGTAAAAAGGGTGGGTATGAGTGATTGGAGTGAGAAAAGTCATGGAGAGGATGTGCAGCCCACAAGTTCCTATGCAAGGTAGGTCCCATGTGTCATTGACATGTTAGGTAAGTGGGTAGAGGTAGGTAAAGTAAGAAGTGTCATAGTAGATATGTGCAGCCTACTCCCCACTCTCTTATGATCATGGCCCACACGTCATTGACTAAGGTAAAATACATGTGTGCAGTTTGGAAAATGATTGTTATGATTTTGTTGCTCCCTCTTTATGCAAGATGAATATCCTAACACTTGTATGATTATAATTAAATGAGGATTTAACTGACATCATGGAAGACATTAGCAGGTCAAACCTCACTCACCGGATTGTTGAAAATTGGGCTGTTACATTTTTCCCAGGCTCGCTTTTTATTGGGCAGCTAGATTTTGCCGTTCGAGTGTCAGGGTTTCACAATTGGGAACTAAATCACTCGGGCTTAATCGCGATCATCAGGAAAAAGAAAGGATAGATGATTCATAAGAAGGATTGCGCAGACGTAACACTATTAGGTATAGCCCCCGACTTACTGCTAAATTGAGTGTCAATTGAGTAGCAAGTCAAGAAAAGAGCTTTATTTATGAATAACGTAGCAAATGTACATTGCTTAAGAGTAAAAACGACGTAGCTGTTCTATGTTCCATGAGTTGCTGACGATGGCACCATCTTCCCGCTTAAGTCTGTAAGCTCCCGGTTGCGTCACCTCGTCGACGTTGTAGGGGCCTTCCCAGCTTGGAGAGAGCTTGTGCTCATGCTTTTGATTCTTTATTAGGACCAAATTGCCTTTAGAGAATGCACGGCTCCGAACGTTCCGGTGATGGTAGCGGCGCAAGGCCTAGAGGTACTTGGCTGACTGGATCGTAGCAACCTCCCTTGCCTCCTCCAATCGATCGATATCTTCTATTCTGCTTTCCTCCGACTCGGCCTCCTTGTAATTCCAAACCCGAGGGGATCCGAAAGTTAACTCGGTGGGCAGGACCGCTTCTGAGCCATACACTAGGAAAAAAGGTGACTGCCCGGTAGCCCTGCTGGGGGTAATTCTCAGCATTCTTTTACCCATCGAGTAGCATATGGCTTAAGGCGATCGAAAATCCGTGCTTTTAAACCTTGCAACACCATGCCATTCGCCCGCTCTACCTGACCATTGCTTTTTGGATGAGCCACGGAGGCGAAATAAATTTTGATGTCGAGTTCATCGCACCAGTCTTGGAATTCTTCACCTCTGAATTGAGTTACATTATGCGTGATGATCTGTTTGTACGCACGAATCTTACCACGATTTCCTGAAAGAACTCCTTGGCCTTGGCCATCGTAATTGTGGCGACGGGCTTTGCTTCAATCCACTTGGTGAACTTATCAACAGCTACAAAGAGATGAGTGAAACCACCTTGAGCTTTCTTCAGAGGGCCAACCATGTCGAGCCCCCAAACTGCGAAAGGCCAGGTGATCGGGATGGTTTTCAGTTCCTGTGCTGGCACGTGTATCTGACGAGCAAAAAACTGGCATCCTTCACAAGTTCAGACAATGTCTTCCGCGTCAGACACAGCAGTCGGCCAGAAGAATCCTTGACGATATGCCTTGCCCACCAGAGTGCTTGACGCTGCATGATGCCCACAAATTTCTGAGTGGATTTCTGAGGAGATTTTTTCCTTCTTGCTCCGATATGCATAGCCTTAGGACTCCGGAGGCGCTCTTTCGAAGAGTTCCTCGCCTACCACTGCGTAGTTCTTGCATCGTCGTGTGATGCGCTCTGCTTCCGCGCGATCTTCAAGGAGCTCGTCCCTTAGCAAATAGTTTAGGAAAGGAGTTGTCCAATCAAGGCTGATGACTAAGATCTCTTCCTCGGCGAGTGTTTCTTCCGATTTGTTTGGCTCCTTCTGTTGGCTTATTGAAGGTGAGTGTTTCTTCTGATTTGTTTGGCTCCTGCTGTTGGCTTATTGAAGGTTTATGGAGCTCTTCGACAAACACGCCAGCCAGTACTGTTGCCCGACTAGAGCCTAGTCTGGCAAGCTCGTCTGCTGCTTCGTTGTCGTGGCGAAGCACGTGGATGAGTTCCAGCCTATCGAACTTGTCTTCGAGTTTCCTTACTTCTTGGCAGTATGCGGCCATGTTGTCCCCGACGCATGACCAGTCTTTTTGCACCTGGTTGACCACCAACATGGAGTCGCCGCAAATTGTCAGTCGTGGAACACCGAGGGAGATCGCGATGTGAAGTCCGTGGATGAGTGCTTCGTACTCAGCGGCATTGTTTGACGCCGGGAAATGCAGCGGAAGGACGTACTTCAAACGCTCGCCTGTCGGGGAAATGAGCACCACACCAGCCCCCGCGCCGCTGAGCATGAGGGAGCCATCGAAGTACATTGTCCAATACTCAAGTTCTTTAGTAACTGTGGGGGTTTGCAATTCTACCCACTCGGCAGTGAAATCGGCAAGTACTTGAGATTTTATTGCCGTTCGCGGCCTGAAAGAGATCTCAAAAGCCCCAAGCTCGACCGCCTATTTTGCAATTCTCCCAGTGGCCTCCCGGTTGTGGAGTATATCCCCAATCGGAAAAGAGGTGATCACCGAAATCGGATGCTCTTGAAAGTAGTGCTTGAGTTTACGAGAAGCGAGCAGGACAGCATACAATAGTTTTTGTACCTGCGGGTAGCGTGCCTTGGATTCCCCCAACACCTCGCTGATGAAATAAACCGGCCGCTGGACCTTCTGAAGGTGCCCTTCTTCCTTCCGCTCTACCACGATCGCAGCGCTGACTACATGAGTCGTTGTTGCAATGTAAAGCAAAAGAGGTTCCTCGGGCATTGGTGGGACCAAAACTGGTGGAGAAGACAAGAATGTTTTGAGTTCCTCGAAAGCCTACTGCGCCTTGGGTGTCCATTGGAAGCTGCCCTACTTCTTCAGAAGTTTGAAAAAGGGCATCCCCCGTGATCCTAGTCGGGAAATGAACCTGCCGAGTGCCACCATGCACCCCGTGAGCTTCTGGACGTCCTTTTGGCTAGTCGGAGGTTTCATCTTGAGAATTGCACTGATCTTCTCTAGGTTCGCCTCGATGCCCAGCTGTGACACAATGAATCCGAGCAATTTTCCTGAGGGAACTCCAAAGACATACTTTTCTGGGTTGAGTTTCATCTTGTAAGCCCTTAAACTTTCAAATGTCTCGGCCAGATCGGATATTAAATCTTCCTTCGCACGGGATTTGACGATAACATCATCCACATATGCCTCCACGTTGCGTACAATTTGGGTGTGAAAGCACCGCTGTATTGCACGCTGATACGTTGCACCAGCGTTTTTCAAACCGAACGGCATTCTAACATAGCAGAATACACCAAACGGAGTGATGAACGAGGTTTTGATGTAGTCTTCTACTCTTAGTCGGATTTGGTGATATCCTAAGTAGGCGTCCAGAAAACTGAGGAGTTCGCATCCTGCCGTTGAATCTACCACCTGGTTGATGCGGGGCAGCCTGAAAGGATCTTTCGGACATGCCTTGTTAAGATCGGTATAATCAACGCACATACGCCAACTTTTATTCTTTCTGCGAACAAGAACTGGGTTCGCTAGCCAGTCGGGATGATACACTTCTTTTATAAATCCTGCTGCTAAAAGCTTAGTGATTTCCTCCCTGATGGCCTCCCGGCAATCTTGAGCAAACCGTCGGAAGCGCTACTTGATGGGCTTTGCCTTCTCGTCCACATTGAGAGAATGCTCGATCACCTCCCTAGGGACACCAGGCATGTCGGATGGTTTCCACGCAAAAAATGTCCCGGTTGGTCCGCTGAAAGGTGACACCGGGCGTCGAGATTTGTCCCGATCAAAGCCATTTGAGCCGAGTTGGATAGGTCAAGGATTACCTTCTTGGTCCCCTCGTCAGGCCTCATGCTCGTCTTGGCTTGTTTCTTGACCGGAACTTCTCCTTCATCTTCTTGCGATGTCGCATTTTCTTTGGATCTTCTCCTTTTAAATTGCCGCCTCTTGAGTTTCAGCCATATCACAGCTCTCTCTATCGCAAACAAATGACTGCCTGACGTCGCCGTGGACAGAGATAATTTCCTTCGGCCCTGGCATCTTCAGAATGAGATAAGTGTAGTGGGGCACGGCCATAAATCTGGCCAGGCCTGGCCTTCCCAAGATGGCATGATATGTCGTCTGGAAATCAGCCACTTCAAAGTTGAGGTACTCCGTCCGGTAATTTTCTCTGGTCCCAAACGTGACTGGCAAGGTGATTTGCCCGAGGGGGACCGACGAGGTTCCAGGAATTACTCCATGAAACGGTGATGAGCCCCGCTTTAGCTCCGAGCGAGGAATCTTCATGTCGTCGAAGGTTTTGGAGAAAAGGATGTTGAGTCCGCTCCCTCCGTCAACTAGCACCCTTTTGAGTTTAATGCTGCGAATCATAGGGTCCAGCACCAGTGGATATCTTCCAGGATAAGGGATGTGATCCGGGTGATCCGAACGGTCGAAGGTAATCGGGACCTCGGACCACCTGAGGTACCGAGGAGTTGCCAGCATAACTGCATTGATGTCTCGAGCAGTAAGCTTTTGCTTTCGCTTTGACTCATAGGCAGCCGATCCCCCAAATATGTAATTGAGCTCACGCTCTGTCTTCTAGTACTTGCCTTCATCATCTTCAGGGGGATCTTGTTTTTTCCTTTCTTCGTCTTTTGCTTCGCCCTTAGCCGGCCGCCTTCTGGATTCCTTGGCGAACCTCCTCAAAGTGAAGCAATCCTTCGCAGCGTTTTTCCCTTTAGGATGAAAGGGGCAAGTTGCCTCCATTACCGCATCATAGTCATCTGTGCGCGGCGCGCGATGCCGGCCCTGCTCGGCTGTCACCACCATTTCTTCAGGCTTCCTCTTTCTGTCACGCTGCCTCGAGGTCTCGGCGTGATCCTTTTTATCTTTATGCCGCAGGCGATTGTCTTGTCGCTCAGCCAAGGCATCCGAGACTGTTGCATAGCGATCTGCCAATTCAAATATCTCCCTTACTGTGGTCGGCAGTTTTCGAGACATCTTCTTAATCAGGTCGGGGTCGTTGACACCCTTCTGGAACGCCGCAATGACTGCCTCTTCTGAAATATCCTTGATTGTATTCTTCTTTTGCATGAAGCGCCGGATAAATTCTCGGAGTGTCTCGCTCCTTTTCTGGCGAAGCTGGTACAGGTCCCATTGCGTCCCGGGTCGCTCGTAAGTACCCTAGAAATTAGTGATGAACTGCTCACAGAGATCTCCCCAGGAATCTATAGAGTTCGCCGGAAGTCCCGTGAGCCATGCTTGAGCTAAAGGAGTAAGCATGACCGGCAGGTAGTTGGCCATCACATTGTGATCGCCTCGTGCGGCCATGATCGTAAGGGAATAAACCTGCAGCCAAGCTTCTGGATCTCTTTCTCCGTCAAACTTGGTGATGCTTTTAGGATTGAATCCTTTAGGCCAAACCACTCGACGGAGCCGAGGGGTGAAGGCCTGGATGCCCTCAATTGGCCCGTTGCTGCGCCGTTGTGGGGAACGCCGGTGGGGCGATCTAACTCGGCGGTCTTCATCATCACCTTTGTCACGGTGGAGATGGCTTCTGCGATCGTTCCGGTCGTCGTAGCGGATGCCAAAACGTTCATAGTCATCTCTGCGCCTACAGCGCTCTTCAACTTCTCAGTCTTGCCGTCTGGCGTTTAAATCAACTCGGAGGTCACGGCTAATTCTACACCGGGCGTCTTCTCCTTGTCAAAGCTCTCGCTTGGGACGACTGCGAGCGGTATTGCTACTAGCAGCCTGTGAGTTGACGATGTGGGTACGGGGGTGCTCCTTTTCCCTTGGCTCCTCCTGGTGCTGCTGAATTGCTGCCGCCGTTACCATGGCCTGAACCTGAGCCACGATCAGCGCAGCTAGGCTATCGGAACCAAGCAGTGGTCCCAGGGTATCGAGGAGCGTCTTGGAGGCGACGATATTCTGCTGAGGAGTATGAAAAACCGATTGGTTCCCCATCTTCGTCTGCAAAATCTCTTCATTAACGTTGCAGCCTCTGTCCTAGAGAGATCTCGTGCGGCCTTCTTGATGAAGGTGCTCTTCTTCTGTAGCATTCGCAGCTTCCCTCTGGGACTCAGTTCGCGGGTCCTCAATTACGAAAACACCGCGAAAGCCCTGAAAACTTTCTGCCCCGTCTTCTGGATCAGGAGAACAAGAGGAGAGGTAGGACTGACCTTCCAATCCGAGTAGTTCTCTGGCATTCTTGATCACTCGGGATTCGCCAATAGCCGGCTTCTGCTCAGGACGGGAGAAAGACTTTTGACTTACCGTCCGGAGACAAATGGCCATGCCTGTTCCCAATACGAGTGGCCGACTGGCAAAGGGGGCAGCAGAATCGCTTCCAGATTGGATCTGATCCGAATCCGAAATGGTGAGTTGGCCAAAGTCATCGGCGATGAAATCCAAACTTCCGAAGCGAAACGCCTGGGCCGGCGCAAAGGTGGCCATGTCTTTGTCGGAGATCATCATCAAGCTTGCTGAGGTTGATCTTAGCGCAGCCCCTACCTGGCACGCCAACTGTCGACATTTGTTACCGACAATAATGAAAAGGGGGCTAGACGCTGGATCCAAACTTGATGGTTGCACGGGACACCGGATGTATACAGGTTCGGGCTCTCGCGGAGGAGATAATACCCTAGTCCTATGCTCTAGAATTATATGTGGCTAGCTAATTGTTGATGAGATTCTGTGTTTACGTTTCCCCGCCCCTCCCTTTATATAGCAGAGGAGGGCGGTTACAAAAGAGAATCCTACTCGGATACGAGGTAGGGATCACGTCCTCTATTTCTATCCATTTCGGCAACGGTTTGGATTACAATCATATCCTACCTAATCTGGCTTAATTGCCATCTTCAGGGTTTCTTTATTGGGTACGCCTTGGTACCTCGAATGACTCCTTCCTTTCTGTAATCGGCCCAGCCTACCCCTGTCTGGTTAGGCTTCTTTTGGCTTGCCATCCAGATACCTGGACGTATATGTCCCACACCATCCATCGATTATTCTTCACATCTGGTACATCACAGCTACTACATTAGAGCATCAGTTATGTATAAGGATGATGTCGCCACCTTAAGGGTATGGTAATGTGGAGCGAGCTTTCACCTATGCCATCCACCGATTATTCTTCTCACCTGGCACGTCACAGCTACTACGTTAGAGCATCAGTAGTGTATAAGGTTGATGTTGCCACCTTAAGGGTATGGTAATGTGCAGCGACCTTTCACCTATGCCGTCCACCGATTATTCTTCACACCTGGCACGTCACAGCTATTACGTTAGAGCATTAGTAGTGTATAAGGTTGATGTCGCCACCTTAAGAGTATAGTAATGTGGAGCGAGCTTTCACCTATGCCATCCATCGATTGTTTTTCACACCTCGCACGTCACAACTACTACGTTAGAGCATTAGTATGTAGTATTGTATAAGGTCGATGTCCACCTTAAGGGTATGACCCACACCTAATAAAAAAACTAACTTAAGACATTCTCTCCATTTTTCCTCGTGCCTAGAAATTTCCCTCCATTTTCCCTGTTCTCGCTATTTCCTTCCACCACAAACAAATTTCCCTCCCTTTTTTTGTCAATCCCAAAGTGTTCGCTGCACAAATTGTGTCATGGGCCACCTTCCATAGAGAGTTAGGAGGATGTGTATATTCTCTAATACACATCTGCTAATCAACTGCCCCTTCCATATCTTCAACTCCCCACGCACGGCCTCTGCATTTCATCCTGAAACTCCGTGCTGGTGGGCGGCTGCCGGTGCCCTAGGACGACGATCCTCGCCATTCGCCAATTCGCCCTGCCCTGCTAAGGGTTGCCGCCAGCGGCCATTCATCTACTATCGCACTGTGGTGGCCGGTGGCCGGCGCCCTAGGACGACGATCCTCGCCATTCGCCAATTCGCCCTGCCCTGCTGAGGGTTGCCGCCGGCGCCCATTCATCTGCTATCGCCCTGCAGTGGCCGGTGGCCGGCGCCCTAGGACGACGATCCTCGCCATTCACCAATTCGCCCTGCCCTGCTAAGGGTTGCCGCCGGCGCCCATTCATCTGCTATCGCCCTGTGGTGGCCGGTGGCCGACGCCCTAGGAGGACCACAGTGGTGGCGAAATAGGGAGAGCAGGGAACGTCGATCAGGTTTGCAGTGTTGGACCAATGCGATCCTTTCATCCCACCTCGTTATAATCCAATGCTAATCTCTGTTATTCTATTCTATTGGATGCCAAATCTCTATTTGTATATGCCTGATTGAATGGTTTGGTTCATCTATATGTTAGGCATTTTCTTGTACGGAGCATGGCCTGCAGATGCTTGTGATAATGGCAAACTTGTATTTATTTTCCCCTTGATTGTTGAAGTAGTAATTTCTTTTACATTAATGGTGCATTTTCCTACAGATATATAGGATATAAATATGAATAATACTCGGCTTCACTGCATCGTTAGCGAGCTTATTTTTATTCATGACATTTTCAAATGGCACCTGCCAATAGCTTGGTAGTATCTGAGGAAGTAATTAGTAGATATGAAAGAGCTTGTTCGAGAATCAAGTAAACTGTAAACTGATAAGTGTATGTCCTTTTTACAATGCTATGCACTGAGTAGTAAGATATGATCATTATTGCAGCAAGCACGTTATTGTAGCAAGAGTGTACATGTCCTGATTCTATTTCCTTTCATTGTTTGCTCAATCTCCTACTAGGTACTTATGGCTGCCTTGTTTGTGCCCTCAGGAGACTCACCATTTTAGAAACGACCTTAGACAAATAATCTGAAGTGATTTCAATCCTGTAATTATGTGATATGCCACTCCTTTTTCCTTTTTTTCCGCCTTGTCTGAATTCCATACTATCAAGTCGTAGTTTGCTTTACTCATCTCCATTTATGTATCTAGTCCAATTATATATAGATGATCAATTCACATGTGAATTTTTTAAATTGACGTTGTTGTGTAGCGGACATGGCAAGGGGTAGGAGAAAGCACATAATTCGAAGCCTTGACGAATATTTGCTAGCGGAGCATATTGGGCAAAAAAGTCCTCAAACAAATGTTGCATCATCTAACCTTCATCCTAGTACTGGAGAAGAACAATTAGATAGCGAAAATGATATTGAGTTGAATGCCCCAAGTATGTACCAAGCTACTATATTTAATTAAAAGAAAGGATTTTCTAGCAATTTAGGATCATTGCATCTGTGCTTTTATAATTAATTAGTCTCATGGCAGAAGTGGCTATGCTGACCAAAGTGCATAATTAGGCATCATAGTTATGTTCAATGAGTGAAGCAAACCTTGTTGTGTCTGAACTGTCCATAACTATCAATACTGAACCTTGTTTTAGATGGAATTTTACAATGTCAAATAATATGATCATGTACATATATCCTTGTCTTCATATCTGAATTTGAACTAGCATGGTTTATCTACTAGATGTTGCCTAAATATTTTCAAATCCTCATCAAAATGTTGCAGCTTCTGAATTTCATCCTACTTCTGGAGGGGACCATTTTGATAGGGATGGTGATATTGAGGTTAATGTCGAAGTTAGTGAACAAGATAATATCTTTATTTAATAGATAGTATTTTCTATCAATTTTTGACCATTGGATGTTTTTTTTGTGATGTAACACTGGATAGATGAAACTGAGGAGGTAGCAAGGCGTGGCAAGACAAAACTAAAACATGTTTGGAACCTTCCAAGAGGCCATAGGATTGTAGTTAAATGTAATGAGCTTGACCAGTTGATTGGAGAAGAGGTAGGAGTTCTTGGAAAATTCCTTGGCATGGTTGCCAGGAATGGGTGCTTGTGCAGCTTAGGCTTCAAGGATTGGACAATTCTGATAGGAAAGAAAGAGAGAAACACCAATGAACAAAAAAATAAGCAGGATATACTAAAGCAAGTAAAGGTATGTAAATTTTATTGGACATCTTATAATCTTGTTAGCTAACCTTTAACACTAAACTTTCATATGCCTTTTGTAATTTGTATGCAGATGAGATTCCTTTACCCTACCCGCATGGAAAAATGGGTATTGCGAACCATTGGAGAGAGATGGAGGCAGCACAAGTCCAACCTGAAATCCATATACTTTGACGCGCATAAGAGCAGGGAAGCTAATTACAACAATGTTCCACAAGGTGTAATCGCTGATCAGTGGATTGCGCTTGTCAATAATTGGATGACCCAGAAAGCACAGGTACATGGCTATTGTTAGAATTAGCTTTTACCGATTTCTCTGATGCAACATCTAAGAAACTTATGTATCTTTATTTACTCATTCTATGGTAGGATATAAGTGAGGCGAATAGGATAAACTATGCAAAAAAGAAGGCAACCCATACAGCTGGAACAAAGAGTTTTGCTTGGAATAGAGAGGATTTGGTACTTCTTTTACAACTATATTTGTATACACCTTGCTGCATCCATATCTCATACATCAACATTAAGTCTTTTCCTCATTGATATTCATTAATTTACATGTTCAACAGAGGGAAAACGATCCTGAAAAGAAATACCCTCACAGAGCTGTTTTGTACAGACATACACACCAGACTAACAGCAAGAAGAACACAAATGCGCATGTGGTATAATTTTCGTCAAATTGTGATTCTTTTGTTTTTTAAAAATACTTCTTCTATAATGATTAATGAGTAGTTTAATGCTTTTGCAAGGGTGATTTGAAGGAACTGTTAGTACAACAGCTAGATTTAGCGGACACTAGTCAAGGAAAGGTTGCATGGAAAGGAGATGCGCTAAACAAAATATTAGGAGAAGAGAAGCCTGGGCATGTACATGGTTTGGGCCTTGTTCCAAATCCGGATCAAGTGTTTGACGGCTCAACATCAAGGCGTCTAAAGCATCTAAATTTAACCTCGTTGGATGCAACATCAAGTGAAGATGTAGTATCTCTCAAACTTCAATTGGGAAAACTTGGAAATCGTGTCCAGAATCAAGATGCTACTATACAAGATTTGCAACAGAAGACTAGAACCTTGGAACAACAGCAAAGGCAACAAGTAAATTTAAAGAACTTTTTTCCTCGAACACTTTAAAGAACTTCTTTACTTAGCATGTTCTAATATTGTTTATGCTATCATAGGGATGTTTAAATGATCCTCTGTCGACACCAAAAGAAGGATTTTGCGTTGATCAGACTAATTCTAAATGGAAAGTATGGATCTCTATGGAAAATATGATTTCTACAAAATTAGAATTTGAATAGTTGATTCTAATTTATATTCTTTTTTCTAACAACAGTGAGTATATGGTGACCCTTAAAGTCAAGACTTTAGGATGAATGACGAACTGAATTACACAACGGTAGGAATGCATTAACATGAATTTCAAACCAGATTTAATTTTGTGAAGCTACTAATTTTTCTTTTTCACTACGGAGGGAGCAAAGTGAAGATGATGAGTGCAAGGATCTGCAGCCGTGCCCGCGCTACAAATATACGAAAACTCATGATAAGGTTCGCACACCATACTCAACATCGTTTAAACATAAAAACCTCCCATTGTAACTATATGTTGCTTAGCTGTAGGCGGAGGCACCAAATGCCCGAGAAGGAAAATTACTACAAGCCAATAGAGTTTCTACTGCACAGAAGGTCAATTTTATCCCCACTTTCAATACATAGATCATTCCTATCCTATCAAACCATGATATACTTAAATATTGACTAGTCATTATGATCTAATGACAGGCCAAACCAAAAGAGATCAACACTGATATTAGATTCGACAAAAGCAAGTGTTCTAATGCATCCAAGGTGATAGTGTGAAACCAAACAAAAGCATTGAATTAGTACAGTCCATTTCTAGTTCTGCCTAGATTCATATGCTTCCTATCTCTGCTCATTTGAAGCAGTAGATGAATAGTATGCTGCAATGTGAAGGTTGGAAAGGGGAAAGTGCAGGTTGATTGTGTTAAATATGGTTGTGCCTGCGTCAGTTGGACAACATCATAGGCTTTGTTATTCTCTCAACCTGTAATCTGTTATAGTAGCACTATTGGGCCTGTTTGGCTGCTTGTTGCATTGCAATTTCTTCTTTGTGGTTTCTTGCTCCCCACTGTTGGCCTTGCATCTCCCCACAGTAGCATATCTATGCAGCAAGCGCGCAAAAAAGCGGCATTCTTTGCAACAAGCAGCAAAACAGGACCATTAGTATTTGGATTAATCATGCACACCTAACTCAACATGGATGAAAAATAATATATTATGTTTGTATTATTTGTAGATAATAATTTTCCTCTACTTGATTTCAAATTTCCTAACATTTGTTTCATTCTAGAACAAAGTGTGTGTGGATCATGCATTTGCGGCCATGTGGTGCAGCAATTGCATTAGTCAGACTATATTTGCTTTTCTCTTTTTTTTCATGCTGTAATTCTAAAAATTGGCATCCTAGTGGGATATGTTTCTACCTTTTGTAATATAGGCATACTGGTAGGCCTTGTATTGATTCAGTTCAGCAATGTAATTGTGTGTTGTTTAAGTGCAGAGCAAGCCACCAAATGCACGAGGGGAAATAGTACTACATGCTAATAGAGTTTCTACATCACTGAAGGTCACTTTTTATGCCATTTCCAATACATAAATCATTCATATCTAACTATGCTTATCACATATTCTAATCATTATGATTTAATAACAGGCAAAACCAAACTAGATCCACAATGATATTACATTTGACAAAAGCAATTGTACTAATGCAGCCAAGGTGATAATGTGATCCTTTTATTCTCTGAAATTTATCAAATTGTTAAGTCTTGTAAGTAATCTAGTATACATTATAGGTCATGGACCAGGAAACAACGTCCAATTCGTCAAATCTAGAATCATCTAAGTACCAGGTAAACATTTATTAGCAAAAAATTTTATGCCACATGCATATTTTCAAATTATTTGCTGGTCTAATTTGGGTTTGCATTTACTCAATAGTAGTATACTTTTGTAGAAACATCAGCATGGAAGAACAAATTGTTCAACTGACAATTCACTAGTATGTGTACTTTTTTTTATTCCAAACAGTATGGTTCTAATATATATTTATTTACTTACACACTTATATCTGTGAACTAGGTTGGCACTAAAGTATTCTTAAAGAGCTGGACAAATCAAAAAAAGAATGTTGCCTTAGCTACTATACTTAGTTGTGATCCAACACAGAAAGTTAGAGGCGTTCAATTGGGCAAGCAATTTTGGATGGTGCGTGCCAATATTACAATTTTGGATCATGACCCACTGATACAACCATACAACAACTTCAATGTTATTGGAGACGTAGGCGAAAGTCCTATAGCATGGCCTTCAACTTGTGTATGATTTTTTCCGATCTCCAAAAGATTTATTCCTCCATAACATTGCATCATATTAAAGTATTCAATTTCATTTGTAGATTGAGAAGATAAATAGTTGAAAAAAAATCAGTGACATGTTGGACTGAGATGGAGAATGACGACCTAGTAGCATTCCAAGATGGCTCTGGTGTTTATATATATTTTTTCATTACAATCTTTGTTCTGAACAAAATTATGACTGTACTTATGAGGATGTTACTCACTGTAATGCAACAATTTATTTATAATACAGAACAATGTTTGCTTATTTGCCATGTGTGGGTCCATTATGGTCTTCAAATTTCCAATTCCATTGCATATGCGTTTTAACTATAATTGGTGCCAAATTATATTATTTAATAATATTTTGATCGCTTCGTTTATTCCTTGCAATGCATATAAGTGTTGCCACAATTCAAATCTATATGTTGCAACGGGCTACAGAAGTCATTCGTCCATGGGTAGTATCAACATATGTAAGCGTTGCTGTAACCACTCGATATCCATCGCAGCTTAGCAATGCTTAATTCTAGGCCTTACCAACGCATATATAAGTGTTGCAATAGACCCTAGCAATGACAGCATAGGCAACGCATAATAATGCGTTGGTATAGACCCTAGCAACGCATATGCAGACTTTTAGCAACGCATATATGCGTTGCAAAAAGGGGTGTCCTTTTGTAGTGTATATAGAGTCACATGAATAAGTGGTGGGAGTATGTATAAGGTTTTTCACAGTGTTGAAATCATGGATGGTCTCAGAATAGAACCGTCTGTGATTAGCCCTCATCACAAACGGTTCTAGGATAGAACCGTCTGTGATGTTAACTTTCACTGACGGTTCAAAAACCGTCTGTGATGACATATTGTCATTACTGATACTTCGATATAGACGGTTCACAAAACCATCTGTGATGTGGTTTGTGAACCGTCTGTGATGTGTGGTTGTCTAGTAGTGTGGGATAAATGCCTCGGGCGCTAGGAAGCACATGACCTTCATGCCGTCAGTCTCGCTGAGCAAGAAGTCCAAGAAGAAGAACAGCAACAGTGTCTAGACCAGGCCTGCCTTCCACAAGGGCAAGAAGATGTTGGTCATGATCTTCGGTTAAAACAGAAAGTCCAAAAATTATGGGTTAACTCCACCATTACCGTGCTCTGATCGGGAGCTTATTAAAATTGTTGGTTTTGGTCCCGTTAGCCAGCGCTATATTAAGAAGGAAAAGCCGCAACTCAAGTAGCGATATGCTCTAGAGTTCATTTCTTCCCGAAAGACCAATCCGATCTAGGGTTTTGGCGCTGAGGCTAACGAACAACAGAACCATCATCGAGAACGTCTTGGTGCCCCCTTTTTTTCATTGCGCATTAGTATTCGTTGTTCGTCGCCGATCTAATCCCTACACTAACAAGGACCCTAATGGCTGCCTCCTCTTTACTGGGTCAGTGCTTCCTCTAATGTTTGCTTCTGCATTACGTTTTTGTGATCATGTCTTAGGCTAGTTCATGTATTAGTTAAACCCTAAGTTTAACATTTTGGTATCAGAGCCATCTAACCTTTGTATGATCCCTTTTAAGCCCGGTTTAAGTCTTGTTCTTGTTGGTTCGGATTGATTCGGCCTGGTTACAATTGAGAAGGAGGGGATAGTCTCAGATCCGAAACCCTAATTCCTTTTTTGCCCAAATCCCAAGTCCTGAATCAAGAAAAAAAGACCTAATGAACTAAGGAGGAGTTTCGGGCATACCTCAGTTGGTCTCCATTGCCACCGTTCCGGTCATTGTCGCCGTCAGCCATTCTGGGCGCCGTGCTTCCGCTCACCGTCGCGGGCCTTAGCTTCGCTCGTGCGTGTGTCGAAGCAACAAGTGGCATCAGCTTGCCGTCTGTTCGAGCACGTCGCCTCGCGTGACGCAAGGCGTTATCGCGTCACGCTCGGGCCATCGCCTCGCGTCGCGTGGGTGGACCGATGCTTCACGTCACTGTTTTCCTGGGCCGAGCTACGTGTTGCGCTGGGCTGCGCCGTTTCGTCGCGGGCTGGCTATGCACAAGTGGGCCGCTGCCGTTGCTAGGCCGCGTGATTTTGCCCGAGATTTAAATTGTTTTAGTTCTTTTAATTTTAATTCATCCAGCCTTATTTAATTTCAACAATAAGCATTGTTTAATTCTTATTTCCTAGGCATTAATGTTATGATTAGTTTCATGATTAATTTTCTTGGCTAATTAATTGATGTGACAATTAATTTTTCATATGATGGTTATTTTTTAGCATTATCTCTAATTAAAATGGAACCAACGGGAATTTTTTATTAGAGATTGTTGTTTAATGTTTAAAACTGGGATTATGTCATGACTATGATCATATACTGACCAACGTTGTTTATGAACATGTGTCACCCATAAGATAATTTAGTTTCTTTTCGTTTTCTGCCCAATGGTGATGCGAAATAGAACTTTTAAATTTTTCCTGTCATTAGCATGATTTTTAATCAGACCAATGTAGGGTTAATTTTCATGCAAGGCATTTATTTTCAATGTTTACTAATTATATTTTATTTTTGATTCAGCCATGAACAATATAATGTTGCCGCTTACTTGAACGGCATTCAATAGCTAATAGGGCCTATGAAAGCTGCATGGCTTTGGGTTGATCATTGCTGAGGTACAGTGGTAGAACTAAAAAAATTTCATTGGAGGTACATACTTCATATGTACAACTCTATAGTCTTATACAATATATAATTTTGTAGGATTATAAATCCAACACATATATTTAAAATATGCTAAAAATACAATATAAATAGTTCTAAGGTCTTAAAAATCCCAAACCGCTAAAATTGGAACCAATTCAATCAACAAATTTGATCCATTAAAGATGTGATCTTGTAGCAGTTTTAAAAATTTTGGGGATACGAGAGCATATACCCGGCACCCCTAGTACTGCCCTACTCAAATAGCTTCTATACTGAACTTTGAGGTTAAATTTCAAATTTCGGGCAAAAAAAAAATATCGGGCGAAAGTTTTCTGACTTTTCCTGTTCCCGGTGGTAATTAACCAGAAGCATTGCACTCCTCGTATAGTTGTTTTGAATCCGAGAAAGGTTTTCTGGACATAGCTATATTTTAGTGCCTTAGAGCCGGAGCAACATGATCAAATTGATAATTTGTGACATAACAAAATTGCAGCTACCCCTTTCCCTATTTTAGACAAATAAATTGCAGCTAGCACTTACAAAGCATGCATGAAGCCCCGTTTTCACTCCAAAGCACGTACATACGTATGCACACATCCTCACCCACATAGTATATATAAATGCACGGCAAACTAGTCGTCTCATGCCGTGGTCATACTCCGATCGACACACCATTTCTACAAAACCGTATTTACTTATGGAAACAATGTCGACACCTGTTGCCACCAGAGTGCAGACGCTTCTCATCGCATATCGTCGGCGTTGCAGCTGGCGGGCATGGTGGTCTGCGCAAGCTTCTTGAGCTTGGCGATGATCATGACGAGCTTGCTGTTGAGCCGGCTCACCAAGCACCGCGGCAGCCAACCGGCCGACGGATCCAGCTTCACCACGTACGTCACGATGCACGACTCGGCGCCGCCGTCACCGTCGAGCTTCTCGACGACCCAGCCGGACTGCAGGAGCAAGCCCCGGCCGACGGAGCTGCTGCCGCCGCTCCGGCCCTTGGAGTCTGGCGGCAGCAGCCCCGCGGCGATCTCCTTGGGCAGCGACGCCACAGCCACCACCAGCGTGCCATCATCCATGGTCTGGCGGCGCTCGTAGACGACAAGGTCGCGGCGCCTGAAGAGGCTCGCCGGCCGCTTGGAGGCGTCGCCGAACTTGAGGTGGATGATGCTCAGGTCGTCGCCCAGCTCCTTGATGTAGGTCGCGTCAACGAGGTCGGACTCCCACTGCTGCATTTGTTCAATTTGCACTGTTACCACTTTGTTGGTCACTGACATTAAAGGTTGTTTACTTACCTTTTAGATAATTTAGACATAATTTACGCTTGTAGAATGAACGATAAATGGTGGAATAATGTATCTAAAGCGTATAAAATATGTAAACATTTACGGTAGTCACACTCCATTCTTTAATTGGGCATGTAATCTCATACTCTCTTTTTTTTAAAAAAAAAAAGAAAGGTAATCTCAATACATTTGAGACTTGGACTAACTGCCCAGTATCTCTCGGCCCATACATGGCCCAATTCACAACCTACCCATGCATTTCTGCCATGATTTCTCAGCTAAGCATAAAACAGTAGATTTGATCTTTTCTTTTTGAGGAAAACAAAAAAGGTTGATTTGATTAATTACCAAAGCATAATTAGCTACCGGATATCCCCAAAGTGGTAAAAGCTTAATTTGCCTGATTGGACCATCCCAGCGTGTGGGGTTCCTACTGTCAAGCGCACTGAAGTGGTACTGTTTAAAGAGGTTAGGTTAGGTTAGGTTTTGACCCAAAATTTGTACAAACTTTGAATTATTGATCGTGTGTACGGTTTACCCACCGCACTTTCTACTTGTCTCATACACGTACACTATCTTTTTCTACCATCAAAGCTATATTGCCAGCTTGTTAGACCAAACCCAGGAGTTTCCAATTAATTTATTTAGTTTTTATTATAATTAACCAGGGACTAAGCTTCATCGAGATCAAGCTGAGCTGAGCAGCTAGCCTCAACATGGCATCTTTTACTACATATTAGGCGAAAAAAACGCTAGTTTGTTACTCTCCGATATATCATTATACAAGTTTAACGTGTAGTTTTCTAATATTAATGGTTCAGATGCATATACGGCTCCCTTATTTTTATTCAAGTGCTGCCATTGTCTATTATACAATATATATAGGGAACGACGTTAAGCAAAAACTAAGATATGGCTGTATTTGAATTAACAGAAAAATTTAGAGCGAAATTTCTTCTGTCACTGTAAATTTTCACAATCCTAAATATCATATCCATAAAACATGGGATGTTATATTCGGGATTTGTGTCATATGCGTGGAATGCAATTTTTTTCCCCAAAATTTTACTACTCTCTCGCTTCAATCCGGCATCCAGCTCTAGTTCTGACAGTACATAAATTAAGAGGAATACGACGTGCTGGTGCTTTTCAAAAGTTAATAACACCACCGTGTTTACGTTGATTAAGGTTTGGCATGTAGCTCCCCGTGCGCTCACATGGATCTAATCACAATTAATCAACACGCATGCCTGTCATTAATCATCCTCATATACCTCCAGCTCCTCTTTCTGGTGTCGTAGTGCCAAATTGCCTGTACCCGTGGGCTCGGAGTCTAGTGCACGCATTTGCGGATTTAATTAAGCTGCTGTGGGGTCAGAGTTAGGCCTAGGTCAGCTGGGGCATAGCCCGAGGCATGTCTACTAGTAGTGAATACTTCTATATATAAATAAAAAATTCAGTCGTTTAATTATATACTTAGTATTAATTGAAGCCACTTAGTTTTTAATCCGAGGCTTAACACAATTCCAGCTCTGCGCGCCCTGCTGTGCATAGGCTGGTCTTCCGTTTCAGTAAAGTGCAGTACTCATGGACCGGTCGTAGTAATTGCTCCTACTTGGTTATATCTTCTCTTTGCAGTCGTAGTAATCTTTTGGGAACAATTTCTGAAGGTGTCAGGTGTCAATATGGCACATGTAGCAGCATGCATGGCGACAACTCGGCACGAAATTTGTTTCATGCGCATTTGTACCCACCCAGGTTTTGTTTGGTAAAAATAGGCGCCAACCAGGGGTGGAACTACCTCGTATTACGCAGGTTTAAGTGAACTTCATTTTCTTCTAGAAATATACTACTCTTTACCTAATATTTTGGCCAACATATCATTTTTTTTCCACTCTAAACAGCAAGAAAATTTTCTTATATCTCATGTTCGAACCTGTCACAAAATAAGTAGCTCCATCCTGAACCGTTTGTCAAGTAGAACCAAATATGCTTGACCTAATCCTGGTGTCGATCGGATTATATGTTTGAGCTTTTGTGAACCATATATGTTATAAATTCTTTCACAAATAATTACTGATATTGAGTTTTCTTTTTAATTACCAAGGTTACTAGTACTAGAAGTATATGAAATACATTCGTTGTTTAAGGATCGATTACATTATGCTTGCCTAGTAAAACCATGTACAATGTATGTTTGATCATAAAAGTAGTGCTGTGCGTGCTGTAGTATTGCACCAAAATTATCTCCATGCTCTCAAGAAGTTGCATAAACGAAGAGTAGCTGGTTTATAACTTTTCTTAAAACTACTAGAAGTAATGATTTAGCGTACTGCCGCTAAATCACTCATTGTTACACGGTCCATTGGTAGATCGATGGTGCTTCGCTAGAAAGGTTTTAAGAATCTGCACGGATGTAACGAAGCCACGACAGTACTGTCAGGCTGACGAATCACGAGCCATTCACTTCTCTATACGAACAGGTTTTAATTACTATCGCCGCTAGTTTTTGCCAAAAGTACTTTGTTTTCTTCTTTCCCGAATACCACTTCGTCTTTCCTAGATTAATCCAGATTAAGTACTAGGTAGCACTTAAGTAATTAAAAAAAGTAGGCCAGTTTTAATTAGCAACCACATTAACCTAGGTGCTAGTACTACTTAATTAAGAAAAGTAGGTCGTTAGCAAAACGAGATCACATCACCAAAGCCTCTACCAAAGCTTGCAAGTACTCGATCTTTAACCATTTAACCTAAAGTTAAAGAAGCACTCTGCCCAAAAAAAAAAAATCTTTGCCAAAAAAAAGAACTTTCTTGATATCTTTGCTAAAACCTTTAATTTCTGTAATGATTAATCAAAGGCTTTAATTAATTACAAATGCCGCGTACCTTGGCGGCATCGACGGCGTTGGCGACGGCCATGAACTGCTGCGGCGAGACGGCGTGCAGCAGCCACCGGCTCCGGAACACGTGCGCGGGCCCCGACCGCCGCTTCGATATCTCCACGCCATTGCAGTACGCCAGCACCGTCCACCCGTCGTCATCGCCACCGCCACCTCGTCCTCCTCCTCCTCCTCCGCCGCCGCCCCGGCCGGCGTCACACTGCCCGGAGTCCGACGACGCGGCAAGCAGCTCTTGGATGCAGCTCTCGCTCGCATAGCCCACATACCTCTTCAGAGAATCCTCACTTATAGACCTTGCATACGACATATACAAGCAAACATGATCAGACTTGACCTCGTAAAGATCTCATCGATTTCTTTTTCCTAGAAAGGTGATTAATTGATCATACTATAGGCAATGATAATACTAACTAGATAGACAGACCTATATGTAGGTTGATTAAAAAAGCAAAATGGAGTGTCAATTGGTTAGTTAGTTAGTTACCATGATCTTGTGCAGACAGAAGGGGAGGTAGGAGAACCACCACTGCTCATGCTTCTTTCTGAAGCTGTGAATGATGTCTTTGATGAGGAAATGGAATGGAAAAATGGATGGATGGATTGGCTTTGTGTTTGATGAACTTCTGCTATATAGCAGGTGTATTAGATGGAGTAGGTGTAGCTTTTATGTATGGAGAGATTGGATGGAGGGGTTTTAAGAGGAGAAGGGAGGAAACGGAGGTGAGTGGAGCCACATGCAGTGATTGGGGCACATGGAGATGTCAGTGACAAGAGGGCGGTGATGAGCTTGCTCTCGTGCATACACAAGTATTAGCTTTCGTTTACCGGTCCGTCGTATATTTTTCTTTACAAATTTGATATTTTGTCGGATCAGGGTTAATATCTCTGAATTCTCTATGTGTCATGTACTAGTTCAAAAAAAGTTAGCATACATATTACAGATCATATCACAACATATCAAATATACTTAATTAATTTAAACATTTAGTGTTTACAATATGAGTGGCACGTATAGGCTAAATAAAACATAGCAACGAAAAACAAAGAAATAATAGTAAAGCCCAATATAATTGCCATAAGCAATAGACTGGATAAGCAGTTTAGTCCTCCTGATCCTTACCATTGAAATATAATTCTTCTAAAACAACAAAATAAGTAATGATGAGTATTAGAAGTTCTCCACAAGTTACACATGAAATGTAATATTCTCTATATAAAAGGCGCTGGGATTGCCGGCCAACGAGCCACTACTACAGAACAACACATCACTATCACTTTATCTGTGTCGGTTCTTAAGTTTTTCGAAAAAAACGATTATTGTGATAAGTAACTTCGGAGGGGTGTTAGTAATAATCACTATCGGTTCTGAGATTATAAGTGATTGTGATGTAGCACTGGACACATCCGAATCGGTTCTCTACTAAAAAGTGATAGTGATGTGCACGGTCATCACTATCGGTTCTTTCATAGAAGTGATAGTGATGTGCACGCTATCACTATCACTTCTATGAAAAGAACCGATAGTGATGACCGCGCACATCACTATCACTTTTTAGAGAGAACCGATTCGATGTCTACATGGTTATCACTATCGGTTCTTTTTATAGAAGCGATAGTGATGACGAAGCAGACATCACTATCGCTATTGAAAAGAACCGATTCGATGTGCTCGTGCACATCACTATCGCTTTTGAAAAGAACCGATTCGATGTGCCTCGCTAGGTTATATATACCACTCAGACTTGAACTCTTCTCTGTTGTTTCTCGGAGGAGATTTCTCGCCGCCACCCAAGAAAATAGCTCATATTGTGTGGTTGGAAGCAATACTTGGGTAAGAAAATTTGAAGTCCTCATGGGTGGGTATTAAGAGGGCAAAATTGAAACCCTATCTTGAGGAGATTCCCTGCTTTTTGCCCTGTTTTGCGGTTTTCTTCAAAATGTGATCAGCAATTCTTTAAACCCTTCAATTTTGCCTTTGGTAATTTCGATATGTCGTCAATAAAGTTTAGGTTGCCTTTGGAATTGTGTACGTGCTTTCAGATTTCACACTCTTTATTTGACAAGCACATATCTATTTAATTTTGTAGTGCGATCTCTGTTTATATGGAATTATTATTGCTATTATGTAGTAGCTGTTATTAGAGTTTAGGCGGCGTAACCTCGTCTCCCGTTCGAGGGTGCTTATTTATAAATATCTTTGAACGAAAGGGCATATTTATAAGCGGCGATCTCGAATTGTCCACGTTTTTTGGACAGTTCGAGCATATATGGTTCGAGCAAGTTCTGGTGTGTTGTACAACTTGAGTAGATTTGGTAGCGTCTCTCTGGTGTTCTCCGGATACACACCCTCTTGACTGTTGTCGAGGCGTGTATCCGGAGAACAGCGAAGATGTTCCAAATTTTCTCTGAGTTGTACAACGGCTTAGGAACTTGCCCAACCATATATCCTCGAATGGGATTAGGACCTAACCTATTTAGAGATTAGGAGTCATCGTTGGTACCCTTGTTTTGTTTAGTTGTAGTAGAAAGATTTGCAAGCTCTTGCACTAGCTATATAATTAGATTATTTGATATCATTGTTGATGTTAAAATTTATGTCTCTTATGTAGGAATTGGAAGCTTTTAACTAGGGAAGAAGCTAGGTATCGATCGGAGTACATTTATATATATTGGAACACATCCACTATTTTGCAAAGGTAATATTAATTGAAATGATGTCTCAATATTTAAAATAGATATAGCTAGTTGTCGCTCCAGCTTTTTCCTTAATTTCTTGTGTGAAATTTAATTACAGATGGACCGTGAGGAATGGATGTATCGGAAAAGCCGTGTGAGTGCTGAATTTGAGAGGGTGTTAAGGAGTTCAAAAAATTGCGAAGGCGACATGGTGAGGAGGGTGTAAACTTCATATATTGTCCTTGCATTGATTGCACGAATCGAGGAGATTTAACAACTCATCTCAAATTGAGGACCACGATTCGACGTGGCCGTGAGGAATTACACATGTTGGATCCATCACGGGAGGCGGTAGTACCCTTCCGACATGCAACGAAGATACGGTGGAACCGGATGACGAGTTGCGACTGATATGTTTGAGGAGGATAATTTGGAGCAAATGTTGCGGGATGTGGAGGGTAATTACGGAAGAGAGTTTGAAAAGTTTAAAAGCTTGATAGAAGGCGATGCCAAACCGCTGTTCACAAAGTTGCAAAGCGGAATACACAGTTGGGTTCGGTCCTTGCATTATTGAATCGAAGGCAAAACACCGTTGGGCGGATACAAGTTTCAATGCACTACTAGTTCTTCTATCGGATCTGCTTGGGGGAAGCGAGTTGCCAACAAGCATTTATGAAGCGAAGAAGCTACTATGTCCCATGGGAATGGAAATAGAAAGGATACATGCATGTCCGAATGATTGCATCTTGTACCGTAACGCACATCGAGGCTGCACGTTTGTCCGGTTGCGGTGTGCCCGGTACAAACAAAAGGAGAAGCGTAACGACAAGAAGCGTAAGAGCCGGGGCAACGACGGTGAAGAGGTCACTAAAGGTGCACCGGCCAAGGTATTGTGGTACTTGCCCATCATTCCCCGTCTGGAGTGGTTGTTTGCAAATCCGAGAGAGGCAAAATTGTTGCGTTGGCATTACGAGTCTCGAAAGGAAGATGGCAAGCTGAGACACCCTGTTGATTCGGCTCAATGGAGAAACATCGATTGGAAACATGAGGAGTTTGGTGCCGAAATGAGGAACATAAGATTTGGGTTGAGTACCGACGGAATGAATCCGTTTGGTAACATGAGCACTCGTCATAGCACCTGGCCAGTTCTGTTGTGTATCTACAACCTCCCTCCTTGGATGTGCATGAAGCGGAAGTATATCATGATGTCATTACTAATCTCGGGACCCAAACAGCCGGGAAATGATATTGATGTGTACCTTGCACCATTGATCGAGGATTTGGTAAAATTGTGGAATGAGGGGGTCGTCGTGTGGGATGCGTACAAAAGAGAGCATTTCACCCTACGGGCTATGGTATTTTGCACCATAAATGATTTCCGGCCCTTGGTAATTTGGCAGATTCTGATCTGAAAGGAGCCAAAGCGTGTCCTATTTGTGAAGAG
The DNA here is from genome assembly GCA_036346375.1 of Guadua angustifolia. Classification (NCBI taxonomy): domain Eukaryota; kingdom Viridiplantae; phylum Streptophyta; class Magnoliopsida; order Poales; family Poaceae; genus Guadua; species Guadua angustifolia. Next base: position 25,011,391 of record CM070521.1, read on the forward strand.
GAGCGAGAGTCTATGGTGCCAAATTCCAAGAAAAGCTGTGTATATGGGTCACCGTAGGTTTCTACCTCGAAGTCATCGATCTAGTAAGATGGATGACAAATTTGATGGGAAGAGGGAAGTCCGTTCGCACCGCACCTATGAGTGGAAGCCAAGTATATTCACGTGTAGAGGATATCGATGTTGAGACGGAAAGAGTCAGAAATCTGTTAGTCCTAGGACCATTTGGAAGAAGAGGTCAATATTCGGGACTTACCGTCTTGGAAGGAGTTAGATGTCGGCATTGTATTGATGTCATGCATGTTGAGAAGAATGTCTGCGACAACTTGGTTGGCATCCTCTTGAACATACAGGAAGACCAAAGATGGTGTCAATGCTCGTCGCGACATGGCCTACATGGGAATCGGGCCCGGACTTGCGGTGATAGAGGAGGATGGAAAAGATCCGTACATCCTGCTTGCATGCTACACCTGTCCAAGAAGGAGAAAGAAGATCTCGCAAATGTCTCCAAAGTATTAAAGTTCTATCGGCTACTCCGCGAACATTAGGAAGCTTGTGTCTATGGATGATTTGAAGTTGTTGGGCATGAAGTCCCATGACCGCCATGTCTTGATGACCCAAATGCTCCGGTTGCAATCGAAATATTCTCCCGAGAGGATGTCGGGTTGGCAATCACAAAGTTGTGTTATTTCTTCAATGCGATCTCTGCAAAGTTATTGACCCGATGTACTAGACAACTTACAGAGTGAGGTGGTGCGGACTCTGTGTCACCTTGAGATGCATTTCCCACCGTCGTTCATTGGCGTAATGATCCACCTTGTTGTTCACCTTGTCGAGAGATTAAGATATGTGGACCCGCTTTCCTCGTTACATGTATCCGTTCGAGAGGTACATGGGTATATTAAAGTCGATGCGTGAGGAATCGGTTGAAGCTTTGAGGGTAGTATTGTTGAAGGTTATGGGATGAAGATGTTATTGAGTTTTGCGTGGACTACGGGTAAAGACAAGCAATCGGTGTTCTGTATCTCGTCATGAGGGAGACTTCTTTGGTAAAGGAACCGTTGGGTCCAAACTAATGAGTCAGAGGTTTGATATGTATTGCAAGGCGCATTTCACGATCTTGCGAGAATAGCGCAGGTTCGTCCATACATCGGCGACATAAGTTGATATTACGGAAGAGAATCCACAAATAGATGAGCTTTCCATCACACAAGAACACAATGATCGATTCCTCACATGGTTCAAAGAAAAGCAGAGGTCTCCTTCTTGAGAATGTAAAATGGTTGGTGACGGACCAAGATTTAATGTCTGAGACATGGCAGGGTGCGATATTAATGGTTACACCTTTTACACTGAGAGTCAAGATGTCAAGAGTATTGTCCAAAACAGTGGTGTGAGTATAAATGCTTTCTCTGATAATCATCACTCGAAAACAGTCTCCCCAACCGCAATGAACTCCTACTATGGGATGATCGAAGAAATTTGGGAGCTCGATTACGGAATATACCAAGTTCCATTGTTCCGATGTAAGTGGGTACGACTTCCACATGGAGTGAAGGTCGACAAGAGAGGCTTTACTATTGTGGATCTCGATGAGACTCGCCTACAAAGATGATCCGTTTGTCCTGCGAAGCAAGCAACTCAAGTCTTTTACGTCGCGATCCGGCCAATCCAAGGTTGCACGTCGTTCTTCATGGCAAGAGACGGATCGTAGGAGTTGAAGATGTTGTAGATGAAGAGTATAACCAATTCGATGAGATACCTTCATTTGCGAGATGGGGCTTGTCTTAGCGGGGATGGCGACACACATGGAGCCAATTACATGCGAGTAGATCATCATGAAGGGCAATATTGTAAATAAATGGACTATTATAATGTATGTAAAATAGTATTGTAAATCCAAGGTGATTAATTGCTGTTTGGAGGCTTGATGGAAATGCATGCAATTTCTCTTTATCTGCACTTTGTGCCATAATTTATGAAAGAAAATTCCATTTGTGAAATTATTGTTGGGAAAGCTTGTAAATAGTCAAAAGTTCATTTCGAATTTTTCGTACAATTCTAGATTAATTTGAAAAAGTTTTGACTTTTCTCGCTACGCACAAATCATGTCTCTGAAATGAATTTTGGCATATTTCTTGAATGAGGTCGCTTTTCCAAAAATTATTTTATGAAAAGTTTTGCGGTATCTTGAAATATGTTTCGCAAAATTTCTAATAATTTCAACAATGTATGACAAAGTTATGGCATTTTCTCTCTTTGATGAAATGCTGAAAATTCAGAACTTGCGAGATGTGCGAAAGGAATAGTGCAATAAACTACATCGATTGTCGTTTTATTAAAAAAGTGATCTTGATGACTAACATCGATGTTCTATTAGAAAAGTGATGATCAAGCATCGATGTCGGTTTTATTAAAAAGTGATCTCGATGATGAAGCTATCGATGTCGGTTTTCTTAAAAGAGCGATACTAATGATGAAGCATCGATGTCGGTTTTCTTAAAAAGTGATACTAATGACTAACATCGGGTTCTATTAGAAAAGTGATGATAAAGCATCGATATCGGTTTTATTAAAAAGTGATACTAATGGTGAAGCATCGATGTCGGTTTTCTTAAAAGAGTGATACTAATGATTAAGCATCGATGTCGGTTTTCTTAAAAGAGTGATACTAATGACTAACGCAATTCTTAAAACCCGGCCCATAACCATTCGCGCCTCCGCTGCTCCTGGCGCTTAACCCTAGCCGCCGAGTGTTGGCCGCCCGCCTCCACGCCACCGCCCGGTGCCTGCCTCGCCTCCCTTGCTCGTCGCCGACGCCGAGGACGCCTCTCCCGCCCGTCGCCGTCGAGGACGCCCCACGCCACCCCACACCGCCCGACGCCGACGCCGCCCCCACTCCGGTGGGATTCGATCTCCCGATCGCTCGTAAAGACTCGATTGTTTTTGAGTGCAATGTTGATCGTGGGGAATATCCCGGGTTGTTTTGTTCTGAATGTAGCAAAGGATCGATTTTGCGTGCTATCGGTTATAGAAATGGTGCTATATTATTAGGAGCATACAATGTCATCATTTTCTACAATATATAGATTTCAATGTGGTAAATTTCTGGAAAATGGTATTAGCAGGTCAGGATAAGATTGTTGGAAGTAGATTCAAATTCTAAACACAGGAGGTGACGGGATGAAAATCTGTTAGAAATCGAAAATGTGGTACCTAATTACTTCGTTATGCTTCCAAATAAGAAGCGTGTAGTCGCCAAACATTGGTTTCTTCATATTGGCCGTAAACGGTTCATGAGAAGGACAAGTGCTGTGTTGTAATTGATTTGTATGATTAGAGTATTCTTTAGTGAGAATTACAGTATTGGCATCGATATAAATATTAAGCAGTGAACCTTGTACAAAATGAAGTACTGTGTGGGCTTTTGACTTCCTGTGCTCCATACACAAAAGTTTAGGCCATCTTGTTGTGATTATTTCCTTCAAATGCCACTTCTTAGAAAGCAACATTCAATCGCCATTGAATGTCTCGATTCTAGTTTTGTGGGATTGAATTATGGCAAGCGGTTCATGTTTTGAGTTAAAGCGGTGTAGTGGGTAGAGGCCCACCGGACATTTATTAGAATGAATTTGGTTTAAAGCTCAAGTGAGTTTGTGTTCAAGCATGACAAGTTCTAAAATAATATAGTACCGCATTATTGGTGAAAATCTAGTGCTAGCGGGCGGGGTGCTAGGTTGCCTACTCGATGATGCTCGGACAAAACAATACAAAAAGCTAGTTAAGAAACATATTATAAGTTTGTTATATGGACAAAAACAGCGGGCACTTAACTCAGAGGTTAGTTCCCCAGGCAAATGCATTTGGCCTAAGATTTAGCCACTATTCATTCTAGTGGTATGAGTAAATCAGTTGTTCTGTATTTCTGGAAGAAGTAAGCAGTGACAAACAATAAGAACTTTGCTTTTACTTGCTGATCTGGAAGTCGTGTACTGTTTCGGTTAGCAAGTTTAGTACTGGTTATGATCTGAACTGTGTGTCCTATATTTTACAAGTCTTTGTTAAGTTCCATTTTGTTATATGTAGATATACGAATCACAGTTTTGCTAATGGCTTATTTTCGGCATATTAATTTTGTTTAGACATGTGTTTACTTTTAGCATATTACTTTTGTTTTATCTCGGCATATGTTAGAGTTTAGGTTGCGTAACCTCGTCTCCCGTTCGAGAGTGCTTATTTATAAATATCTTTGGAATAGCATATTTATAAGCGGCGATCTCGAATTGTCCACGTTTTGGGACGATTCGAGGATATGTGGTTGGGCAAGTTCTGAGCTATGTTGTACAACTTGAGTTGATTTGATAGCGTTTCCTGGTGTTCTCCGGATACACACCCTCTTGACTGTTGTCGAGGCGTGTCCGGAGAACGGTGAAGAGATGTCGAAATTTTCTCTGGTTGTACAACAACTTAGGAACTTGCTCGAACCACATATCCTCGAATGGGATAGGACCAAACCTATTTAGAGATTAGGGGTTATCGTTGAGTGCGTATTTAGTTGGTCAACGAGATATTGCATGTTATGTAAACACTAACTTGACCTTCTTGTGTTGCTATTCTTGCAAGTATCAAAAACCGACCTATTGTTCCCATTGTCTTGCAAGTATTATTGCCATTGCATTAGTACATTAATGCTCAAATTCTCTGTTGATGTTGTGAAATCTGAAACTTGTTGGTATAAGTAAACATCTGCTAGTGCTAAATTCACTTGTCATATGGAATGGGCTTTTGTTTTTTATCGAGCATAGGTTAGAGTTCAAGTTCGTAACCCACATGTATCCGTTCGAATTTAGAGATTAGGAGTTATCATTGAACTTATTTAGTTGGTCAATAGATAGACTTTTGTTGGAACAATTGCATACTATGAATTATCTGTTGATCCTTTACAAGATTTATTGTCAAGTGCATATAGTAGCTTCAAATTGCTTTCTCTCATGTCACACATATGACCTTATCGATAAGAAAACTCAAAATGTCGCAACTAGAGAGCATCGGCTCGTCGCAGACAGTAGAAGGTCTTCTTGAGGAGCCGAGCATGGTTCCAATTACTAAAGGGCGAGTAAGGTGAGGAAAACCCGAGGACCAAACAAAGAGGCTCTGAGGAGAACGCCGCATGGTTCTCCGCTTCAATGCCACTGGGTCTGCAGGGCCCTCCTAAGTACATGGGGCGTCTGGGTCATTTCTTGGCCAATTGGTGAGGAGAGAGTGCCCATAACAATTAAGGATTGGAGAAAGGAAGTTAGGCGAAAGCGAAGAATCGGTTGTGGGGCGAGGTTAAGAGTAAATGGATTATAGAGGAGGAAGATGAACCCAGAGCGAGGCAGTGCGCCTTGAAGAGGATGGGTGTGGCCTTGAGGCACTTCAAGACCCTTATGCACAATGATGCGTCTTTGAAAGGCCATACACTATTCGAGAGGTATCCATTTGTGACCCCGATGTTTGGGCGGAGTTCACGAGGATGAAGGGTGCGCCCGAGGCGAGAGCGGTGAGAGAGAACACCGCTGTCCGAGGCTTAACACGCACCACCTCGATGCAATGGCTATGAGGGGAAGAAGGCGAGTGGGCGCGACTAGCCGAGGAGTGCACTCACTCGGGACGGTGATGCCTTACTCCCACATATCTCGAGGAGCGGCACGCAATCGGGTATTAGCGAGGACAAAGAAACCCTCGACGGGCAGCTTGTAGTTGCAAACCACGCTACCGCTCAAGTCGTCTCTACCATCGTAAGACATCTAACTTAGTACAATACAATTGACCCAACTTGTTGTATTTCAAATCTAATTCAGTACTCGCTTATTACAGAAGAGGTAAGCCGGTGAAAAGAACAGGGACCTTCTGAGCCAAGGGTGAAGGACATCCTGTCGTCTGCGATCGGAAGTCCGACCATAAGGCGAGTGCTTGCCGAGGCGGGACACACGAAGAAGTCCTACTTTCAAGATGACGCCTGAGTGCCAGTATCAAGGTCATGGCGAGCACGTGAGGAGTGCCTCAAGGACACACTAAGGGCAGCGGTGAGGAGGAGATCAAGGAGGAGATGAGGGGAGATGACACGACGTGAGGAGGAGATAAGAGGAGATGATGGCACGTGAGGATCGCTGAGGGCGAGATGATGGCGATGATTTCCCAGTCGAGCGGATGCCCTCGATGTCATAGAGAAGTCGTGCCCGACCTAGCATTGCAGCCCAAAAATGATAAGACCGGTCCCGGTGAAGGTAATAATTAATTTTTCTGAGTTAAAGCTACGAGTGTAACTCCGCAATGTTTTTCCTCAAGTTGTACACTTCTTGCGGTGCTGCGAAGTGCCGACTCACCATCAAGGCGGAGGATGGATTTCCCGTCGAGGCTGCACGCGGGGTTGCATTTCCATGCAACGAGACCGACACTGTGCATGGTCAGCCTGTGGGGAAGGGCTACATGAGGGTGCAGGTGGACTACGTCCACGAAGACTTCTTATCACATGTGCTCGATTTCCCCCCCAACGAAGATATCACCACTCTCGGGCAAGCACGCATGTCGTTCATCAAGTGGCCCACGACGGGTGTCGTACTGGTCAAGGTAAAAAGTCCCTCCACGTCTTCTCTACCATTCCAGTACTACTGCAGTAAGTTAAATATATGCGTGCTTCGTAGGTTCCTCCTGCGCCTGCGCCTGATCCTGCTCCTGCTCCTCCGCCTGCTCCTGCTCCTGCGCCTGATCCTGCTTCTGCTCCTCCGCCTGCTCCTGCTCCTGCGCTTGCGCCTCCTCCTGCTCCTGCTTCTGCTCCCACTTCTGCTCCAACCGCAGTGATGACACAGAGTGCAGACCTGACGTGTAAAAGGACAAACACGACACCCGTAGAACCACAGGAGGCCTCCGAGACTCCTTCCGCCAAGAGGGCAAAGCTGACAGAGGCCACAGCGCCCCTTAAGGTACCTGAAAAGCCCACTGCCCCGACCTCGGAGACTCCTTGACCCAGAAAGAAAAAGTCAAGACAGCCACAGCGAGGCCTCCGAGACTCCTTCCGCCAAGAGGGCAAAGGCAGACAGAGCCACAGGCGCCCTTAAGGTACTGAAAAGCCCATCGCCCGACCTCGAGACTCCTTGACCCAGAAGAAAAGTCAAGCCAGCCACAGGCACCTCAGTATGATTATAAGGCCTACGAGCATGGAAAGCCCCGATTGCATCGCCTAACCGAATCATCTAGGCGGTGGACTCGTATACTCCATGGATGGTACCTTGATAAGGTGAAGGTGGAAGAGCGTCGAGTCGACTTCAGCGTGAAGTATAAAATGGTACATTTTCACCGTGACGAGGATGGAACATTCCCGTCGCCGTTTGAGGATCTATTCGTGTGTACCAAATGAAAGCCGTCGATATTTCTACTTTACGATCATGGACGCCTGTGAGTATCACACCATATAGCTTGCGCTCATGACTTTTATAGGATTTTGCATTATGTTTTCTCACATTCAACACGAGTTGCGGGATAATGAGACAATGAGCCGTGGCGCATCTACACGAAGTTGGGTTTGTCGACCCGAGCTTGTGTTCTGCGACCTTGGCTAGGCTTCAACCGGTGTTCGTTGCTAGCTACATCAAGGGGTATTGCATCTTTGAGTCGAAAAAGGACTTCATTGTATTGCCGTACCACGAGGAGTAAGTAGTACTCTTGATTCAATTACTTGTACGCACTTAAAACCGTATGTGAACTTATTTCCTTGCACTACATTTTATTTAATAAGCAACCATTGGGTTCTACTCGTCCTCTCCGAGTGAAAACAGATCTACACATTTAACTTTCGATCGAGAAGAGACCGATGGCATACGCGATCAAGCCTCCTTTGCGAATAAGCACATTATTGTAACCTAACACATCGAGGAATTTAACTACGTTTATTTTTTTGACTCAATGGTGCTCTCCAATGTATGCAGGGTTTCTCGGACTATGTCGATGAAGGAGGGCATACGACGACAAAAAGGGCAAGACAACTGCAAAGTATAAGCGATTTAAGGTACAAGTGCCTAGCATATATATGATTAATTTTTTGACATCTAATCTTCGTGGGCTGAATTTCTTTTCTCTCTTCACGATGCCATCAACGAGGCAGCGGTGACCATTGCGCTTCTATGTCATGCAAGTACATGCTCATCGTGGTCGGCAACTCGTAACTTTTCCTAAGGTATATGTACGTGCATAATAATATACTTAGCCTTTTACATAGAAATTTTGAAACTGAAATTCTGAGTCATTTACATTTTCCGAAGATCAATATCCCCGTAAGATTTTAGACTGACAAAGCACTCAACAATTTACGAGACCACTTATGCCAGTGGTACTGGTTAGAAGTTATATCAGAGGATGGCAGGTTTAGAGATCCTAAAGCATCCTACTAGTCCATATGAAAACAATATTAATAATATATGTCAATTTGATATGTATCAGAGGAAGTCGATCCATGTACTGATTGTCAAGCATGTTTGAGTTGTATATTGTGAACGACTATGATATATATGTGTTGTAATTAAAGCGTTTACATTACGTGAATGTGATATATGCATCCCGTGTTACGTTCTATGAATGTGATGATATATATTGTGCATTCTCGTATTGAGAATTTAATCTGTGCTTTTTTTGGAGAATTTGCAAAAATGGCACACCCCAATGGGTCATCGAATCGGTTCTTTAAGGAAGTGATTATGATGACCCCCTCATCAGAATAGATTCTTTAAGGAAGTGATTACGATGACCCCTCATCGTAATCGGTTTTTAAGAAAAGTGATTACGATGACACATGAGTGGGTCATCAGTCATCAGAATCACTTTTCTTAAAAACCGATTCGATGGGGTCATCAGAATCACTTCCCTTAAAGAACCGATTCTGATGACATTTTATCACGATCGAGTCAAAACCGATTCTGATAGCTCCACCTCATCACTATCTAAGGACATCGTATCGCCACTAGAACCGATTCTAATGCTAAAAAAGAACCGATTATGATGTGCCGTTCTGTAGTAGTGAGCGAAGCCACCTGTCCCCTAGGTGATTTCACGAAAAAACCCCTCCATTTCTTTAAATTACGGATAGGTCCCTGTAAATTACAAATAGGTCCTTCGCGATTTTTTGTGAGGGGAAGATTTTTTTTTCGAATCGCGTTTGGGTCCCTCACGCGCTGTTTTGCAGAAAAAACCTCCCGTTACATTTAAATCGCGAGCAAGCCCTTTTCTAATTTTTCAGGATAGCGGACAGGTCCAAAAACGTAACAAACAGGTCCTTGCTCCTTACATCTAGGTCCTTTCTCCATTTTTAAAGTAAGATAGACCCGATAAATTTCAAAATTCCGTTTAGGTCCCTACAAGCGGTTTATAGCTAAATTGAAAATCACGTTTAGGTCCTTTCATCGATTTTTTTCACATGGTTTTCTAAAAAAAGGGAAAAAAGGCTTTCTTAGAAAACACAGATTCGTCGAGGGTTTATAGCTGAATTGAAAATCGCGTTTATGCTTTTTTCGTCGCGGCGCAGCATCACGCGCAACTCGGCCTAGTATCAATATAAAAGTGACAAAAGGGGGTTATATGGTTAAATTTAGCGTAAAGTAACAAGTTTACAAATACTCTAAATAATTTTTAATTGCATAATTTTAAGGAAAAAATTAATTTTAAACATCCACTCCTACATATTATAACATTACAGACGGTACGAAACCGTCATCATAGACGGTTTTCTAAATCCTCTGTAAGTATGTGTTAGTGATGTATCGACACATCACAAACGATTTTCAAACTGTCTATGATTTATGATACCAAATACAGTTCTTAATTAGAACCGTCTGTGATATGATAACAACATAGACGGTTCCGCATTAGAAATCGTCTATGATACTATATCACAGAAAGTTCTAATTATAAACCATCTCTAATGTGTATTTTGTATTAATAAAACATTTTCTGTTTATTGGTTAGCCTTAAGAAATGCTATTCATGCTCTCTGAAACAAGCAGATTATAGAGATACATCACAAATAGATTACAGATCACATGCATTTTAGAAATTAATTCAGACTACAGCACAAGCACTATACCACATCACATCCATTTCAGGAATCAACTCAGATTACATATTACACCATCTATATCACATCCATTTCAGAAATTAACTCAGATATATTAACAATTGAATACATAAGTATAATTAACAAATTCACAACACAAGTTTGACAAAGTAACCGAAGTGGTAATTTAGAAATAACACAACTCCTCAAGTTAGGCAGAGTGAAACTCAAATGTTGGATTTGAGACCTGACTCAGCAAGAAGGAATAGAGTTGTCCTCAAATTTCGATCAGATCGGTCTGTTCCAACACAGTTAACTTGTAACATGATCGGTCTTGTTTGTACAGAGGAGGAGTTGCATGTTATGACAAACATAAAATCCACATAGGTTATTTCCCTTTCCCTGTTGGTGGCACTAGAAATAAAGAATTGGTTAGTTCCAGATGCATTACTATGGAGTGAGATATAGGAGTATTGTGTATTAGCGGGTACTAGAAACTCAAAATCGTACTTCAGCTTCGCCCCCATCTTGCCAGAAAGCCTTCCATGAGCTCTGTACACTTTGAACGAGCTACATGATTCCAAAAATTAGCCTCAGCATTTCAGGAGCAACGTACACCTTAAACAACCTATAGGAGAGTTATTTATTGAGGAAACGTGATTACCTATTGAGTAATTTTGTGATAGGAATTAAGGCATGGATGCCACTCTGTAAGGAATCAAGGTACGTAACCCGATTCTTTCTTGGTTGAATTACAGTTAGAACCCACTGAAACCTATAGAGGTATGTCGTCATAATCATTCAACCTAACTTTGAGTTGCGTGTATAGTACAAATCGGTATCACATGAATTTAGACTATGATTGTATACACTTACAATGTCTAACATCTCAAGAGCATGGAGTCAAGGTTGAAGAGATCAACCAAGTCATGGAAGTCGACCCCGAAGAAGCCCTTGATGACTAGTTGAACAGATGCTCGTGCTTGAAGCTAACCATGATACCCGTTATACGTTCTGACACTGGCTTGTTGGCTTGTTCCATATACCAATCATGAAATCTAATGCAAGCCAATGTAAGGTTTTTTAGGCGCTCTCCCGTTACTAAAGGCTCTCTTCGCTTGTATGTCCAGGCTGAAAGGGCAATCAGATAATCGAGGGCCTTCGTGATTTGCTTTGATTTGCCCTTGTCTTGCTTTCTACTATAGGGAGTCTTCACGGGAGATGAGTGAGCATGATCCCACGCAAAGACCTATGATGCATGGGCCACAATAGCCAATTTGGTGGCCTGCTAAGGTGCAGTAGGCGACTCCACTAGTACAAGTAATTTTGAGAGTGTGGATAATTCCTGTGTTGGAGGATGGGCATCCAGTAAGATGTTGCTGCTGAGCCACTAGATGTATGTGCCAATGGCATCTCCTAGTATCAAGATCTCATCGTTTGAAAACATCTGCATTACGACGCCCTTGAAAATATCATGTACATTGTCCACATTGACCTTTATGAAACCTAACACTATTGGGGTACCGTGCACTAGTGCCCATTAACTAGATGGGTACGTGAGCCCCCAAGCAACCTAAAGGGGAACGGAGTCATTGACAAGCCTCACTTGGAGATTGCATTGCGTGGCCTCCTATATAATAGTATACAATTAGCTAAGACGTCCAACAACTATATCTATAGAGCATTCAAGAGATATATATTAGTATCTTGATGTTCTAGACATGAAATTTGCCATCGTCTTCATCTATGTGAGCAGCGGATGCACAATTGTTCTTCCGGGTAGTGGGGTTGAATTTCGTATATACGTTTGGGGCTTGTGTGGGATGTCTGAGCTGATTGTTAAGCCTTTCCTTGAGGCCCCTAATCTAATTATTGAATTCGTCTCTCAGCCTTTTCTCAATCTTTTTTATAAGTCATTCCTCATGCTTGGCTTTAGCTCTCTTCCTACTCCGGCATTTGTTGGAGTCGTTTGGGAATCCCATTTTCTAGAGAACGAAAACCCCTTGGCCTCGCATGTGACCAGGGTGTTCCTTGTTTTCCATGGCCATGGATAGTACATCTTTTTCCCTATCTGGTAAAAAAGAGCTATTGAAAGATTGTGTACTCAAAGCTACCTACAAGATCCCAACATGTTAATTCACTTTTGAAGTTATGAACTAATTACAAACTTGGTAGTTCAATATCTTACTAGTCATTCACACACTTCCTCATCCGTGGGGTTTGTAAAGGACATGATGTTGGAAGATGTGGCACACAACCTCGCTCTTAGCCAGTTTCTGGTGAGTTGGTCAATGGTCGAGGCAAATGGTGTGGAGTCCTCCTTTTCCTCCTTCCTCCATTGTGCAATCTTACCCACGTATCTAGTGGTGCCGAGTCTTTACGGGTGGGTGTTTTTTGCCTGGACGGCCTTGTGTGCTTCACTTTGATGAATGAATTCTTCCGTCGTCTTCATCTCAACAAATCGTTCCCAAACGTCTTCGCTGATGAACCCGTACTTCTAGAATGGAGTCATTTTCTTATTCATGTAATTACTGACAAGGATGCCCTTGAAGTTCTTGTAAGTTCAACCTTCATTAGTTATGGTTTTGGTGTTAATGACAAATCTAATATTGAGATTATCCATTAATGTGATTTTGTTATTAATAACAAATCTTATATCGAGACTAACTTATTTATTTAGAATATCTTTGATTAGTCTCATCGCATTGAAAAATGGAAAACCCAAGGTATGTTTGCATATTCATTCTAGTATTAGTTGCATACTTTGGAGTCAAGTTGAAATATGAATGTCCTCATTATATTAACCACAAAATGTGCATTATGTTTCTCAATCCATATATTACATGGATGCACATATTTAGGGGGAGTTTGTAGTTTAACTTGAAAGTCTCTTTGTATTGATCAATTCGTTATTGACACATATAAGGATCAAGACAAAGAAACTAAATCTTTGAGTATATATTCAATTGCCTAGTTATAAGTATACTCATGGTAATATAGGATATACTCCAATACGATCAATTTGAATATGTGCATATTATCTCCAAGTCAATCATATTTATGCACATATACATGTGGGGTGTATTCTATAGTTGATGATCTAGAGTAATGATCATTTCCATACAATTTACATATAATGGATCATTACTTTCCATCAACATGAGTATATGAAAACTTGTGTAGTTAATATATATTCATATCAATTCAAATGATAATTTAAATTGAGTTCATTTGTCTTATTAATCATTAACGAACACTTCATCATGTGTTGATGGTGCTCCGTGATTAATTGAGGATAAATGAATAGTTCTTAAGTATAATTAAGCATGTGTTGCATTATTATACTTAAGACACATTTACAATCATTTCAATTGATTTAGGCTGTGCTCAATTGATCTAAAGGCATCCATTATGTGTTAATGGAGTGCAAGAGATAATTGAGACAACCATGCATCTTGGACTAATAAGTTTCATGAGTTATGTTTGAGTTAGGTCCAAAGATGAATGAGATGATGAAAACGGGACAAGGACGGCATCATAAGTTGATGGGCGTCAAGAGTGGATCCCGAAGTCAAAGAAGAGGAGTCGAGTGATGATCCCGGGGGAGTATCAAAGTGAAGATCATAAAGACCCCAAAGGGGATTGCTTGTGCGCGGCGGCGAAGGTATAATTAGATAGGCTAAGGATTTTGTAGTCTTTGAGTCTAAGGTTTTTTATCGCCGTGCTATTAAGAGGGGTTGTCTCCTAGCTTGAGCTTCATCATGTGTTGGTGATCTCAATCCGCGTTCACTCAAGCTCAAATCTTATTTGATTTGGTTTTTGCATTTAGGTTAACCATTTGGCATGTGTTGCGAATGTGTTAAACTTATGCTTGGTTGTATTTGGTTTTCGCATAATGCTTTGATTTGCATGTGTTGCAAATAGGATAAGCTAGTGCGTTGGCTTTTGCGTGAAGTTCACTTTTGCATGTGTTGCATTAGTTAAAGCTTCATGCTTTGGTTTCGCAAAACATCTTTATAAAACCTTGGTGTTGCTTGGAGCTAAGTTTTGCATGTGTTGCAGAGAGCTCAAGCATGATTTTATGTTGTGTGTTTGTATGGAGCTAGAGGCTTGCATGTGTTGCGAGTAAAGAGCTCATACGTATGGTTTTGGTTTTAGTCGAAGTTTGATTTGTGGTTGCTTTGAACTAGAGAATTGCATGTGTTGCAATTAGAGAGTTCAAGCACCTTGATTTAATGTTGCTTGGAGCTAAACTTTTGCATGTGTTGCAAAGAGTAGTGCTCGAGCATGAAATGTGTTTATTACGTTATTTGCAAGTTCGTTGTGCGAATAAACTGAGGTTTATGAGTCCGGAATTCCGAGAGCATGTGAGTGGGGCTTGCAACGTTTGTTGGCAAGTTGACCGGGTCTTGTATTGACCTTCACATGGCTAGGGGGATTAATCTCATAAACTCGAGTTTGATTCGCTTAATACGATTTGCGAATAGTTCTTGAGTCGATTGCGAAATGTGTTTTCGCAATTTGGGTTGATTTGGTGCAAATGTGTTTTGCACGTGTGTATGATCATGTGTTGATCATCTAAGTGGATCAAAGAAGAGTTTTTGGTCTCCGGAGAAAAGATTGCGAAAAATCGGAGTCCGGAGTCTGTGGGGGTGGTATGACCGCACCCCTCCTGTGGTATGACCGCACCCCTCCTGTGGTATGACCACACCCCTCGTCTTGATATGACCGCACCCTCTCTGATATGACCGGGTTTTGAGTGTGATCGATTTTTGACCGTTGGCTTGTGAGGAGCGGTCATACCGGCGGTGGGTGCGATATGACCGGCCCCTCTGCCTGAATTTTAGTATTTTGCCCCCAACGGCTAGTTTTCTTGTGTGGGGTATAAATAGACCCCTTGGGGGGCTTGGGGCAGGGGTTGCTGGCTTGGTTGAGTGTTTGGGTGAGGTGTTGCATGTGTTGCACACTCACATTTGATTCTTGAGCTAAAGAGTGAGACTAATTGCATGTGTTGCAATTAGGAAGTGATTTGAGAGCCTCTTGTGCATGTGTTGCACTTGAAGGAGGTCCTTGTACATGTGTTGCACTTTCGCCGGGAGCGCATTCGTTGTGCTCGGTGAAGTTCAAGCGAAGGAGCGGCTTGTTACTCTTGGAGGTTGCCGACTCCTAGACGGCGTAGGCGTCGTGGCGGGAGCTCTCAAGGTGTGAGAAGCCCCGGCGAGTTTGTGAAGGTTCGGGTTGAGCCTACGCGCAAGCGTGAAAAACCATGACTAGTGGAAAGAGGCGGGTGCTCGAGCGGGAGCCGGTCCAAGTGTGGGCTTGCCTCAACGTGGACTAGGGGAGACCGGCAAGTCTCCGAACACCACGGAAAAATATCGTTTGTCCCATGTCTCTCTTATATTCGAGCATTTACATAATTGTATATTTATCAATTGCTTGGATGTATTAGAATTGCTTAGTATTAATTGATTGTTCAATTTAGCAATTCTAGTGTAGAGACATAATTTAGTTAGTGCACTTAGTGAGCCTAGTTGATTTAGGCTTTAATTGTCAAAACCTATTTATCGCTTCCGCATATATAATTGATTAGGTTTTGACATAGGGGTTGATTAGAGCGATCGAATTTTGTAAAACACCTATTCACCCCCCCTCTAGGCGCATCCTCGACCCTACAATTCTTCCACACCTTTCTTATCACTAGAAACACATATTGTCGCAGTGTGTGCATGGCATCTCCTAGGAGTTCGAATGATATTATAATTTCTATCACCAGGCTATCACGCTCCTCATCTATTAGTGATTGACAAGATGGATAGGTGATGGGGGCCCGTTACTGTCCAACTATCCTGATAATGTCCAAAATGTTGTTGCTACCTTCGGATCAACCGTGGATCAACCACTATGATGGTATATTGGCTCTAGAGCCTTTTACTTAGCCCTTTTGGATCATGCCTCAGTTTTTCTATGCTTGGCTCATCAGATCCATTCGATGACCAAGAATCAGGGGATGCCATCTTCTTTTTAACTAGATTGTGTTAGGTCTTAAAATATTAAACAATTTGGTAAATCAACAATTCACAGATGTAGAAGAGGAAATAAGTAAATTACATTTCGAATTAAGAGAGTTAGATTTTATTTGCGATCAGGTTGGACAGATGTCACTACTAGCATTGTATCTACAGGATGAGAAATATTTTATTCATTGGATAGATTATGGTTCAAAAATTGTTTCTTTATTCTAAAGAACAAAGAAAGAGATTAGATCGTTCCACTCTCTTTCGCCACTCTATTCCATAAATATCTATCTAATGATTAAAGAAGAAGAATAACAAAAACAAACTAAGTGTTTGGGCACCCAGAAACCCTTGAGACTACTCGCTCGAGCCGCATCTATCTAACATATAAACAAATATTAAGACAATGATTAAAAGAATAAAGTAAGAAGAACGATAATAGAAACTTGGTGTCCGAGCACCAAGAACTCCTCGAGACTACAAGTTCGAGCCATGCTTGGATCCACAAGTCCAATCACACCACGAACCATGTGTCTGGGAGCATTTCCTAACCTTAAGCCTTATTTCTATTTACTATACTCAGTTATGCACACACACACATATGTGTACACATCACGTTTTGTAATATGATTGATACCAAAAATGGTATTATCTAATATCAAAGCATAAGAGCAGCTCATATTCAAGTATCTAAGCATGTATATGACAATGAATAGTCTTATCAATTAGATTTCAATACTTGAGAATTAATTACAATAACTAATTAAAGAGATATAGAAATTCATAAAATTTATGTCGACTAGGCAATGAATCATATCTATTTAACAAATTGATGAACAATTGAATGACAAAGTGTGCTATCAGTTGTCGGGCTACTGAAGGTTGGACCTTCAGCCTCCTCGCCACAAGGTACACAACAGCTAGAGATTAATCTCTTACCTCCACTACACCAGGGTCAAATTAATCATAAGTTAAACTAGACAATTATCTTAGCAAATAAGGACTTGAACTTTTTACCTTCCTAAATTATGCACCACTCCTAATACATTAAACTTCTTTTTGGATGTACTAACTTCTAGTAGTGAGATAGGCAGGTAGCACACGATTACATAAAAAGAAAACAGCTAGTAGGCATTAAAGTAGAGGATAGATAAAAACTATAGTGTCAAACTATTGTTAGTATTGTTCAATTGTGATTGGTATTTCTAATATGAGTTTAATCAGTGTTTGCTATTGGTAGTTGGTTCAGTTCTATTTGCATTAGTGATTCAATTTGTGTGTATTAATTTTAGCTTGATTCAACAAGAGACAACTTTGAATTTTGACCACTTTGCCTTTCCAACCTAGCTAATGGTTAAATTAATAGGAAGTAACTATCTAGTTCAAGTCAAACTTACTACTGTAATTGTTCAATTCAGCTTCTAAAGACCCAAATACATCATTGAGCATATATACAACCTGAGAAACATGGAATCTAATTTCCTCGTTGAACAGAGTAAACCAAAAGTATTAGTAGAGTTATTTCAGATGAAGACGAAAGCCAAAATCAATATTATTCTATGATATTAAATATCATGGAGACTATTTCATGACCACGCTGCTAAGTGCTAATAACATATTAGCATGTACATTGAATAAGGCTAAGCTACTTGAACCTTGAATGAAAAAAATATGAACTAACCCAACTTACAAACGTGCACCCATTTTATACATACATATCCCATTGTTCTTTGGTTTATGGAACACAACACATAAGTTGGTCTGTACATTGGGAAAAAATCCCTTTCAAGTATACAAATCATAACCACCACAAGCAATCAATTTGGAACAAGTTGTATGCGTGTGTATAGATGGATTACGCAAATACTACATCTTATCTTCCATAGTTCATAAAATTCAATCCTAACAACTACATAAACACTAAGACACATAGGTCCATGTCGACCAATACTCAATATATACTATGTAATGTAGATGCATAAAACATAGCACAACAAAGTCCTTACATATTTATAACTACAATAGTTGTGTCCATGTTAAGAACATAATCAACATATTAGCACTCATTTGATTTGTGTTATGCAATTTCCCTAATTAAAACTAAATGTTCTATGTGTGTATCACTTAATGTTGTAAGACACCAAATACTAATGGTGATTTGTCTTCAAGTCATTTCTTTAGAATCTTATCTTCCATAGTTACTAAGAATCACATATTGATAGGGGCAAACGTTCTCAAATGCTGGATACTAGGATTTAAATGCTCAACATCAGAGATAGGGAGCAAAGGAGCAATATTGTCCACTGGTTGAGGCTGCGGTTGAGGTCACCGGGCTAGAGGGGTTCGAGGCGAAGCCGGCGATGTGGGAAGGAGGTAGCAACATACCAGGGGGATTTGGGGAAGAGGTGACTCTAGACCGAGGTGAGGTAGCTCTGGAGGTGGCGAAGCCAACGGTGTGGGGAGGAGGTGAAGTAGGATCAGTGGAGTGGTAGGAAGGAGCCGCCGATGACTAGGGTTCGAGGGTGGCGACGAGGGTAGGGCCTTGTGCATTTGAGGATCTGGTTGAAGGTGCAAGGGAACCCTAGGAAGATATGTACTGAGGTTATCTCAGTTGGTTCATATGTAGAACTGTCTATGATATCGATGCATCTCGGACGGTTCTATATTAGAACCGTATGTGATACATATAGAACTATTTGAGATATGCATACTGCCTCTAGTCCAAGTGATGCTGTAAGACATTTGAAGAGCTGCTAGGTGTTGTTCGCATATAATTGTATATGTTACTTCTTGATAGCAGCACTGCATATCCTCCAATAGGCTCTTATATGAGCTGAGCGGCACATGACTACTGTGTATGTCTGATATCTTACGGTTTAGGGTTTAGATATACTTTATTGCCTCTCCTTTTTTATATATTGTTACAATAGTTAATAAGCTTTTTTCTCTAAGAATCTGATATCTTATGGTGAATATATAATGTCAATTAGTGAATAGGATGAAACTTTATCCACTACAGGCATTTCAATCTTGATTCAATATCACCTGACCTCATTCACACAAAGCCCAATAAGGCAAGCAGTAACATTTTTGTTAGTCAAGGAATTATAGATATTACAAACTTGAGCAATGTAAAGACCAATTAAGTTGGTTAGGTTCATATGGTTGCCTTGTAGTTTTAGATATGACAAATAAACATGACAACCAGATCATAACTCCACTTGCTTATTCCTTTGTATAAACATTAGCCCTTTACGATGATCAACACGTGTGTATTTAGATTCCTCAGGTTGTTCTTCCTCAACCATTATGTCATTTCTAATAGGAGGCAACTCGTTAAATTGATTGTATTCTTCCTTATTTACTACATTCTCAACACCAACAATCATCTTTTTTTCCCTGAAGAACTTGCTAACCCTTCGGCCAAGATCGATTCCATACGTAGGACTTGAGAATTCTCATGTACCTCTCAAATGGGTACATGCAATGTAGGAGCAGAGGCCCACACATCTTTATCTCTCTCACAAGGTGAACATGAGATGGACTATGATATTCAAAAACAATGTAGGGAAATACATCTCAAGATTACATAGAGTCATTACCACCTCACCCTACAGAGCATCTAGTCCTTTGGGATCAATGACCTTCTGAGCAATTGTGTTAAAGAAATAACATAGCCTCATTATTGTCTTCTGGACCTTGATCGGCAAAATACTCCTAATTGCGATTGGATATATCTGTGTCATCAGCACATGATTGTAACGACCCTCCTTTTTGGTACAGAATACCAAAAAAGATGATCTATATGCATATAGTACTAGTCCCATGATTAGTGGGACTATGCGCATTTACAACAATTGATAATACATCCATACTCAATGCATTACATATATTAGCGAAAACTATTTAAATAATAAAGTCTAACATGGTAGAATATATTGTAGCAGAAAGAAACAAAAGTCTTGTAGTGTGCCATTCAACCCTGAGGTAACTGACAATGTATAAACCCTAGAAGATCGCATCATCAAAATTCCCATATCCTGCGGCAAAGCATATATCTTCAGGTGCCTCTTCTTCAACTGAAACTAACAAATAAGAGTGAGTACTTTCATACTCAGCAAGACTTAAGGCGTATCGCAAAAGTGCAGTAAATGCAGGCTATGTCAACGGAGGTTTCTACAATTACTTTGCGTAAATCAAAATTAAACTTGTAAATCAAATAGTAATTTGCAAATGGAATTTTATAAGAGCAAGTTTGACAATTATATAAGTAAATAAGAGTAACATAGCATAGTATAACTCACAGTCCTCCATGAATGTGAGAATTACATCATCTTATTAGAATCGGTTTTTTATGTGAACCGATTCAGATGACATGTCATCACAATTGGTTTTTTATGTGAACCGATTGAAATGAATTGTTATCAGAATCGGTTTTTTATCAGAACCGATTCAGATAGTCCTGAGCATGAAATTCACGGTTTGTTCTCCATTCCATGAATATATGTACTAATTAACTACAGACTGAGAAAGATTTAGTTTGACGCAGAAGGTGGTTCATCACGGACCTAGTCCAGGGTCAAACACTTTAGGCGCCAGACCAACCATGACCCAGTTCATTGCACGCCATTAGAATCGGTTTTTTATATGAACTGATTCAGATGACATGTCATCACAATCAGTTTTTTATGTGAACCAATTCAGATGATTTGTCATCAGAATCGGTTTTTTGTCGAAAGTGATTCAGATAGTCATGAACATGAATATATGTTCTTTCGCGGTTCGCTCTCCATTAATTTCACCTCCCCACCATGCGCCTTCCTCAACGCCACCGCCTCTCCTCCTGTTCCCTCCCCACCGCACGCCCTCCTTCCCCGATGCTTCCGTCGCCTCCCCCCACCTTCGCCTCCTAACCTGATGCCACCACCTCCTCTCCTCTTGTCCCCTCCCCACCGCGCGCCCTCCTTCCCCAATGCTTCCGTCGCCTCCCCCCACCGCCGCCTCCTTCCCTGATGCCACCACCTCCTCTCCTCCTATCCCCTCTCCACCGTGCGCCCTCCTTCCCGACACCTCCGTCGCCTTCCCCCACCGCTGCCTCCTTCCCTAACGCCGCCACCACCTCTCCTCCTTCCAACCAGCTCAGAGTGTTGTTCCTTTCTAAGTATATATATATTGCAGATTGCTCTCTATCTATCCTCTGTTGCTTGTGGGACTTGCTCAATGATAATAGTGGGTATCTTGATGATTATGGTAATTAATCTTGTGAAATAGGTCTTGAACTGGTAGACTTGCATGTAAATCTACTAGTAATCTGATTTTGGCAAGAAATTACTGAATTGTTCAAGGGCTTATTCATTAAATTAATTGTTTAGCCCATTCGTGATTGAGGTTGAAGATTTAATATCTTCAAACAAGCCCTAATTTGAGAGCACGTGAGAATGAGATAAGGGGAGAGATGATGGCATGTGAGGAGCACCTAAGGGCTGAGATAATGGCGACGATCTCCCAGAGTCAGAGCCAAAAACCCTCACCTCCTGTAGAAAAGCTTGAGCCCCAACCTAGCAACCGTGGTTCCAAAAATGATAACACTGGTCCCCATCTAAAGGTAATAATTAAAATTTTCTGACTTAAAACTACGAGTGTAACTCCCACAATATTTTTCCTCAAGTTCCGCACTTCTTGCAGGCGTTTGCCAAGTGCCAACTCACCCTGACGGAGGATGGATTTCCCATAAAGGCTACATGCGGGGTTGCATTTCCATGCAAGAAGACCGACACTATGCATGGCCAGCCCTTGGGGAAGGGATACATGAGGGTGTAGGTGGACTACGTCCACAAAGACTTCGTATCACATGTGTTGTAGTTCCCCCCAACGAAGATATCACCACTCTCGAGCAGGCATGCATGTCGTTCATCAAATGGCCCACGATAGGTGTCGCATTGTTCAAGGTAAAAATCCACCTTATCTTCTCTACTATTCCTGTAGTACTTCAATAAGTTACATATGAGTGTGCTTCATAGGTTCTTACCATACCTGTGCCTACTCCTGCTCGTACGCAGAGTGCAGAGCTCACACGTAAAAGGACTAGCATGACAACCACTGAACTACAGGAAACCTCGGCGACTCCTTTGAAGGAGGCAAAGCTAACAGAGGCCATAACGCCCTCTCCAACACATGCAAAGCCCCTTGCCCCGATCTCGCAGACTTCTTCTGCGTAGAATGGAAAGTTGGCAGACAATAAGAAGACCTCTCATGATTTCAAGGCCTACATACATGGAAAACCCTTGATTGCATCCAACCTATTGAATACTCTAGGCAAATTTAGTCGCTTGCTCTATGGATGGTACATTGATAAGGTCAAAGGGGACAAGCATCGAGTCGACTTCACTGTGAGGTATAGAAAGGGACATTTCCACTGTAACGAGGATGGGACATTTCTAGTCAGTTTTGAGGATCTATTCCATGTGTACCAATTGATGGCTATCGATATTTCTGCTTTACGATCTTGGAAGCTGTGACTAATGCACCATATACCTGATGACTTTCATAAGATTTCGCATTATGCTTTCTAACATTCAACACTACTTGTAGGGCAATGAGGCAGCGAGCCGTGACGCATCAACACGTAGTTGGGTTTGTCGACCCCAAGCTGGTGTCTATGACTGTGGCACGGCTTCAACCGAACTTCCTTGCCAGCTACATCAAGAGGGCTTTGAATGCTGAGTCGAAAAAGGACTTCATTCTATTCTCGTACCATGAGGAGTAAGTAGTACTTTACCCTTCGATTATTTGTATGCACTTACACCGTATGCGAACTTATTTCCTTGCATTGCATGCCATTTAATAAGAAACCATTGGGTTCTACTTGTCCTTGTTCTGAGTGAAAATGCGTTCTACACTTTAAACTCGATAGAGAAAGACCGATAGACTACGCGATCAATCCTTCTTTACAGTAGTAAGTACATTACCGTAAACTAACACTTTTTGAATTTAACTACATTAATTTTTTTTTACTCAATGGAATCTCTCCAATGTATGTAGGGGTTTCTCGGCCTATGTCGATAGAGGAGGGAAACACGCTACTGAAAAGGGCAAGACGCTGAAGTATAAGCGCTTCAGGGTACAAGTGCCTACCATATATACGATTAATTTTTTCTAACATGTAATCTTCATGTGTTAAATTCTTTCTCTCTTCATAGTGTCATCAACATAGCAGTGATGACCTGTGCGGCTTCTATGTCATGCATCACATGGCGCTCCTGATCGATAACTCACATCTTTTCCCTAAGGTATATGTATATGCATAATAATACACTTAGCCTTTTACATATAAATTTTAAAACTTAAATTATTGCACTACATTCAGTTTTGCAGCAGATCAATATCCCCCAGAAGAGCTTAGACAACAAAGCATTGAACACCATATGAGATCACTTATGCCAATGGTACTAGTTAGAAGTTATATCGGAGGACAGCAGGTTTAGAGATCCTGAAGCCTCATACTAGTCCATATGTAAACAATATTAATTAGTACTCATTGCTAAGCATGCTTATGTTGTATATTATTACTAATTGTTAAGCATGATTATGTTGTATATTATTACTGATTGTTAAGCATGCTTATGTTGTATATTGTTACTGATTGTTAAGCATGCTTATGTTGTACTAATTGTTATGCATGCTTATGTTTACATATTGTCACCGAATGTGATATGTGTTGTAATTAAAGTGTTTGTGTTCTGTGAATGTAATATATGCATTCTGTGTTCTGTACTGGAATGTGATACATATATATATGTGCATACTGTCAATATGTTCTATTTTGGAGAATATGAAATACCTCTATGAGGGTCATCACAATCGGTTTTTATGTGGAACCGATTCTGATGATAGGGCCATCAGAATTGGTTCTTCTGTGAAACCGATTCTGATGATCCTCTATCATCCGAATCAGTTCTTACATAGAATCGATACTGATGATCCCATCATCGGAATTGGTTCTTACATGGAACCGATTCTGATGACCATATCATCGGAATTGGTTCCATATAAGAACCGTTATGGAACCGATTCCGATGATATGGTCATCAGAATCGGTTCCATGTAAGAACCGATTGTCATGATCCCTTATCAGAATCGGTTCCTATGTCGAACCGATTGTGATGATTGGGTCATCAGAATCGGTACCACATAAGAACCGATTGTGATGACAGATCATCACAATTGGTTTCACATAACAACCAATTCTGATTACCATATTATCATAATCGGTTTATGAAAAGAACTGATTGTGATGAGGCTCTATCACAATCGGGCCAAAATCGACCGTGATAGCGCCTCCTCATCACTATCTAAAGATTTTGTATCGTCACTAGAACCGATTGTAATGACAAAAGAGAACCGATTCTGATATACAATCATGTAGTAGTGTATGCAAGTTTTAGGGTGTTACATATTTGTCCGAACAAAATTATAAAAATAGCCTCTTTTTCTCATTACGGAAGTAATGATGAGTGACACACATCATCTACTGTGCTCCCCTAGCTTGGCAAATGACCAAAGACTAGGGTATACTACTATAGAACAATACATCACTGCAATCTCCAAAACGCCATCACTGCCGATTATGGGAGCCAACAGTGATTGGTCAGCAGTGATACTCGGGATTATCACTACCGGCTCAGGAACCGGCAGTGATAAGAGCTATCACTGCCGATTCGCTGTACAACCGGCAGTGATATTGGAATATCTCTATCGGGTCACACCAAAATATATATCACTGCCTGTTCTAAATAGGAACCGGCAGTGATATACATATATCACTGTCGGTTCTTGGATGAACCGGCAGTGACAAGCCATGGACCAAATATTTTTATTGCATATTTTCTTTGCATTATATATTTTGATACAATTTTTTTGTACAATGTGTTAATGTAAAGCATCGTTAAATCATAATTCAAATATGGCAACATATTCTGTGCACACAGGGCTTCCCGTATACACACCATGCACACCAACTAATAAAAGTCATGAAAAACTTTGAAAAAATTTGTAGATGTACTTCATAGATTACTCTACAAGTACGGTATCACTACCATGGACCTCAAACGCATCGGATACAGAGAAGAACCATTCGTACTTGCTAATTCTGTTACACAAATCTTCTTTGTAACTGACCTAGCTAACAAGAAGCACCACGTGGTTATTCAAGGAAAAAGAAGGATTGTCGAAGTTAAGAATGTTATCGACGAGGAAGAGTACAACCAATTCGATGAGCTTCCCCCTTTCGGAGAGGATGTTGACCTAAGTATCATGGAAGAGAGTGACGAAGCTACATACATATACTGCGATCATAACGAAGGTCGAATCGTAGCTTAGTTGTAGTAATGAAATGTATGCTTTCTTTTATATGAACGATATGTTTATTTTCTCGTATGTAACAATTAATGTAATATATGCAATAACAGAAATTGACGTTATGCTCCAAACTAGTTCGCTCTGTTCTTTGGCAGCTTGAAGAAAAGTGTGGTCAAATATTTCTATAATTTTAGAACTTGATAAAAATTTGGGGAAATATTTAAATAAAATATTAGATGTCCTACAGTATGCCTCCAAAATTTTTAGAAAATTTTGATCAAATTGAAAGTTTCACTTAATTGGCCAGAGATTAGCTTATCACTGCCAGTTGCTAGTATCAGCCGGCAGTGATAAGCACTATCACTGCTGGGTGGATCTCTAAGGAACCAAGGGCAATACCTCATTTAGATAGCAAGCAAGACATGCCACTGGAGAAGGATGAAAGCAAGACATCCCATTGGCACCGAAAGAGAGGGACCTTCAAAGGTCCATAGTCAAGCTCCCAAATCTCTTCTATGAATCCGTAGTAGGTTTGCCTATTTTCATTGCTGTCATAGGCATCTATACGGATACCGCTGTTTTGGTTGGTACTCTTTTTATCTTGTGCTCTTGTATAAAATGTAAAACCATTTATGTCGTATCCTTGGAATATCCGAATTGTAGTTGACGGTCCCTGAGCCAACACTTTCAACTGAGTGCAGTCTGTCTCCATATGCATCATGTGTCTATGCAACCAATCGCCGAAGTTATCTCTATGCTCTCTCGTGAGCCAAACCTCTGACCTCCCTGGGTTTGTTTTGGATAGCATGTTCTTGTGCATGTTGACATATGGGGCCACCACAACTAATTGTCCCAAAACTGCGAAATGTGCTTATGTAAATGAAGCAAGATTGCTAGTACATAGTAATTTCTCGCCTAGTGTCTCTTTCCCCTGTAACCTCCCCTCATGCCGAGATACAGGCACACCAATCGGTTTGAGATCCATATAATCAACGCAGAATTCAATGACCACCTCGGTTCCCTAGCCATCAGCAATGCAGCCTTCTGGTCAATGTCGGTTATGAACATATTTCTTTATAACCCCCATGAATCTCTCGAAAGGGTACATTTGATGTAGAAATACGAGACCAAGAATCTGTATCTCTTTCACAATGTGAACAATGAGATGGACCATAATATCAAAAAAAGATGGAGGGAAACACATCTCAAGCCTGCACAGAGTGTGAACCACGTGTTCCTGTAGCTTATCTAGTTTTAACGGATCGATGGCCTTCCGTGAAATCGCGCTGAAGAATGAACACAACTTGATAATTGGGTCTCGGACTTTCTCTGGAAGAACACCCCTAATTGCAATTGGAAGCATCTGTGTCATCATCACGTGGCAATCATGAAACTTCATACCAATTAATTTTAAGTCTTTCATTGAGACTAGTCTCTTTATGTTAGCAGAGTAACTAGATGGAACTTTGACTCCGTGCAAGCATTCGCAAACGCTAATTTTTTCTTTCTTGCTCAGAGTGTAGCAGGCTGCGGGAAGGTACTTTTTGCCTGTATCCATTTCTTCGTGATGCAGTTCCTTCCTGAATTTCATATCTTCGAGGTCCATTCGTGCTTTGAGTGTATCTTTCATTTTGCCAGGTTTGTCTAGTAAGATACCAAGCAAGCTATCACACACGTTCTTCTCTATGTGCATAACGTCGATTGCGTGTCAAACTTCCAGGTGCTACTAATAAGGTAGGACCCAAAATACTGATCTCTTTTTTTCCAAAAAGCTTTATCCCGGGAACTCAGGATAGATGTACTGCTGGCTCCCTTTCTATGAATAATTGTAAGATCCTTTACGGCGGCAAATATCTATTTCCCAGTGTGATTCTTTGGAGTTAAGGCAGTCTCCTTTGTCCCGTCAAAAGCTCTTTTATTATTGCGGTATGGGTGATCCGTGTGGCGTGGCCCGAAAGGTTTCGCCCGGCCTCCATCAAGAAGTACGACGGCACCACCTACCCAGAGGACTTCCTGCAGATCTATACCACGGTGGTGCGTGCCACTAGCGGGTCTGAAAATGCCATGGCCAACTACTTCCCAATGGCCTTGGCCAAGGTCCTTGGGTCTGGCTATTGAACCTCTCACGAAGTCGGTCTTTCGTGGGAGGAGTTGTCTTGATCTCTTCGTCGCCAACTTCCAAGGCTTCTTCGCACAGCTAGGCATGGAGGATGATCTCCATGCCCTCGGCGAGAAAAAGAGTCATTCGCGACTTCATTGGTGATTTTGCCTTTCGCCGCAACACGATCGCCGGATTTGAGCGATCGATCATCATTGCCTTCGAAGAAGCGTTCACGACCGCAAGATGCGGAAAAGATGGCGACCCGTGACGCCGCCACCACCTCGAGCTCTTCTCCCTAAGCGCACAAGTGCGCATAGGGCATGTGGCTCGGGGCGGTGTCTGGCGCCCTTGAGAGCCTTGGCGGGGCGATCTGCCGGGACCTCGAGGCCACAGCCTGCGAAAGCAGAAAGGCGCGGAACATGGCTTCTTGAGACCAGGGTCTGGCGCAGAGCCTGCGCTTGAACACCGACATGGCGCGATCGCCGTGACCAACGGGATGACCGCCGAGATTGGCATGGCAACCGCCGCGGTCGGGGGAGCAACCACCGCGAGGAGAAGGAGGGCGAACCTTTCTGCCCGATCCACAGGACCAACACCCACAGCTTGGACAGTTCCTAGGTTGTGAGCAAGATGGTCGAGCAGCGACTTAAGGAGCGCCGCCCTCACGACGACGACAAGACGACGACCCCACCTCGCTGGCCTTCCAGCAGGCGGACCGCGCCGTGGCGTACATTCACGGTGGCTCGTCCACCTACTCCTCCAACGCATCCTACAAGCGGCTGAGGAGGGAAGTCTGCGCTACGACGTTGAGTTCAGGGGCGTGTCGGATGGTGAAGTGGTCGGAGGAGCCGATCACCTTCAGTTGGGCCGACCACCCTGAGAGCACTGCCGGCATAGGTCACCTTCTGGTCGTGGTCTCTCCCACGATCCGGAACGTGAAGCTTGGGCGAGTGCTGATGGACAGAGGGAGCTCCATTAACCTCCTGTCCTTTGAGACATTCCGGGCGCTCAGTGTCGAACCGGGGAGCTCGCCCGCCTTGCGCTTCTCTGGCATAGCCGGGTGGCTTAGTCCCCTTGGTCAGGTCGCCTCCCGTCACCTTCGGGGACGAGAGAAACTACCGTCTGGTGGTCAACCGAAGTCGCGATTCGACCTCCGTCACAATGCCATACTCGGCCGATCGGCGTTGGCCAAGTTCATGGCGGCAACCCACTATGGATACATGGTGGTGAGAATGCCAGGGCCAAGTGGCCCCATAGCCATCCGGGTGGACAGGCTAGAGGCTTTGCGCTGCCACAAAAGCGCACTAGACCTGGCGGCGCCCACTGTGAAGCCGGTGATGCGCCTTTTGAGAGCCCTCGGTATGAGACCGCACCTCGCCCGGCTCGGCCAGCGAGGTAAAGGTGGTCTCCCTGAGTGGGGGCGAGCCCGGGAAGCCCGTCTTCATTGGCGCCAGCCTCAGCGCCAAATAGGAAGACGCGCTCGTCACCTTCCTCCGATCTAATTCCGACGTGTTCGCTTGGCAACCGTTCGATATGACTGGGGTCCCCAGGGAGGTGATCGAGCACCGACTGGTGACGCTCCCCGAGGTGGGCCCGGTCCGCTAGAAGGTCTGGCGCCAAGCACCGGAGCGGAAAGATGCCATTCTGGAGGAGGTAGAGAAGCTGCTGCGCGCAGGGATCGTTCGGGAAGTCTCTCACCCTGAGTGGCTTGCCAACCCTGTGCTTGTCAAGAAGTCCAACAGAAAGTGGCGGATGTGCGTCGATTTCACTAACCTCAATAAGGCCTGCCCGAAGGACCCTTACCCCTTGCCGCACGTCGATCTCATCGTCGACTCAACGCCCGGATGTGAGCTGCTGTGCTTTCTGGATGTGTACTCGGGGTACCACCAGATTAGCATGGCGGCGAAAGATGAAGAAAAAACTGCTTTTGTAACACCCATGGGCGTTTATTGTTATATCAGAATGGCTTTTGGGTTAAAAATACTGGTTCTACTTACCAACGCGCCATGCATATTACTTTCGGTCCACAGATAGGGCGCAATCTTGAGGTGTACGTCGACGACCTGGTCGTAAAAGTCAAAAAGAGTGAAGAACTGATTGAAGACCTGGAGGAAACCTTTGCCAACCTCCGGAAGAATTGCTTGAAGCTCAATCCTGAGAAGTGTGTATTCGGCGTGCCCTCCGGAAAGCTGTTGGGGTTCCTCGTGTCTAGGTGGGGTATCGAGGCCAATCCAGACAAGATAGTGACCATTGAATACATGATGCCGCCAGTTCAGCTCAAGCAGGTGTAGTGCCTGGCTGGTCGCCTAGCCTCCCTCGGGCGATTTATTGCCCGGCTGGGAGAAAGAAGCCTGCCCCTTTTCAAACTGCTGAAAAAGACGAACCACTTCGAGTGAACCGAGGAGGTTCAACGAGCATTTGAAGACTTGAAGCAGTACCTCTCCTCCCCGCCTGTACTGGTCGCCCCTCAGCCCGGTGAGCCATTACTCCTGTATATCGCTACCACCCCGGCGGTAGTGAGCGCGGTACTGGTGGCGGAGAGAGAAGGCGTCTAGAAGCCGGTCTACTACGTCATCAAAGTGCTACACGAGGCAGAGACCACATACCCGCAAGCGCAGAAGATATTGTACGCCGTCCTGGTGGTGTCCAGGAAGCTGCGGCACTATTTTCAAGGGCGAGAGATTACGGTGGTCGCTGCCTACCCCCTGAGAGAGATCCTTCACAACCGGGAGGCAGAAGGCCGCATCGCCAAGTGGTCAGTAGAGCTGGGGGAATTCAGTCTCAAATTTGTACCCCGCACTGCCATAAAGAGCCAGAATCTGGCGGAGTTTGTTGCCGAATGGACACCCGCCACTCTTGAAGCTGAAGAAGCCCATGCGCCTTCCCCCTGGACTTTATTCTTTGACGGCTTCTTCAAGCTCGAAGGCGCGGGGGTTGGAGTAGTCCTGGTCTCCCTGACCGGTAACATCCTCCAGTACGTGTCACCCTCAACTTTAAGACCACCAACAACATCACTGAATACGAAGGCCTGCTGGCAGGGCTGCGCGCCACCTCGGCGTTAGGCGTCCGACGCCTCCAAGTCAGAGGTGACTCCCTGCTGGTCATCAACCAAGCACGGAGCATTTAAATGCATGTCATCTGACTTATTCACCGTACGTGTAGTAGTACTATATTTTTGTTTTAGTATCTGGGTGAAGAGTTGCTACGTGAACACACTACTACAGAACCGGCCTTCACAACCGGTCTATCACAAGCGGTTAGGTGCGCGCGCTTGTGCTCTCGTGCCAAGCGGTTAAGTGGGCAGCAGGCGGGAGGGTCTCTAAAGCGGTTCTTGACACGAACCCTTTTGGAGTCCCATCTTTAGAAGCGGTTAGTGTCTAGAACCGCTTCTAGATATCTAAGCGGTTCAAAACTCGAACCGCTTCTATAGGTGGAGATCGAAGCGGTTCGTGTGTAGAACCGCTTGTAGAGACCCAAATCCCTTGGCAAGATTTAAACCCCATCTTCCTCCCGAGCTCGCTGCAGGGCAGTGAGTGGTGGGCGATAGCGATTCATGGGGAGGTCTTGCCAAAATTTTCAATTGAGGTTATTAGCTTGGAATTAATTGTTTCTAAGGTGAGTAATATGTTCTTGACATCCTTCTCCCCCATATATATATATTTTTTGTGCATTGGATGTTGAGAAATCATGTTTTGTTCTTGTGGGAATTATTAGTATTGTTTACATTGTTGGCTTATTTTTTTGTTCTTGAGCGATATATTGTTTGGTGTATGGAATGAAATGCAATAAATGTGAAACGATGAAAAATTACAAAGGTGGGGAAAAGGTAAAAATAATTTTTATTTAGTAAAATTAAAATGCGGATGATAGAAAAGGTTTGCATGAACATGTAACAATTAGTTAGTTTTATTTTAAAAAATGCAGCGAGGATTAGAAATAATTAGTTGGCTTTAGTTAAAAGAATGCGAGAATGATTAAAAATACAAAACTATTAGACATAGTTAGCTTTAATTAAATATTGTGATAGATGTTGTTATTATTTTTATTGGTGTAGATGAACCGCAATGGATGTACAATGCGGACCGTCGGTCAAGAGAGTTGAGAGATGGCATGAAGGAGTTTCTCGACACGGTAGTTGCATTTTTGCCTCGAGGAAGCTTCATCGTTGTCCGTCGTGGTAGACCGCAAGAATGAGAAGGAGCACTCGAGCGATGGATGGTTATGAGCCATGTGATCACGAGAGGTTTCATTGCAAACTATACCTCTTGGACCCATCATGGAGAAAGCAGGCGATTGACGGGAAGATGATAAAGAAGATGAAGAAGAGGAAGATAGAGCCAGCGATTATCTGGGACACCACTCAATACGGGTCCGTGGAAGATCTGATCGGCAGTATGGCGATGATGAGTTAGATCGGATGCTCCGTGATGGAGAGGAGAGTTCACAGAGGAAAGACAATACAAGAAGTTTGAGCATGGTAGAGGACCCCAGGCGCTTTGTACCCAAAGCGTGGGCGGGGCCACAAAAAGCTGCGTACTACACTAGAACTCATGCAATGGAAGGCCACAAGC
This sequence comes from Guadua angustifolia, assembly GCA_036346375.1. NCBI lineage: Eukaryota > Viridiplantae > Streptophyta > Magnoliopsida > Poales > Poaceae > Guadua > Guadua angustifolia. The sequence continues at coordinate 25,043,515 of CM070521.1, forward strand.
GGTGTGTCGGACAAGGCATTCAATGGTTTGTTATCACTTTCAGAAGAAGTTGCTTCGGAAGGTAACACTCTACCGAATCTCTGTATGAAGCGAAGCGAGTCCTCTGCCCTTTAGGATTGCAAGTACGGAAGATACACGCATGTCCTAACGATTGTATCTGTATCGCAATGAGTATGCCGATTTGGAGGTTTGTCGGTGTCAGCGAAGAATCGGTATAAGGTGCAGTGTGGCGATCGAGTGAATTAGATGGGAATCGTCGAAGAAGAGAACTCCACCAAAGTATTGTGGTATTTCCTGTGATCCCCGGTTGAAGCATCTGTTTGCTAACGAAGGTCATGCCAAGATGATCGTTGGCATGCGTAAAGCGTAAGGAAGGCGGGATGCTTAGACACCTGCAGATGGCTCGCGATGGAGGAAAGTAGATCGGGCTTACGAACTTTGCAAATGAGGTCGAAACATAAGGTTTGGGTTGAGCACCGATGGGATGAATCCTTTCGGTTAGTTGAGCAGCATCCATAGCACTGGCTTTGTGGCGCTTTGCATCTATAACATTCCTCCATGGTTGTGCATGAAGCGGAAGTACATCATGATGCCATTGTTGATCGAAGGCGAAGCAACTCGAAGCGACATCGATGTCTCACACGAAGCCATTGGTTGAAGACCTTGTGAAGTTGTGGGAGGATGGTGTACGGGTTTGGGATGAGTACAAAGAGAGTATTTCAACTGCGTGCATTGTTGTTTGTAACAATCAACGATTGGCTGCTCTCAGTAACTGTCCTACCAAGCTGTCAAAGGGTTTAAAGCACGCACCAGTGCATAGATGAAACAATTTGCATGTACGAAAAACTCTCGGAAGTGTGTGTACATGGGCCACCGAGTTTCTTCTGGCAGTCATGCTTTGAGGTGGAAAAGCGATAAATTTAGCAGAGAACGAAATCGTGTTAAGCCTCGGCATCGTAATGGGCGACTTGTGTTTGCTATGGTAAAGGATCTGAAAGTAGTATTTGGGAAGGGTCTTGGAAGCATACATGCTTTTAACGAGGATGGTCATGCACCCACATGGAAGAAGAAATCAATATTTTGGGACTGTAGTATTGGGAAGATTTGGAGGTTAAGTCACTCGCTTGACTTCATGCACATCACGAAAAATGTTTGCTTGAACCTGCTAGGCTACATAGATATGTATGGCAAATCGAAAGATACTGCTTTGCAAGCTCGGAAGGACCTTGAAGACATGGAGGTGAGGAGTGACCTACATCAGAAAAACAAAGAAGGGACAAAACAACTTTTTCTACATCCTGCGAGCTACACTCCAAGCAAAGAAGAAAAAAAAGCATGATTGAGTGTTTGAGCAGTGTGAAGGTCCCTTACGGATACTCCTCAAATGTAAAGAGACTCGTAAACACGAAGAGAACAAACTCAAGGCCTAAAATCCCATGAGCGCCTTGTGTTGATGACACTGATTGCTCCTGTAGTGTCGAGGTATCTTGCCGAGAGTGGGTGCGGGGACAATCACAAAGCTATGTTCCTTCTGAGCGCCATTTAGCGAGAAGGTTGTCGAACCGGCTAAAGCCGCCTAAGTTGGAGGCGATGTGGTACAAAGTTTGGTTAGCCTCGAGATGATCTTTCCTCCTGCATTCTTTGATATCATGGTTCATCTCACCGTTCACCTTGTGAAGGAGATAGGTATCCTCGGACGGTGTATCGCACAACATGTTCCCTTTCGAGAGGTACATGAGTGTCCTCAGAAATACGTCCGTAACCGTTCGCGTCAGGAAGGCTGCATTGCCGAGGGCTACGTGTGGAGGAGGTGATAGAGTTTTGTGTGGATTACATGAATGATCTAAATCCTATCGGCGTCCCCATATCACGACACGAGGGAGGCTACGGGGCAAAGGGACAATAGGAAGGCAATCGGTTGCATGCAATGATCTTGTTGCATTCAAGCAAGCACATTTCAACGTTCGAAGCAATCAACTATAGTGCGCCCCTATGTCCTTCAAACACAAGAGTGTCCTATGCCACGAGTTCACGGGGAAGACAAAGAGTTGGATAACCACGAAGCACATGGATTCTTTTGGCGGTTGCTCTGAAGTACATCCTTGAGGAAGGGTCAAGCGATGAACTATTGCAGCGCTTGGCTCGAGGACCATCACAAGAAATCGTGACATTCAAGGGTATGAGATCAATGGTTACACATTCTACACGGATCGAGGATATGAGGAGCACCAACGAGCAGCGGTGTCAGTATAGATAGCCGCCAAGACAACAATGGCGGAGTTGGACACATATTATGGTTTCATAGAAGAAATATGGGAGCTCGACTATGGACCTCTAAAGGTCCCTCTATTTAAGTGCCAATGGGTCAAGTGACTCCAAAGCGGTGTGAAGGTCGACAAATCACGGCATGACAACCGTGGATCTCACGAAGTCGGCTATAAGGCGCGAACCGTTTGTTCTCATGACGATGTGATCCGGTCTTCTATGTAATGGACATGTCAAGCAAACCTAAGAAGCGAAGGACAAGCAAAAGGTAATGCCAAAGCGACATGTGGTTCTCCAAGGCAAGCGAAGGATTGTAGGAGTTGAGAACGTCACCGAGCGAGGAAGAGTATGGTCGATTCGACGAGCTCCTCCTTTTACAGTTGATGTCGACATAAGCGTCTGCGTGGCGATGATGTCGATGCTCCTTACATACGTCACGATCATAACGAAGGAACAATTGTAAAGACGAAGACTTAAGATGTACTACTTGTATACAAATTATTCCATATGATCATGTTGATATGTTGATGTTTAACATTGCTTGTACATAATTATTTATACAAATTTTAAAATGAAAACAAAGCTTGAAAACCATTTGTACACATTTTAAAATGAGAACAAAACACGAAAATTTATATCCACTCTATGAAAGGATGCGTAAATTTTACCATACAAAGAAATTCAGCTTAGCATAGTTAGCTCATAAATTCCCATACAAAAACCCCAAAAGCGATGTGAAATTTATAACATTACAATGATAGCTATATTAACTAAAAGGAGCAACATTACAATGATAGCTATATTAACTAATTTCTTTAGCATGTCCTCTACTCTTTCCATCCTTTCTTCTAGCTTTTAATACTCTTGTTGTCATCGAAGCGGTGGATGTGCATCTCTCCCTCTTATAGACACTAGGTATCGGATCTGTGAACTCTCCTTGGCGCAAATCTTCTTGTAATGCAGACAATTTGCATTGCAAGATTTTCAAGACTATGGTGGCTTTATCATTACGCTAATCTGGACATCTTGTGCCCTTCAAGCGAGAAAGAATGGAGCGGAAGGTGAAAGTCAAGGAATATGAACAAATGAATAACTTCAAAAACTTACCGACATATTGAACACTTCATGAACACTCGGGATGGATTCTTGGATGTACGGAGGTGAACACATTCTGGGATCTCGCATCGAGGACACGATAGCTTCATCCATAATGCCTCTAGTTGTCTCTTCGTCTCGCCATTTGATGAAGCCGTCGACATGAATTAATTGCTTCAAAGAGTGAAACAAATTACCATCAACAATATTTTCTTTACTCCAACATGAATATATCAACAAAACTCCTTGTGGGCATTTCACGAACACCTTGTGGGCATGAAAGCAGAGAAGCGAGGAGGGGCGTCTGAGAGAGAGGCGCTTGGGACTTAGAAAATTTGAAGGTGTGGGAGAGTGCATCGGGGACTTAGAGAGTTTAAAGCTCTACCAACTTCTAGTAGCGGTTGGTAGTAAGAACCGCTTGTAGAAATCACGATCTACAAGCGGTTAGTAATACCAACCGCTTGTAGAAGGCCTGATAAAAAAAAAAGAATGGCAAGGGGCGCGGCGGGTTGAACAGGGGTGGTTGAGCCGTACACTCAAGCGCCACGCGCTAGCCGAGGAGAAGAGATCTTATCGAGCTATATGGGCACCGTATTGTTTTTAATGTGTAGCGGTCACACGTTTACAAGCGGTTGGTATTACGAACGCTTGTAGAACACCCTCTACAAGCGGTTGGTAATACCAACGCTTACATAAAACCTTTCCCTCCCGCCCATCCATGCGTTACGTAGCGGTTAGTAATATTAACCGCTTGTAGAATCCTCTTCTAGCGGTTGATAATACTAACCGCTTAGAGGACTTCTACAAGCGGTTGTTATTACCAACCGCTTGTAGAAAGTGGGTGCCCTATATAAAGTTCATCTTGCCGCTCTTCCTCACACCCCAAATTTTCTAAGTCCTTCCTCACAACCCAAATTTTCTCGGTGCCGCCACCTCAGCCGAGTCCCGGCAGCGCCACCTGCCAAGGACCTCCTCTACCTTGCCGACGCCGCCCGCCATTCCACCCGGAGGACCAGGAGATCCTAGGTGCAGCTAAACGCCCCTCCTGCTCTCTCTGTTTTATGCACACAAGGTGTTGGTGAAATGCCCACAAGGAGTGTTTATGTTGTCTTTGTGATTAGTGGATGGCTATGAAGTGTTGTGATTAGTGCCCACAAGGAGTGTTGAATGGATGGCTATGAAGTGGTTTTTGTTCTGTTAGTGTTCATGTGTTATAGTGCGGATGTTTGAGGCTTTGTCTGGATGTTTGAGGAGGAATGGTAGCGATTGGCGCCGGAGAGGAGGAGAGCTCTGTGGCAGGGAAGAGGAGAGTGCAGATCGGTCGGTGCAGAGGGAGGGAGTAGTAGTCGGCGATGAAAGCGAGCCACCGAGTAGTACTCCCGAGGATTCAGACCAAGTGAGGTAAGAAATGGGAGTAGCACTTTCGGCGATAATACAAGTAGCAGTGAATAAATCACTTCGATAGTAGTAGCACTTTCGGCGATATTAGAGCCAATTGGTTCAACTCAAATAATAGCCAAGTGACTACTAGTATCGACATTAGAAGTATATGAAGTATATGTAAGTATATGTGAAATGTGTTATTATATTTTTTACTAGCATTTCATATATTTTTTACTACAATAGTTGCTAAATTGTTGTCTGATGATTTAGTTTTCCTGCTCTCCATCAGGTGATTCATTAACATTCCTCTTTATTTATGCCCTGGGGCGTAATCACAATCTATCCTTTATTCAGTTGAAATTTGGTCGGATGAAGATAAGGACTCGATAAAATTTCTTTGAATAAAAAATAATGAATCATTCTTATTCCTGCGATATGATTTTCAAAAAGCGAAGTAATGTTATAAATCACGACTAGAATGTTAATAGTCTATTACACCAGCGAAGCGAGCAATCGGTTCCTTATCAACCAACCACGTCACCTCGTGGTCTTCTCCCCAGTGTATCGTATGCTCTCTGGCGACCATGCTTTTGGAACTTGCGGTCTTTGGTCAATCGAGCGGGACCTTCTCCAGCAGTGGCACCTTATATGCGCCGATGGGCTATAGCAACAGACAACGCTTATTTGCTTGTTGCTGCCGACGTGGCGAGCCTATCGAACATGGAGTGCCAACCGTGAAAGTCTGTCTGGTACATCGCTCAGTTGTAAAGAAATGCTCAATGACATTGATACCTCTTCATTTTTAAAATCATATTAGTGTGGAATAAAATGATTCGTTATTTACTAAACAAATAATATATGAATTGTCATTTGTATATGTATCATGTGAAATGTGTAAGTCTATGTGAAATGTGTAAGTATATGTGAAATGTATAAGTATATGTGAATTGTCAATTGTATATGTATCTTGTGAAATGTGTAAGTCTATGTGAAATGTGTAAGTATATGTGAATTGTCAATTGTATATGTATCTTGTGAAATGTGTAAGTCTATGTGAAATGTGTAAGTATATGTGAATTGTCAATTGTATATGTATCATGTGAAATGTGTAAGTCTATGTGAAATGTATAAATATATGATTGCATGCAGAAAGTTCATATATAATCTAAGCCTCGAATTGTTCTCAACAATCTTGTCTTCGTATGTAATCTAAGCCTCGAGATTTGCTCTACTCTAGATGGCGACACCAAGACGTGGTGACCCGGAATACGATGAAGCGGAAAATCATTGTTCGAGACCATTCTTGTTGGGTAGCGTCTTAGCCAATGAGGCCGTTATCAGCGATGCGGAAAATCACGATAGTCTTCTTGTATTTGTCGATGAGGCCGTTAACAACTGATGCAAGGTATACTCTTACCCATTATAAATTCACAGTAAACATTTAATTATTCTAAAATCATTCATATTATATGTGTTTGTGTATCGGCCGGTACCTCATCGGCCACCAGTCCGGAATGAGCAGAGGACCTAACAAAAGCCTTCGACAAAGTGCGTGATAAGCTGAAGTCGGCAATGGCGAAGTCTGCTAGCCCGGATTCAGCAATTGGGCCTTTCAACAACGCTTGCGGCTACCACGTGAGGATCACGTCCCAATCGACATCGAAATGGGCGAAGTCCTGCGACTACCAAGGCGCTGCGGAATGATATAAAGGAAAATTTCACTTTTCGGAAGAATGCGAACGAAGGCCAAGGGATGGGCTTTGAAGAAGATGGCAACTTCCTTTCGGCGGTGGAAGTCGTCCCTCACCCGCAAGTACATCGACAAAGGAGAAAGGCGGACTTCAATAAATTTCCTAATTTGGCGATCATTGGGATGCTTCGAGAGTACAAGGTGTCGGATGTAGGGCAGTGCGAGAGAAAAAACAAGGTGAATGCGAAGAAGAAATACCACCACCATCTCGGGACGGTGGTTACATCAAAATTGCAAAGAAATGGGACAAGCGGGAAGATGAACTTGGCGACGATATTATACTGGCGAAATTGGGAGCCCGCATGCGCAATTGGTTATTGGGTCCGAGGGCAGCCTTCTTGATAATGATAGCTTGGTGATGGCAAGCGATCCGAAGTTGGTGAAAGGATTGCGAAGCAATCGGCGAACTTCGGTCGGGATCGCTAGCGGCGGACGGGGAGAATAGCGAGCTAACATATGCCCTTCAAAACCACGAGCACCGGGGCGGACACGAGGTTTCGGGAAGGTGCCATGGAAGCGCGGCTTTGCCAAAGACTCAAGCACTTACGAGTCGGGGCGAAGCAAGAGGAGATCGGGGTAGAGTGAGCGATTGGAGGAAGAGCTTAGAGCTCGAAGGCTTCCATCGATGACACAGTCGCAAAAAGTGTCAAAGCAATGAGCGACCGAGGAGCACTACGTTCGACCAATGTTGAGCGGCGCGGAATCCGTGATCGATCCGACCGCGCCAAAAAGCGATTCTTGGCGTCCGTAGTAGCCTATGTGAGCGACCCGCCGCCCGTCATCCGTGGGCAGCATCAAGGTTACGCGCCGGTCACGAGCTACACATTGATATCGTAACCTCTCCTTCAAGGTGGCTACGGCATGGCTTATCCGGTGGGCGGGCGGACATTCCACGCAACGGATACCCTCCGGATACTCCAAGGTCACGGTGGAAGAGGTGGTGGGGGGGCCGAAGATCTCGTTCTCGATATTCACAGAGGCGGCGAGGTGACCAACCTTGGGCGAGCCCTCCATGGCACATTCATCCTATGGCGCAAAAAGTACATCATATTTCGAGATGGTGTGGAGGTTATATCTCCGGCAAGAGAGGCCCGCAATTTGAGCGGCTCGAGAGCAAGCACGCCTCCTCCACGCCGACAACCCACGACTCCTCGGCGTCGCTTTGCGCAATGCTTCCCGATGGTCGAGCCCGCCTCCTTCACCTCCGCTCCACAAAAAGCCCGACTCGCCGCCACGCCACCGCTTTGAAAGTAAGCACCCAACATCTCCGGTCCCACGCCTCCAGCATCTCCCAGGAAAAGCTCGATGTCGAAGGAGATCCCACACTACCACCTCCTCCCACGAAATCGGCATCCGGACCAGAGAATGTCAAAACAACGCCAAAGAGGCCATATGACTTGCTGCGGAGGAGCTAGCTACATCTGTAAAAGCGGATGTGGCTAGGCGACTGCGCCAAAAAGCGAGTCAAGCTTAAAATAGATAAAAAAGCGTGAAGCACTTTCGGTCATGCGGAGCAGCGCGCCTGTGATGGCGACTACAAAGGACAATAAGAAAGGCTACGATTGCAAAATACACGGGCTCCTTGGCGGGAAAGAAGAAGAAAGTGGAAGATCAGTGAGTCTTTGAGGACTTGAGAGAATGGCATTCTGAAGGAGGCGGGACTCAAATCATTAGACGAGGATATTCCAATAATGGCACCAATCAAATGGAAGTATGAGTTGACAAAGCGCTAATTGATCCAAAGGATATAAAAGATCTCCCAACCAAGATCGTCAAATGCATGAATGGTACATGGAAAGGGCATCTAAAGGATATACAATGTTCCTCCTCCGTTTCCAAGATGAGTATTTCTTCATGGGAACAACACGAACTATGGTGGAATTCGATGACTTGTACCATGTGTACCAAGGAGGCGAGGTCAGCGTGTCTTTCATGTCTGCTTTGGTGTGCGTAAGTGTCGATCTACTAAGTTTACCGTTTGCTTCCTCCGCACCACAAAATTGAAAATCTAATTAACTTAGTTATCCCTTCTTATGTAGAATGGAGATACAACGATGTAAAAGGCGGGCAAAGCAGAGCGTTGGCTTCATCGACCCGAGATTGTCAGCGAGAAAATCTGGTCATACAACAAGCAAAAACAACTACTTGAGGAATACCTTTTGCATGCATTGTTGAAACAACACTACAAACCGTACATACTTACGCCCTTCAACTTCAAGTCGTGTTCTCACAAACCTCTTGTTCTTGTATTTCTTAAGCCATTGATAGTCACAGTAGCTACTTATCCATATGTTGCAATATCTGAATAGGTTTCCTTTGGATCCTTCTAGTCATCGAGCTTGACAACGGCGGGATTCTGGTTTATGACTCAAGAAGAATCCGGTCCAAAAATACCAATGGTTCATTAACATCCTTAACAAGACATTTGCAAAGTTTAAGAAGAAGCAAAAGGAGAATTCGAGAAAGAATTGAAGTCATAGTAAGCACTTTCAGTCGTACTACAAAAACTATTATTAATATACATCGCCATATCGGTTCTTCATCGATATTCGAAATTTCTCCCGTGAAGGTTAAGCATGAGGCACTTTGGAAACAACTTATGTGGCTACTCGTGTTCCACTATATTCAAAGTTTTATCCATGGCGGCAATTTGGAACATTATCTTGAGGTTAGTATATGCATGTCAATTTGTTAGCTACAACTTACATTTTAATTAATTGCATGTGATCGGATATTTATATACTTCCGCTTAATTAATTGTCATTAACATCGATGAGCACGTTAACGTGCTCGCCTCACCGGTCGCGCACTCCAAGAACAACTTATCGGCTTCCTTGTCAGCGAGGTTGTATCTCCAAATGGCGAGTTCCATGTAAGGTTTCTGCGTTGGACACCGCTGAGCGATGGCGACATCCACGTCGACCAAGGACATAAAGAGTGGCGCATGCAACAAATGAGTTCGATAATCATTTTTTCATCATTCAAACTTATGCGTCGGTTGCGTGTATGTACTTGTCCATTTTTACACTATTAAGTTCGTTTTTTGTGTCTTGAGCTAGCATGTGAACATGTGTATGAGTATGCATATGTAATATATATTTAATTGCATAAAAAACTCCTCCACTCATATTTAATTTCATGGTCAAAAGCGATATACAAAAACACTTTGTAAGAACATATTCTATAATGCATATAATCGAAAACTCTCTCCACAACCGGTTGGTGAGTCCAACCGCACGAATCTTTGCTCTCCTAGCGGTTAAGTAATACTAACAGCTTCGAATATCCTTCTCCTGGCGGTTTGTAACACGAACGCTTGTGGCGTCTAACGTGGCGGCTACACTGGCCTTCTGGACACGTTCCCAACACGCTTCGGTGCCCACGGCTAAGCGGTTCGAGCAACCGCTTGTCATACAAGCGGGTATCATACCTTGATTGCTTAAAGCGATTATAAAACGCTTGTAAAGGGATTCTGAGCCGCTTGTGATAGCTGGTTCTGTAGTAGTGACACTACTAATTTGTCTCGTCATGTGTATAGTGTTTAAACAAAACCGTTGTACAAAAGTTGTTTGTAAGGTAATTTAGAGGTGGTAAGCTGTAAATGTAGTGCAACTGCAAAAGAAAATGATTCTTTTCCTTTGGAGATCATAAAGGGATGAAGCAAAAGGGAGATGCTGGGGAAGGTTTGTGCACATGGCATGTTGGCAGGGTTACTCTACAAAGATTGAGCTTTAAGGGACCAAATTATGGTTAAGTGAGATAAAAGTGATGAATAATAAGGGGTTAATTATGGCTTTTGGGGCGCTTGCCCTTCTTTTTGTGGGGTTTCGGGCATAATATGCTTTCATTGCTCATACATGTGCCGACCAATTAAGCTCCAAGGAAGTTATCATGCCACGTCAGAACGAACAGGACCATTGCGACCTTTTTTTATGTAGAATTGATTTGAAATATTCAAGGTACTTAAGAAGTAGGAGGTGCCACATTTAGTTGCCTTTGGAGAGCAAAAGGTAAACTAAGATATGCTTTGGCCGAAAGGTCTTAAATGATGTCTTGTAGTCTTGTAGTAAGGTGAGATTTGGATACGGTGCCCGGCAAATATAAAAAGCCGTTAATTTTCTGAATGAATAGTTTGTCAATCAGTCAGTGCATGCAGTAGCTAAACCTGTATGTAAATGGTTGGTTAAAATAGCCACCGTGATCGGAGAATACATGAGCATTCCACAAGTAATCAAATCGTGCGCAGAGCTAGTTTGCGAGACTTAAAAACCTTTACTTCAATTTAGCCAGCTAGACAGTTCAGATACCACACCACTTGAACTAACTCAAATCAATAATAACGTACTTCGTCCGTTGAAGTTTACAAGACGTATTTCTTCTTGGCATATTAATTAAGAAGGTATTGAAAATAACTATATTATGTTTAATTATTATCAGTAAACATTATATTCAAAGTATGCACTTAGAGAATATGAAGAATAGATGGATATTTATTAGGAGCATACAAGGAACATCATACTAATTTTACGTTGAAATATAAAATATACCTTATATTTATAGATAAAATTATTTAAAAAATAAGTTTTATAAATTTGGAAGGAGAGAGTATAGCCAGAGAAGTCACGATGTTTGTAACATTATATATACACCTTCTCCTTGCCACACAAGTCGACACCTAGCTCCCCATGTGGATGCCGAGTTGCCGACAAGCTGGGCAGATCTCTGGACAGATTAAACGGCGTATCATTCTAGTTGCATGTATGCAAGGTCATTGGTTATGTGATCGTCGTGATTGGCATCCATTGAAATGTAGTCTTAATTAGTTGGACCACTGGGCCAGTACATTCACTGCACTGTAGCAGCACGAACTGTTGTTGGGGAAAGCCGAACGTCCTGCAAAATGGAGTTTCTTTTCAAGGGACCATAAAAGAAAATTTAAGCTCTTGTTGTAATATATATACTGTACTTGGTACCTTGTTAGGTTAGACGATGACTTTTTTTGGAATTACTTTGAACCTGTTCGCTTGACTTGGGGCCTATTTACGAAAGCTGCAACTTTTCAAAAAATAAAAGATTGTTAGCTTTTTAGACTGGAAATAATTGTAGCTAAGAAATAGTTTGACAAATAGCTAATTTTCTTCAGCAATAAGATGCAAAAGCATGCTCATCTCCAGTTTTTGGTTTTTGACTTTTATTAGTTACATATAAATTCTTATTTATACTAAAAATCACTTAAAAACTGAACTATTTAAAAGGCTTATTGACTTTGCCCTAAAACCCTCAAATCAGGGCAATGTGCTTTGCGAACTGCAGAAGAGGGCAATGTGCATTCATGCCGTACGAGTGCCGCTGAAGAAGTTCAGAGACAAAAGTTAACTTGTGTTCTCTCTCTTTTATCGTTTTAGATTTTTTTTTCTTTTTTGAAGGAACTAACCATCTGTTTTTTTCCTGAGCTTTATATTACTACAAGAAAACGACAATTTTTCGTCGGTCCACGATATTTTCGTCGGCTTTATACAGGCCGACGACAATAATAATTTATTTTCATCGGTCTAAGTCAAGCCGATGAAAACCTATTTATTTTCATCGGCCAAAGCCAACAACCGACGAAAATAAATCTATTTCCATCGGTCTGTTTGCAAAGCCGACAAAAACAATTGTGCCCCAGGGTGGCAGTTGAATTTCAAATCTTTTTCATCGGCTTTTCTGGCTGACGAAAACATCTTTGCCCATTCGTCTTATGCCACGTGGCATGAAGAACTATTTTCGTCGGCCATGCCGTGGAAAATACCGAACCTTGCCACGTAGGAATTGTTTTCATCGGCCAAACTAGCCGATGAAAATAAGGCATAATAAGCCCCGTGGCCATCCCTCGAATACCCATTCGCTCGCGTCGTGCCACCTCGGTCGATCGCCTCACATCTTCAATGCGCGCTGTCGTCCTTGTCTTGCCGCCGCTTCTCCCTGCGACCGCCGCCCGTCCACCAGCGTGCGCGCCGGTCCACCATGTCCATCCCGCGCTTTCGCCCTCGCGCCGCCGCCGTCCGGGCCTCGCCCTGCAGCTGCTGCCTATCCACCCGCGTGCCACCTCTCGCCACCCTCCCCGCACCAGCGCCGCCCGTAGCCCCGCTTCACGCTGCCGCCTCCCCACGCCCCCGTGTCGCGTCGCTGCGTCTCCTCGCCCCCGCGCGCCACTCGCCAAGCAAGGTGAGTTTTTCGTTGTTGTTTTCCGGTTGTTTACTTTTTTTTAGTTTAGTTTAGTGTTGATTAATGATTAAGGTTTAGTTTAGATTAGGGTTTAGATTAAATAAACTAGCTGCGAATTTAATGACATATTGTTTACTTGCAATGCCATATTGTTTACTTGCAAATGTGATGCCATATTGTTTACTTCATATGTTTGGAGCATGCCATTTTGTGATGCCATATTGTTTAATTGCAAATGTGATGCCATATTATTTACTTCATAAGTTTCTTGCAAATGTGATGCCATATTGTTTACTTCGTAAGTTTGGAGCATACCATGTGATGCCATATTGTTTACTTTATAACATCGAATAGAACTATCAGTGATTAGATGATTAGTTGTTTATTAGTTAATGTTTTCATCGACCGAGTAGTTAATTAGATGATTAGTTGTTTATGAGTTATATAATATTGCTTGATTAGCTCTTAAGTAGGGCTATTTTAGCCGGCCAAGTAGCGAGCCGATGAAAATTCATATTTTATTGTATTTGGGCCATGATTAGTTTGGGGTTAAAGTCGGTAAAACATGATTCAATTAAGTAGAATCGATTTGGTCAGCTAAGCCTAGGCATCACCCGTTCGGGAACGGCGCATCTCACATTTACTTGTGAGGTGTGCCATTTAAAGTGTCGATTTAATTTGACTGACCTAAGAATGGACGCTAGAGCATATGTAGGATTTATGACAAGCCCAACAGTCCGAACGGAATCTCAGCAGTATGATCCAGTTGTTCTCCGATGCACCAAGACTAGGCATGCATTGGAGAAACGGCGAGTATACTACCGAAATTCGTTCGGGCCGTAAGGCTCGTCATAAATTAAATGCTCTGGCGTCCATTCTTAAATGAGTTTAGGACCTATCTTTCCCGATAGAGCCTTTGTTACTTAACTAAGCGCTGTGGTTGATATCGTTGCATGTGTTTAGCCGAGAATGGGTGATGATCGAAGGTGGATGTATGATGGTTGGAGTAAGACGAGGCGCACTCAAGAGAATAGGCGGTCATCACCGCAGCGTTAAGTGGACCATGCATTTGCGAGGGCTCTTTGGTGGTGTCGGAAAGTGCCCATGTAGCAAGTGCGCAACTATTCTTACCACATTAAGTCGGATGTAGAGCGGCACCTGTGCAAGTTTGGTTTCATGCCCGACTATCGATGTGGTACGAGCATGGTGGCAGAGCCCATTGTTGAGTTGGACCATGAGGATGAAAGCGGGATGGATGAGATCTTGAATGATATTTGTAGGGAGTTTGAGGTTAATCGGAAGAGGAGCACTGGGCGGAGGTGCAAAGATTTTATAGGCTCCTTCGGCCTCGGAGAGAAATTGCATGAGTTCACCAGCGTGATCGTCCTCTGAGCGGTGACACGGCTCATGTCAATGAAGTTGAAGTACAACTTTTGAACAAGTGCTACAATGATATGGTCCAAGCGATCGGTGATATCCTTCCGTCGAACCATAAGATCTTAGAAGGACATGTCTGGGTCCAAGAAGATGTTGTCCAGCCTTGGGATGAAGTATGAGAGGATTGATGTTTGCGAGGATAATTGCATGTTGTTCTAGAAGGAACATGCCAACGACACTTGTTGTAGGTACTGCAACAGGTCTAGATATATCGAGGTGGTAAATGACGAGGGGATAACAGTGACGACAAAAGTCACGATGAAGCAGCTCCAATACATGCCAATCACGCCTAGGATTATACGTCTGTACTTATCTAAAAAAATAGCCAGGCATATGAGGTGGCATAAAGAAGGTGTCCATGAGATCGAGGATGTGATGGTGCATCCGGCAGATGGCAAGGCGTGGAAGGCATTTGACCGCTTCAACCCCGAATTTGCAAGTGACCTTAGGAGTGTTCGCGTTGGGTTGGCAACAGATGGGTTCACACCTTTTAGTACAAGTGCCACCTCGTACTCTTGTTGGCTGGTTTTCATCGTGTCGTACAACCTACCACCTGCATTGTGCTTGAAAGAGGAGTACATATTTCTAGCACTTATCATTCCGGGTCTTGATCATCCAGGGAAGCACCTCAATATGTTCATGCGGCCGTTAATGGAAGAGTTGAAAGAGTTGTGGAGAGGGGTAGAGGCATATGACAGCTACGGTAAAGTAAACTTTACCTTGCGTGTCGCACACCTATGGTCGGTCCACTATTTGTTAGCATATGGCATATGGGCCGGTTGGAATGTTCACGGTCGGCTTTGTTGTCCCATTTGTATGTTTGACTCAGATGCATTTCGGCTGCCGCATAGTGGAAAGTTCTGTTTCTTTGATTGCCATCGACGATTCCTACCGCCGAATCACCCTTTCAGGTGGATGTTGAATGCATTACGAAAGAACACCACTATTACAAAGGGCCCGCCGAAGCATCTGACCGGTGGAGAGATAGCTGCTTGGCATAGGCAGCTCGTAGTAAAAGACGATGGAGGGTTCGAAGGTTTCAAAGTGGAGCACAACTTGACTCATATCTGTGCAATTTGGGAGCTCCCTTATGCGAAAGCATTGATTCTGCTGCACAATATAGATGTGATGCACCAAGAGCGTAATGTCGCGGAAAGCATCGTAAGCATGTGCTTTGATTTCAAAGACAAAACAAAAGACAATGTCAAGGCATGAAGAGACTTAGCCAAGATTTGTGATCGGTCGACACTCGAGATCGTACAAGATCCCGAAGGACGAATTGCTAAGCCACGAGCTTCGTATTGTGTGAAACCTCAAGACAAGAAACAGATATTCCGATGGTTGAAAACCCTTAAATTCCCAGATCGCTATGCAACTAACATAAAGTGTGTAGTGAATGTCAGCACCGGGAAGCTAAATGGGCTTAAGAACCATGATTACCACATCATAATGGAAAGACTTCTCCTCGTAATGTTTCGTGGCTACTTCAAGGATGAGTTATGGAGAATGCTAGCGGAGCTTAGTTACTTCTATAGGTCGTTATGTGCTAAGGAAATCTCGAAGAAGATGATGCGAAAGTTGCAGAGAGAAATACCGGTGCTTGTATACAAAATGGAATAGGTATTCCCACCTGGTTTTATGAACGTGATGCAACATCTGTTGGTGCATTTGCCCTGGGAAGCGGAGGTTGGAGGACTGTGCAATTCAGTGGATGTATTGTGAGGAAAGAGAATTGAAAAAGCTCAGGTCAGCAAATGCATAACAAGGCTAGGGTTGAAGGGTGCATCGGTGAGGTGTATGCTCTAAAAGGGATATCGTGCTTCTCAAATGCGTATTTCCTGAATGAGCACAATGTGAATGCCCTACAATGCGGTATCATATTGCGGAAAAGCACCCTGAGTAACCTTCAGATTTTTCAGTGGAAGAGTAAAGCTGTCAGCGCTTCTACTCCACATGAAGTATCACCAACAGAGTGGAACTCAGCTCTGCTTTATATGTACTCCAACATGGATGAAATGAAAAAATATTTCGAGTAAATAATGATTCGTATTTTGTACTGAATTGTCTAATCTTGAACCTATTCTCATTTGGCGAGTCCACACGTAGATTGTTTGACCAACAGCATTGGAAATTTGCTCGCCAACCTACTAGCAAGCAGCTGTATAAGCTATGCTACAAGGGGTTAAACGGCGGCCCTAGTTTCGTTAGCTGGTTCTGAAAGCATGTAATTTTCTTCTCCTCCCAGTTTTCTAACCGTAAACTTTAAATTATTTTCGTTGCACCTAGTAATGATGTCTTAATCTATGCAGTGCTTGCTCGATGCTGACGTCCATGATGACTGCTCCGGCTATCACACAGTGCAGTTCTGACAAGGAACTTGATCGTTCACGATGTCAATGGGTTTCGTTTTGAATTGCAAAATTGAGGCGAGGCGCCCACTTATGGCCTTGTGAAGAAGCGGAGTGGTAACTAAGGCGTCTTGATACAAGTGGTAGCGTAATTAACTACTATGGTGTTCTTCAAAACATAACTGAGTACAAGTTTGGGGGGTCCAAAGAACTGAGAGTAGTTTTCTTTGAATGTAATTGGTTTGATCCTAACAATGGCACACGTGTCGACGAATTTGGCATGGTGATGGTCAAGCACCAGTCAAGGCTTGAAGCCATGACAATTTCGTGCTTGCTCACTAGGTTGAGCAAGTGTACTACTTGAACTATCCTCATCCCAGCTTGCATGCTTGGTGGGTAGCATATAAAGTTAATCCACGTGAACGGTTATATCCTCATGTGGATGCTGACTATGTCGACAGTACGATGGACGACGAGGAAACGGATGTCAATCAAGAAGAAGGTCTACCAAGATCTTTTCGGGTTGCCGATGGGGATGACCTTCATCAGGTAGCCATCGATGCCATAGACCTAATACTTGAGCCTCGTCCATCAAATAAACGACATTGGGATTCTATAAGAATTCAATGGCCCGTAAAAACATGTCTTTCTAAACAACGAGTCACCAATGAACCTCTAGACGTTGACGAGTTCTGATAAGTATATATCCTCTTATTGTTGTAATACTATTTTGATTATAATTCTTACTATTTCCATATTGTTTCTATAATTTGTTTGAAATGTGCAATAACTCTATTGAAATTTTTGCATATGTTCAAGCATGTGAAGGAGAAGATTGTTGGTAAGTTCAGTGGATCTAGCTCCAGGAGTGGGGGTAAGGGGAAGAGTCAGGGGTCTAGTGGTCAGGACTCCTTGAGGAGTCAGGGCAGCCTCTTCCAAGGGACTGTCTAGAGTAGGCAGAGGCAGCAGCAGCTCCTGGGATGCATGGAGCGGCACGGGAGGACAATGAGGAGTACCTACCTTCTGCCTCCGACTCCTCGGACAAGTCAGAGGACTTAGCAGCAACGGCGGAGGAGGTAGCGGAAGAGTTGGCAGAGGATGCCTCCGGGGGTAATGATGGTGATGATGAGAGCCCAGCGGACGCTGGGGCGCTTTCTTCACAGTGCTTCAGGTATTCATTATATCAATATTAATTTTGTATGTATAGACTTGTGATTCTCATTTTTGTCATTTTTCAGGTTCCGGGGATCCAACAACATCCACCCTAGAGCTGAAGCTAACCAGCGGAGGGTGATCAGGCCGTATAGGGATTGGTAAGTTAGTTTTCTCATTTTAAAAAAGTAACTTGTCGAGAATCTAACCAGTTTGATTTCATGAATTGCAGGCAATGGGATGATGTGACGTGGGAGGGTAGGCACCAACGTTCGCAGGTTAACGCGGTCTTGGGAGCTCTCTACCGCCACCACTACCCAAGTCTGGTGACCATCAACGGGGTGCCGCAGGCGGCCCTAAAGTGGGAGCACTATAGGTTGTCACCTGAGGCGCATCACGGCTTTTCTTGTTGTGTGATGCAGCACGATTTCAGGTGAGTTCCTTACCTCTTTATAGTTAATTCATTTATAGGGATATATCGCTAGCTCAAGAATTGCTTTTGCAGGAGAGGTACCGCATGGAGGACGAGGATATCCCCGCAAATCGTGAGAAGGCCAATAAAGTCTTCAACACAGCGGCTCATAAGGTCGTGAAGGACATGATGTCCAATGCACGCATCCAGGCGGTGTGCTCGTACTATAAGGGGGTGAAGAAGGAGAAGATGACCAAGAAGCTTGGGGCCTCCAAGATCCACTTGCACAAGGACGAATACCTCCAGGTGTCCATCCCCTGACTGATGAAGTGCCAGGAAGCTTTCAGGTACTTGTGCAAGTACTGGGCGTCGGCTGACTTTGTTGCTAGGTCCAACAAGAAGCGAGACAACAGAGAGGCAGGTGACCCAGTGTTGCACCGGTACGGCACGGATGGACACCTCCACTTAGCGAGACGCATGGTAAGTATCTAGCCTTAGTTCAGTATGCTTTTGAATGCGCATGTCGCTAACTTTGGATTCTGAGGAGGGTGGCTGGCGTTGCCACGAGCTACCGATATTTATGTTGGGGACACCAAAGTGCCGATCGAGTCACTGGACATTTGTCTGACGGTCGATGACTCGAGGATTGTGAGTTGTTCGACCTACTTTGATGAAATTTGTGTCTTCAAACTGTTGTTTCAGTAATGTTGGCATGCAGGAGCAATATGGGGAAGAAATGGCTCGGCGTCATGGCCCGGAGTACAACTGGAGGAATGAGGAGCTCAATGTCTCGGCGCTATACCAAAGTGGTGGGGGCAAGAGATATGGAAGGTGAGATCATCCCCCTTATTTGTGTTTTGTCGGAAATCTTGATATCATCAATAGTTGCGCTTTTTGTGAATGCCTTCGGTTTCATATATATCTACTGCAGGTTCTCCATGTTCAACGGGGTTGTGAACTCCAACGTCGCTCTGTACCAAGGAAGAGCGTCAGGGTCCTCACAGAGCAGCGCTCGCTCCTCTATGGATAATGCAAGGTTCGCGGAGTACGAGGAGCAAGCTCGCCAACAGCGTGAGGAGTCTCGCCAACAACGTGAGTTGATAGCAAAGTACGAAGCGGAGATGGCGTACTTAAGGAAAATGCAGGCGTACTTCTAGGGAGCTCTTTAGGTAAAAGCTCAAAATCTTAACAGACCGATTAAGTTTTACTATTATGGATCTAACACTTTGACTATATACAACAACTCTACGCAACTGTGGGCCCTCAACACAGCTTGCCTACACTTCAGCCTCCTCCGCCGTTCTACGGGTATCCACCTCCAGGGCAAGCACCACAGGTAAATATGCTTTAGGTTAATTCAGTTTGAAAATTATTTGCAATTCTAGACTAACATGAAATTTCATAACTCCTCTACAGGGTTCTCAGTCTCCTCCGCCGTTCTACGGGTATCCACCACCAGGGCAAGACCGCAGGTACATATGCTTTAGGTTAATTCAGTTTTGAAAATTATTTGCAATTATGTACTAATGTGAAATTTCATAACTTCTTTTCTACAGGGTTCTCAGCCTCCTTCGCCGTGGCACCATTTCGCCTCCACCACCAGGGCCAGCTCAGGGTTTGAGCTCTAATGCTCCTAATGCAGAAGTCGACGGCTTCTTTGCCGCTGGAGGTAGCGGCCAAAATTTAAACACCCCGGAGAGTTAGGATTGTAGATACTTGTGAATGGATGGGGTACTGTAGTTGGATGAAACTTGTGATATGATTTGGATTCATATATATGTTGGTGTATTTGCGATATTAATGTGATGCATTTGCGAATTTAATATTAATGTGATTTTCAAATTGTGTGATGCATTTGTGATTGTTCTAAGTAATATATGTTGGTGTACGTGAATTTGAGCAAAAACTGTACGTTCGTGCTACAAAACAAGCAAAGGGGGGCCAGTTTCCAGCTGGTAACTCTCCAATATTTTCGTCGGCCAAGGTGACCGACGAAAATACTGGAAGGTACCAGCTGATAAACAAGCAATAGGGAAGCAGTTCTGCAGCTGGTACTCCCAGTATTTTCGTTGACCACGTGGTCGACGAAAATACTAGGAGCAATTCTGCAGCTGGCAAATCCCCAGTATTTTTGTCAGCCACGTGGCCGACAAACATACTGTGGAAGTATTTTCGTCGGCCATGTGGCCGACGAAAATAATGGGGGAATATTTTCATTGGGCACGTAGTCGGCGAAATTAGTCCGACGTGGCATGACTGGGCCAGCCATCGGTCGCTTTTATTCGTCAGCTAGACTAGGCCGATGAAAATAATCCGTATTTTCATCTATTTAGTTTCATCGGTCTATTTTCATCGGCAAACTGACGAAAATATGTACTTTGTCGGGAATCCCTTTTTTCGTCGGCATTTGGCAGAGCTAACAACAGAAACACAACATGCACCGCAACTTCGAATTACTGATATTACTCCCAAACGGCAAACTACGTGATCTACTTTATTCATCGACGCATCATACATACGCACATCCATGACGCAGAAATTGGCATACATCACCTGCCATGCTACAGTGCCATGTCAGGTTTCTACCGAGTTCTCCTTCTTTAGTAGGAAATATTAGGATAGTTTGCACGGTGTAATACGCCGCGTGCATTATTTTTTTCGCAGAAACAATTTCGTTTTTTTTCATCGGTGTTTTTTTAAAAATCATTGAAGAAACATACGAAACGATTGAACGAATACAAACGCATCCGCGATTGTACTAAATTGAAAGGCTCTTTCTGTGAAAAATAACCGGAATGATTCAAATGTCATTACGTTTTTTTTTATATTTTTCGGAATTGCGCTAAATTGAAAGGTCCTACATGTAATTACGCATTTTTTGAGGGACCTACATGCGAAAAAAACAAAACGAATAGAGCCGGCCGGGCTACGTTATTTTTTCGGTATTCATTTAGGGTCTTTTTACGAAAGATTTGTGATTTTTCTAAACCAAAAGGGCTGTTTCGCAAAAATTTCACGGTGTAATACGCCGCGTCTGTTGTTTTTTCGAAGAAATAATTTCGTATTTTTCGACGTAGTTTTTTTTAATCATCGAGAAAACGCGCGAAATGGTTGAAAGGATACGAACTTATCTATGTTTTTTTTGCATCTATCTAGGGTTCTCTCATGAAGGATCCGCGATTGCGCTAAATCGAAAGGTCCGGCTTGGCTCAAATGCATGAGAGGCTCACGGAAACAATATCTTTTTTTCGTCGTTTTTTTATATCGTCGAGGAAACACAAGAAGCGATTGAAAGGACACAAGTGCATCCGCGATTGCGCTAAATCGAAAGGTCCTTTTTGTGAAAAATAGCCGGAATGATCCAAATGTCACTACGTTTTTTTCGGTATTGCACTAAATAGAAAGGGTCTACATATAATTACGCATTTTTTGAGTGATCTACACGCGAAAAAAACAAAACGAGCCGAGCTGGCCGGTCTACGTTATTTTTTTGGTATTTCTTTAGGGTCCTTTCATGAGAGATTCATGATTTTTTTGAACCAAAGGTCCGTTTCGCAAAAATTTCACGGCGTAATACACCACGCGCATTGTTTTTTCAAAGAAATAATTTCGAATTTTTCGGCGTAGTTTTTTTTTAAATCGTTGAGAAAACGCGCGAAGCGGCTGAAAGGATATGAACATAACCACGTTTTTTGTATCTATCTAGGATTCTCTCACAAAGGATCCACAATTGCGCTAAACTGAAAGGTCTTTTTTGTAAAAAAATAGCTGCATTGATCCAAACGTCACTACGTTTTCTTCGGTATCTATTTAGGGTCCTTTCATAAAAGGTTCGCGTTTTTTTCTGAACCAAAAGGTCTGTTTCGTAAAAAAAAACCCAAGTAGGACCTACACGTAATTACGCTTTTTTCGAGAGACCAAAACGCAAAAAAAATAAGCGGAGCCTACCGGCCGATCACTACGTTTTTTTTGTTCTATCTAGGGCCCTCTCAAAAAAATCTGCATTTTTTCTGAACCGGAAGGACCTATACGTAATTATGAATTTTTCAGAGGACCAAAACACGAAAAAAATATTTTGAGCCGAGACGGCCGGCCGGCCGAGCCGAGCCGTGCGGCTGGCTCGACTCAAATCAACCACAGCGCGCAAAATTCTCCCGAAAATAGGAACATTTTTTATTTATCTAGGGTTCTCTCACGAAGGATCCGCAATTGCGCTAAATTGAAAGGTCTTTTTTGTAAAAAATAGCTGCATTGATCGAAACATCACTACGTTTTCTTCGGTATCTATTTAGGGTCCTTTCACAAAAAACCCGAGTAGGACCTATACATAATTACGCTTTTTTCGAGGACCGAAACGCAAAAAAAATGAGCGGGGCCTGCCAGCCGATTACTACGTTTTTTTTGTATCTATCTAGAGCCCTCTAAAAAATTCCGTATTTTTTTTGAACCGGAAGGACCTATACATAATTACAAATTTTTCGGAGGACCAAAACGCGAAAAAAAATATTTTGAGCCGAACGGCGCGGCCGGCTCGGCTCATATCAACCACAGTGTGTGAATTCTCCCGGAAATAGGAGACGTATGATGCCGATCAAATCCATTAAGTATTTACTTTAATTAATTAATCACTTAATTAATGACTTTGCTTAATTAATACCTACCGAGGTAGCATTGCTCTACAGGTTGCTCCCGTCAAGCTACTACTATGTGGTACCTCCGTTGCCGAGGTCCTACTGCAAGGTAACTCATGATGTGGCATAGAAGCACAGCAGGTGACACGTGTTATCTATCAATACTTTTGTGATGCGGAAAAAAGCTAATTTTTGTACTTCCTTCGGAAGATGACAAGACTTGAAAAAAAAAAAGTTTGCCGGTGGGCTTAAAAAAAAGCGCTGGCTTCCATTGTGCAACTGCAAACAATAAATGGGTTGGACGCGTCTTTACCTACGTACCAAGCTGGTCGGCACGTTGCAGCATACTGAGGCACTGCACGCATGTTCGGCTAGCCCTCCCGTGCAAGAGGCTCCAAAACTTTTTTACGCTGCTATGCATGAAGACGCTACCAAAAAATTGGACCTAACCCACTCACTGATCGAAGGCTGCAGACTATAGTGGAAGAAAATCCAGCTCCATTACCATTGTGAGGCATTGACCAGCACAAATTAGTTGGTGGCAGGCAGCTAATTGATCCATGAAAACGTTGCAGCAAGCTGTATCAGTCACTTTGTTTTGCTGATAGTCAGGTTGACCTTTGGGAATGGAATCAATGGTCAACTTTCTCATGTGGATCCTAGCTCCATCGTGCTTGACCATACCTGGTGAACAATTAAATATGTATATTGGTCATGGACCAACTGTTAGCAATAGATAGGTTTCAATCATGCAGGACGAACACGTACGTAACGTCCTAATATCGCATGACAATATGAACTTGGTGAAAATTTGTATTTTCACCAAAAATTAGAAAATTTCTAAAAACTTTCAAAAATTACTGCATGTAGAGCAGGCTATGTTTGTATGTAAATCTTGATTTGAAATTTTGCAGAAATATAGAGCATACGCTCCTCCCTACATCTCATAAGATTTTGAGAATTTTTAAAAACTTCTAAATCTGATGTTCACATGATTGTTACCATTTGACATTTTCACTGGTCACCACCAAATTACTTTTACACTTTTGTATCTCTTGGTATCTATGCTATTTGAATTTTTGGTACCACTTGGTACTAGTTCAATATATGGTTTAGTAGCCAAGGATGATAAAATATTCAACGAAGCTGCAGAAGCTGATAAGTTTGTTTTTCCTTGAATTCACTGGTCCTACTATATGCATCTAGGGTGCGTTTGGTTGGGTGTACAAGGATAAATGGGATGGGATAGTACAGGATGGATGGGATGATCCTAAATGAGATGGTAAAGGGAAGGTGTTTGGTTGCCTGAATGGAATGATACAAGATTTTGTTTAGTTACTTGGATGGAATGACAGGATGGTATAAGGTGATGTTTGATTGAAGGGGTGAGGTTGGACTGATTGGTTTGACCAAATTGCCTGTACGGGATAGTGCAACATCTTTTTAAAATATTCCAAGAATCTGTATCATCTCATCATGTATCAAATGGTTTCATTCAATCAACCAAACGCAGAAACAGAACCAGATCCTATATGGGATGGTTCGGTTCACCCTCGTACACTAAACCAAACGCACGCCTATTTAGCCATTGCTTCAGTTTACTGTTTGTTCCCTCATCGAAGAACATTGACCAGATAATTTATATGCGTTTTGCACAACGGTATGCATGCATTGTATGTACAGATGATTAACTGATCAACTACTCTCTGATCTCGCAACGTTCATGCGAGCATTATGTTGCGTGCAAAGCATGCCTGACAGATCAGAAGATGCATGCATGCCTGCTATGAAGATCTGTGACTGACATTGATGTTAGCTGGCAGAACGGCGAATTAAGGCCGAGAAAGTGTAACGGACCGCCCTTTTCAGGAGGTGCGTATAAATACCTTTACAGCTATTCAGGATTTTAACTGTAGGTAACCAAGTGCACATTACCTGTTAAAAGAACAAATGCGAATATTTTACGGGTAAAATAAGGGCCCTATGACCAAGGTTTTACAAGAGGTGCGGTGGCACGAATACATTCTGAACACCCACGAGAAGCGCTTGAGCGAGATAGATCAAGGCCTCCAAAACCAAATAACCGTCATCTCGATCTTACGGAACTTCTTGACTTCAATTGAAATCTAAAGAGGGGGATTGGGAGCAAGGGTGAGTACACAACCGTACTCAACAAACCACACGGACATTCTGAATATTACATGCAGGAATAAACAAAGGTAGGCACAGGTTTAAATATTGTGGATGCAAGTTGTAAACATCTGCTTTTATTTTACATTTGAAACACAAATCATAAATAGCAACATATATATATATCAGGGGGGGGGTTTCTTGCAAAGTTCACCTTCACGACAAGTTTTAATCATAAAAGCTACAGGGGCGCAGTTACAGGTATCACTCTAGATTAACTCCGCTTCATTAACCGGAAGCACGGCGTATTTGAATACCATTGATATCACTCTGCAGAGGTGCTCAGCTTTACCCACAAGACATCTACGGTCATTAATGCCACCGGAATCAACATGCAACTTTTATGCATGCGGCCCGACCAAGATAGTCATAGCATTTCGTTGAACTTCCCCTTTTTAGCTCCTACCCAGTGGGTTATCCAAGATCCGCAACATTCAGGACCCACTGGCCGTCGCGGGAGACACTTTCTGAATGTTGTGGGCACCTTTATTGCGAGAACAGGGAATGATCCTCCATTCCGTTCCGCTTTTCGATTGCCTAGTGATCCATTCTCTCTATGGAGGCTCCTTCTGTAGGTATTCCAAGGGAGTACAATGTCTTGAGCCATGTTGGTCCTAGTCAATGAGATTGACCGCCCAACTTGTGGTTGGCGGGATCTGAAGTTATTCGTTGCGAGACCTCGGTCCTTAAATGCCAAAGACTTAGCCAAATGACATACCACAAATCATTGGTACCAAGCTGTACCACCACCATGCCTCAACCCTTAGCCTCGTCATCGGTTGGGGATTGGGTAAGCATCCACCTTAGTGGTCCGCCCAATCTTGTCCCCTCTAGTAGCAATTTTTGAAAATCAGCAGAGTCTTCTCTCGGAGATTAAGCATTTGTCTAAAAATAATAATTGCATGAATTGCTACATCTATGGGGTTCAATATTTTATAGCCTAAGGTTAAAAAGGAATTAGGGCACAACAACGGGGTTAACATTTGGTGGTATCTAATCATGTCATTGAAACTACCACATTTTCTAGTTTTCTAAAATAACAAAAATAATGCAATACAAGAAATATTTATCTATACTATAATGGGCTGGGTTCAATATGTTCAAGGAGTGTGGCTTGCCTTGCGTGATTGAGGTTTTGCCTAAAAGAGGCGGTCGATGTCGTTGTCGGCCTTTGAATAGCTCGGCTCCAAGTATAGCTCAATAAATGCTGCTCTGCTCGAGATTCGTACCAGCGGTTGTTACGACGTTGAATCTAAGCGAAGAAGCATAAACAATAAATAAGCGATTAAAACAAAATAAAGAAAAAGCAATGGAAAGGAAAATCGAGAGGGAAATGGCCGAATTAGGGTTCGGGGGTATTTTGGGAATTTTTTGGATTTGGTATGGCGAAACGGAGATCATTTTTGGATTGATGGCTCAAAGCGGTTAAGAATATGTATTTTGGCATTTACGGATTTTTGGGGATTTTGGGAATTCTTCGGTTTTAAATTGAATTTTGGATTTTACTTAATTCTTAAATCGAAAATCAAACTCAAAACCGAAAAGAAAAAAAATGGGATTTTTCTTGGCCGCACGGTGAATCGGAAATTGGCCCATGGACGCGAAGGATGGGGTAACTTATTTGGGCATGGCCTGTGGCCTTGGCCTGTGGCGAGCGATCCTTGTGAGCCCGAAGGGTGTGATGGGCGACATCTGAGGTCAAGCCACGAGGGAGGAGAAGCGCGGCAATGGGGCCAGTGGCGAGCGGGCCGGTGGTCCAGTGGCGGGGCCACATGTCGGCGACGGAGAAGCAGTAAGCGATCGAAGAAGATTTATGCGGTCTTGGAGAAAACGACAGGAAAGCAGCGATTTGGGGCTCGAGCTTGGAAGAAATAAGCGGGAGAGAGAGCAGCCACAGCAGGCTCGGTGGCGGTTGAAAATGAGCGGAAGAGAAAGCGGAGCGGCCGGGCGGCGAGCGGGCATCGGAGCCGGAGAAGGAACACACGGAGCGAGCGAATGGCTGCGTGAGGGAGAGAAGGCGTCTTGAGGAAGTCGTGGGAGCTCATTGTGGCCTTCGGGAGTAAGAAATGAGGGCTCGGGCAAGTTTTATGGCGGGTTTCACGAGGAGATGTCTTGTGTGGCGAAGAAGAACGGCCGGAGCCGAAGAAGACAAGGCCGGATTTAGTGATTTGTCGCATGGCTTGGCAGAAGAATTGGTGGGAAATGGAGAGGGAAGCACGGGGAGCTTGGGAGGCTTACCAGTGAGGGCTGGACGTGAAGAAAATCAATAAGGCGAGCTCGGTTTTATAACAAGCGAAGGAGAGAGAAATGGCGGAGGGCACTCGGCGATGATTTAGCCGGAGCAGAGGGGCGGAGTCGAGGATTAGGCGGGCGTTAAGTATGCGTAGAGAGCGAGAAGCGGCGATTAGGCGGCGGCGGTGGTGTAGGACTAGGCATGCGGCGGGAAGAGATGTGCGGCAATGGGCGGCGCGGCGGTGATGTGATGGCGCGAGGTGATGGGGACGATTCGGCATGATGGCGCGGCGCAGCAGTGATGCCATGGCGACGTTGGTTGGGCGAGAGGGCGGCGAAGGGGGATTGAGGCAGAGGTGCGGCTGAGGGGACGGGTCGAGCAGGGGAGAGCAGCAGACGGGGCCGAGCAGCGCGACAACACGAGGCATGAGGTGGGCTTGGGCGTGACGCCTTGTATGAAATCGGTTGTGCAAGCACTAGGGCGAGGAGGAGAGGCGGGAATAAATGAGGCGCCGGTAGCGAGAGGAAAGCGGAATTGGAGAAAGCGCTTGAAGGGGAAGCATTTGGATGAAAAGGGAAAGCGGAATTCCGGGAAGACTTTCCCGAAAAGGAAAGTTTTTGATTTAATTCGGATAAATGCGAAATAAATTCGGGAAAAATTCAAATAAAATTCCAAATAAATAGCAAAGGCCAAATTAAATTTATTTTTGAAATTTTCGGGTTATTTCAGAAAGGCTCCCAGCAGGACTGCAGGAGTCACACAATCAAGAAATGACATTTCATCTGACAGCAAACGGTAGCCAATCCACGGTTTCAGTCCACGCTGTCGCAAGTTTTGCATTGCACTTTCGTGCTGATATGAGACTGGGATCGAAGGTTCATGCGTGCATTCAGGGGCACTCGAAATTATATCTACTAGACACGTGGGGCAGCGCTTGCGCGCGTCACGATCTGATGTAATACAAGACAAATAGTAAAAATTACGTGAGTTCTGGGAGTTCAACAGAGAAAAAATGGACCAATACATAATCTCTGAAAGTTTTGGATAATTTTTCGTTAAGGATGACGCGTTCAAAAAAGCATCAAAGGTTCAACACAAAAATTTGAGTGCCTCTCTGTACAAAATGACGTGCTAAAAATAAGACTATTCCATAATTTTATCGAATTTTTGGGATTCTGGAAAAATCTTCACCAAAAAACCGGCTATTCTGCTAAAAATTATTTTCGAAAGTTCCGGAGGGCCTACGAAAAATTTGAGCGGTTCTCCGTAAGAAATAGGGTGCTAAAAACCAAACAGAAGAAGTCTTGATGATCTTCTAGGGAAAAAAAGACCATTATATAATTTTATTGAATTTTCATGGTTCCGGAATTTTTTTTACAAAAAACGGCTATTCCATAATCTTAGAGAATTTAGAGGAAACTAAAAAAGCTATGTGGGTGTTCTAGCAAAAAAAAGGACCAATTTGTAATTTTAAAAAATTTTGGGCCCTTTGTCGTGAAAGACCTATAATTCCAGGAAATTCCGGGGGCCTTTTCAGAAAACAAATGTAGGAGTTATGGGGGCCTCCATGTAAAGAAAGTACTATTCTGTAATTTTAGGTTTTGTTAGGTGTTTTTTCGCAAAAAATCGAGGCCTTTTCACAAAAATACAAGCTCCACGCGTCAGTCGATGGTCGCGCCATGCGTCGCCCGCACGCCAGGCCACGCGGTCACGCCACGAGTTGCTCGAGAAAAAACCGAAGCAGGCGCGCGACACGCCAGCGAGCGGCGAGTCAAACTGGTCGGTGCAGTGCGAGCTCCTACCGCTGCGCCACGTGGCCGTTCGTATTTAATCCACGTGACTCACTACTTGAGCTTGAATACCGAGTTAATCACGTAGACGACGCGGCGTGATGGCATGCGGCAAGAGGCCATGAAATCTTCCAAGTTTAATATATGTATAATTATACATTTATACCTAGTATTACTATGCAAGACAGCTTTAGTTAAGTTTTATACACCAACCAACTTAGCCGAAAGCTTGTATGGTAGCAGTACTTTCAACAATAATGTTTAACCCGTCTTGTTCGAACCCTTTTTTGGCATCTGGTGCCATTGGATACTAGACAACATTCAGAAAATTATAAGCCCCATGACAGATGACACCAACCCTGTCCTAACAGTTTAAAACAGAGGGCTTCTTGTTCGTGGAAAAGAACAATATAACAGATCACAATACAAAACAAAAGAGAGCATGTGCATGATTGGCAGGGTAAGTATGGAGAACAGAGTACCACGGACACATGGAGAACAGAGTTCTGGCTTTTGCTTGCATTTTTTCTCACGTAGATTTTAGACTGAAATCAGTGGTTCATCATGCATACATTCAGCGGCACTCAAATCCCATACAGCGACTCCAATGAACCGCGTTTGAGATATAATCATAAGCCTGCCTACTTAACCAAAACCTCATAAGTTACTAGGGGAATGGCAAAAGGTGGGCGACATATATAGTGACGTATTCTGTGCACACAATCTTTCCGTGTACACATCATGCACACCAACTAATAAAAGTCATGAAAAATTCCGAAAACAATTATAAATGTACTTCATAGATTACTCTACGTATGTATGAAGTTTCAAGATCAAATTCATTATATATTGAGAGTTACAAAAAATAGATAATTCTGACAAGTTTAAACTCTATAAACTTGTCAGAATTTTCTCTTTTTTCTAACTCTTGATATGTAATGAATTCGAACCTACAATTTTATACATAGGTAGAGTAACCTATGAAGTACATCTACAATTTTTTTAGATTTTTTATGACTTTTATTAGTTGGTGTGCATGGTGTATACATAGGATACGTTGCCGACATATATACAGGTACTTCGACAATATTGGTTAACTCTGTTGGATCGAGACACACCAAGAGGAGAGTGAATTAGTGTAAACTAATACCTAAAACTATTTTTTATTTTTATTAATTGTGAAAATTAATAAAATAATGACTAAACTGAATAAACCAATCTAGGATAATTGATCTAATACTACGGAAGAGAAACTAGATTAAACATACATACTAGAGAGCAATTATATGTAACCATGAATTAGTAGATCGGAATCCTTACTCACTGATTTTCATCGAAAAATATGCATATAGATCCCTTTATATAAAAACACAAACCTTAGATAATCTCCCAAATTTTTTTCTTTAATTTTCTTTTTCCTCTCTCCTCTTCCCTCCGCATACTGCCGCTAGCTTCCTGTGCTTTGATCCTGTAGCAGATCACTGTAGCGCGCGAATGCTTGTTGCATCGCGAATACTGTAGCCTCGCGTGCGATTGTAGCACCCGAAGTTCCGCACCGCGCCTGGAAGTTGCTTCTGCGCCGCCGTCTCCGAAGGGAGTCTTCTGTTTTTTCTTTTTCTGCCGTGCAGGTAACATCCCGAAATCTGTCCTAATTTTAATTTTTGGAGTTTTTAAAATTTTTATGAATTAATCAACCTTTATTTTCATTTAATTGCATTTAATTGAATTTATCTAATTTTTCTGGGATTTATTGGATTTAATAAAAAAATTAATTTGAAATATCCCTCTCTTGATTAATTAAATATCAGAAAAGCTAATTATGAAAAATAAATAAAAATATTTTATTTAGGCTCAAAATGCTCTGAAATATTTTCTGGAATTTTTCTAGAATTTTTCGGGTATTTTTAGTGCCCTAATTAATTACTTTGATTTTCCATAATTTTTTTTATTTGTTAAAGCTCGCAAAATCGCTAGCTACAGTGTCGGACCGAGCCCAACACTGTGCTTGCGTCCGAAACCCTAGCGCCGATTCGCTCTTGCCGCACGATCTCTATCAAACGGTTGTGATTCGGCCGCGCCATCTAAATTCCTATGCCGTTGGATTTCCGTGACCGTGGCCATTAGGATGACGCCACGCGATGCTGGTAACCGAACCGACGCGCGCCGTGCACCATCGGATCTCGATCGGACGGTCGCGCCCATTTGCCGCTCGCCGTACTGCTGTAGTTGGATCTGCCGTCGAGCGGCGGATCGGTCGTCGTCTCGGGAGGAGATGCGCAGCAGCACCGCCGCCCACTGTTGGCCGTGTGGATTTGCGGTGGATTTGCGCGCGCTTCGATGCACCTCATCACCCGAGTAATGGCTCATTTAAAAGGTATGTTCGGCCCGCACGTTTTGTCCGCTCGCTCACTGTCTGTCGTGCACCGTAACTCTCCCATTTGCTCACCGTAGTTAACACTCACCTCCTCCTCGGTTTTCTTCGCACACCGCCGCCGTCTGCCGCTCTTCGCTTCTCTTGAGACCCTCGTCGAGTTCCTCGCGTCACGCCGCGTCCATCGAGCCACTTCTTCACACCGGAGGAGTCCCGTAGCGCCGCCGAGCCATCGTCTTCCTCGTCTCCGGCCTTCGGGAGCCTGCTGCACCACCGTCGACTGCTTGAGCTCCAGCCACCGTCCGATTTCCATCGCACGCTCGAGGTATTGCCACGCCCCTCCCTCTGTAGCACTAGCTCGGGTTGCCTTCGGATGATGATGGCCGTTAGATTGTGATCATAAGGTCCTCGTTAGGCCACGTAAGTGCAGGTAATAGTAAACTCGCGGGGTATCGGTTGCCGTCGGATTCTCATCGAGCGGACGAGGTTGCGCCACGTCCCTCCCCGTAGGGTCGAGTTGCAGATGCATCGGTGAATCTCGACCATTGGATGGCAATCGTGCGGTCCTGAAGTAGCCACGTAGGCTCGGAAATAGGAAACCGTGGGAGTATCCATGACCGTTGGATTCTCATCCGACCGCTCTGGTACGTCCACGTTAGGGCTGGGAATAGTGAACCGTGCGAGTAACCATAGCCGTAGATCTCCAATCCAACCGCCCCTGTTGCGCCACGTAGGCTTGGTAGCAGTGCAGCACGCGGGTAATGACCGACCGTTGGATTTGAATTCAATGGCAGGGAAGAAATGCGCCGCGTGGCTTGATGCTTCCTCGCCGCGTGTCAGTCGCTGAGTGGTCCAGGTACTGTTCCCGTGGGGCCCACATGTCAGTGTGATGACCCCGGCTGTGCTGACGTCAGCATGACGTCATCCGGGCCCACCTGTCAGTGACCGAGAGCGACGTGGCTCATTCCTGTGCTGACACGTGTCGCCGGGGGGAATTAATCCGGATTTTCAGTAGAAAAATAAATCATTTAATTCGGTTATTTCTTTATTTGAATTTCAGAAACTTGTAATGGCTATAACTTTTGCATTCTAGCTCGGATTTGGGTGATTCCAGTGCCCAAAAATTTGTAAAAATGTAAACTATTTAATGGTGATTTTTATTTTATTTTTGTGATGATCTTGCTATCTATTTAGTACATTTATTTTGTGCACGATTGTTAGAATAGACTCGAGAGTTGGAAGTCGTGAAGGAGAATTGAAGACTGTCGCAGATCCGGACCAGAACCAACTGCTTTTCGAAGGCAAGTCATGCTTTGACCATGTTGCGCCTAGTTTTCAAAGTATATTTTGATTTAAATATTGCATGCTATGTTAATTAAAAATACCATTGATTAAATTGGGTATGGTTGTTAATACACCAATCATGATTATACCACCTTGAATATATTGCTTATATGCCCTAAAAACCTTGTTACCCTAAGATATTAAATTGCGTTGGTTGCTACTATAATGCCAACACGGGAGGCTAGACCGTGATTAGTTGCTTAGTCTACTTGTATGCGCTGAATGGCTTTCAAATCACAAAAGAATATTGACTAAACAATTATGGAACACATTTTGGAATAATGCGATGATGTCATGAGATGGAATTGGGGGTAGCGACCTGTGTGGTTCTACTCGTGCAATGAAGTGGGCATTGGCATGTGTTGCATAAATGCAAACCGGGGTGGGAAATAATTTGGACCGGGGCAAGTGGCAAGATGGCTTCGTGCCAGGTGGGCCTGTGTGGCAATGGGATGTATTGTGATGGTTAAGGCTGTGTGCCGAGATGTATAAAATAGATGTCTTGCCCGGGACGATTAAGGACTTTACCTTACGAGCCTTTGAACTGAGTTTAGTGTACAACCACTTGTCCAGGAATGGGGCGGACCTAGTTTAGTAGGTCTCTAATATCTTTCCTTTGATGCCTCGGGGTGTGATTACACCAAAATGTAACAAGTAAGGGGAGCGTACTGTCTTCTTGACTTGGTACCCATCTAACGGTATGTGCTGTTCTAAGCTTTGGCTCTGTGTGAGGAAGTGTTAGAAAGGCAATCTTGGAGAGGATCCTTTGGTTAAGTGTTAGTCTCGAAAAGCTTTGTTGCAATCAATCACGTGTGGTGGCGATTGTATCTGTGGGTAAAGTGTACAACCTCTGCGAGTGTGTGCGTAAATCTATTGAAAGCCGTGTCATGATCTTGGACAATGCTTTCGGTGATTCTGATCAAGGGTTAGATTTTCCAAATAAAATGTGGAATGAGTGGCTGTGTGCCAAAAGCTGTTGAAATGAATCTAGGGCTGTGTGCCAAACTCTTGGAAAAGAATTGAAAAATTAATTATTATTAATATTGGTTCTACTGCTCTTACTCTAATAGGATTACTGTTTAAAAGAAATCTTTGCTTTAAGCAAAAAACCAATTAAGCCTTCCTTTGAATAAGCCATGCATGTAGTAATAGACTTGCATTGTGCATGACTTGTTGAGTATATTGTATACTCACCCTTGCATCGACAAAAACCTCAGAAGAAGAAGCCGTACCAGCTTGGGAGGGGAGTTCATCGAAGCCCAGGAGGAGTAGGGGTTGAGCCGCACTCAGTTGCCTGTGGTTATGAAGGGTTCCTTGTCTTACTTTTGCTTCCGCTGATAAACTTGTGCTACTTTGATATTTATCGCCCTGCGCGGCGTATTATTGTAAGGTGGCCATAAGGCCGTGTAACTCGTTATTATTCATGATCGAAGTACTTTATTATTAATTCTACTGTGTATGATTGTGGTACTTCAACCTGTTTAGCCTGTGCGTACTAGCGTGATCCTGGACTAGTACAATATACACAGAGTGTCCGAATCCGTGAATTCGGGGCACGACAGGGATGGTATCAGAGCCATACTGACTGTAGG
Organism: Guadua angustifolia; assembly: GCA_036346375.1. Taxonomy (NCBI): domain Eukaryota; kingdom Viridiplantae; phylum Streptophyta; class Magnoliopsida; order Poales; family Poaceae; genus Guadua; species Guadua angustifolia. Next base: position 25,077,715 of record CM070521.1, read on the forward strand.
ACTTAACCCTAGTTAGACTTGCCGTCTTAGAGGAGTACAAATTAATTTCTAAAAGAATAAAATTTGGGCAAGAATAATCAACGAAATCTCTACTCATCTCTTCTTCTTTACTTCATACCTCTGCTGTATTTTGCTATTTTTGCATTCTTTTAAAATTTTAGTACTGACGCATTGCCTTGGCAGATGCGGATGGTCCACTCCTTTGGAGAGCGTCACGGTGGCTACGCAGCGGAGCTCTGGAGGATGCTCCAGGTGTTGGGAGGCTTCGACCGCCCTCTCTACCGATCCCGCACCTGGACGGTCAATGGGATCAGTAGTGGTTGGGAGACCACCCTCACCTTGTCTGTGAGAACCTGCAGCGTGCTAATCGCCCGCTCGCCTCGCGGTGAAGCGAGCCAGCCACTCTGGCGGGCATCTGAGTGTGCCCGGTAGCCTGCGTCGGGTCGCGGGGACCTGACTTGAGTGTGGGACACTGCCTTTCGTGTGCACCCGCACGCGGGAGGACCACTTCAGGCGCGCTTGGAGTTGGAGGATGACGCCGCCGTTGTGCACCTGGGTCGCTTCGCCGCTGCTCAGGAGGAGGTCATGGACGCCACGACTACGGAGCTGCAGGCTGTGTACCGCGCCTTGGAAGAGGCAGAGGAGGCCCTGCGGGAGACCCGGATGCACGTTGTGCAGAGGATCGCCGAGCTGGAGGAGGCTCTCTATGGGCACGAGGAGCCAGACGCCGTCATGGAGCTCGACGACGACGACGAGGAGGAGCCGGAGGAGCCAGCGCCGCGCCGAGGACCGGCGACTGTGGTGCCCCAGTGCACAGTGGGAGGGCATGGGGACCAGTTTGCCCCGATGCCGGCTCACCCGCCAGTTTACGTGGTCAGCGAGCCGGAGCCAGGATGGTTGGAGGAGTGATTTCTTCCAGGGTGGTAGTAGTCTGTTTTTGCGTTGAGACTCAGTTGTTTTGAGTCGCGTCTTTAATTCCGAACATTAGTATGCGATGTTGTAATGAACAATTTGATGTGATGTTTGTGATTGTTATGGTTGCATAGTCCCTAGACTATGTAATAAACCATACCTAATTATTATTTATGCTTGAATGTTTAATGGTTTAAGTTACACCTGTTTCCCCGTATAAGTTCCTATACTTGTCTATTCTTTTCCCCCTCATCTCTAAAACGTCAAAGAAATCAGCAGATGGTGAACACTCGCAACAACGGAGCCGGAGGCAGTGGTTCGCGTCCAGGAGGCAGTCAGAACGGTACACCACCACCGCAGGCAGCACCGCCAGTCGACATGCAAAATCTAGGAGCATTTCTCGCAGCACAGACCCAGTTAATGCAGACTATGATGGCAACTGTGCAACAAATCAACACTTAGGCAGTCGCCAACAACCAAGCTAATAACAACGGGCCACGTCCCTACTCGAGATTGTCTGAATTCATGAGGACTCGGCCGCCCACCTTTTCTGGCAACGCTAGCCCCTTGGAGGCAGATGATTGGCTAAGAACCATCGAAAGGAAATTGCATATAACGCAGTGTGAAGGAAACGAGAGGGTGCTTTACGCCTCTCACCAGCTTGAAGGAACAGCAGCTGAATGGTGGGAGAACTACTGCGCGTCGCAGGAGAACCCGCAGGAGATTACTTGGGATGAATTCACCATAGCGTTTCGTCAATACCATGTGCCAGAGGGTATCATGGAGCTGAAAAAGGAAGAATTTAGAGCGCTGAAGCAAGGAGGCCAGACAGTGGCTGACTATCTGAATAAATTCACTCAACTAGCACGCTACGCTCCAGAAGACGTAGCAACTGACAAGGCTAGACAATCTCATTTTATGAAAGGACTTAACACTGGTTTACAGGTGGGATTGATTACCCACACCTTCCCCGACTTCCAAGAGCTGGTTAACAAGGCGCTCATATTGGAAGATAAGCGCAAGGAGCTTGATGACAATCGCAAACGCTGCATGGCTCAGCAGGGGGGACGCCATGGTCAGCAGAAAACAAGAGTGATACCCCAGCAGTTCACCAGATTTCAGCCAGGAAATAGTGTCAGGACACCACCACCAATGCCAAGACCAGCGGGACAAACCCCTCAGACTCCAATCAGAACCAATAATCAGAGTAGTGGGAATCAGCCGATGTCAGGAAGACGCTGCTACAATTGCAACGAGACTGGGCATTTCGCCAACATGTGCCCAAAGAAGGGTGGGGTGACACCCGTACACTTTAACTTGGGAAACACGCCTGCAAGGACCCCTGTTCAAAGTGGAGGCAGAGGACCTGCACAGGGCGGAACAGCGCCCCAATCAGTTGCAAGAGGCAGAGTCAACCACGTCATGGCAGATGAAGTCCAGAATGCTACGGACGTCGTGCTCGGTAAGTTCCTTGTCAACTCAGTGCCAGCTACAGTATTATTTGATTCAGGAGCTTCACATTCGTTCGTTTCTCGAGATTTTGCTATGACCAATGACCTGGATATTATTAACCTTAAAAGTACCCTTCTAGTCCAATCCCCTGGATCAGAACTTCGCTCTAAGGTCGGAAGTTCCGGGGTTAAGCTATTAATAAAAGGGGTAGAGTTCCCAGCGAACCTTATTATATTAGACACCCAAACCCTGGATGTTATCCTGGGAATGGATTGGTTGACCACACATAAGGCTGTATTAGACTGCGGACGAAGAGTTGTGTCTATCGAGAGCCCTGATGGTAGAAAATTGGAATTTCAAGCAAAGGCAGTTCGAGGAGGGCAGATGTTAGCAAACAATTTGGAGACTGTCAGTATAAAGGATGTAACAGTGGTCAGTGAGTACCCAGATGTCTTTCCCGAGGAATTACCTGGAATGCCACCAGACAGAGACATAGAGTTCGTAATTGACTTAGTGCGTGGAACCGCACCCATAGCCAAGAGACCATATCGAATGTCCACCGAGGAGTTGGTTGAGATGAAGAAGCAGATCGAGGAGTTATTGGAGAAAGGATTTATCAGACCAAGCTCGTCACCATGGGGAGCACCGGTTCTGTTCGTTAAGAAGAAAGACGGAAGTTTTCGGATGTGTGTAGATTATCGTGCACTTAACGAAGTGACGATAAAGAATAAATACCCGTTACCACGGATAGATGATCTTTTCGATCAATTAAGAGGAGCAGGAGTATTCTCAAAGATAGACCTTAGATTAGGATATCACCAGCTGAAGATTAAAACTGAGGACATACCCAAGACTGCATTTTCTTCACGGTATGGACACTATGAGTTCACAGTTATGTCGTTTGGATTAACGAATGCGCCAGCATACTTTATGAACTTGATGAATAAAGTATTTATGGAATACTTAGACAAGTTTGTGGTCATGTTCATCGATGATATTTTGGTTTATTCAAGGACGGAGGAAGAGCACGCTCAACATTTGAGACTAGTGCTGGAAAAGCTGAGAGAGCAACAGTTGTATGCAAAATTCAGTAAATGCGATTTCTGGAAGAGAAAGGTAGATTTCCTAGGGCATGTAATGACCGCGGATGGAATTGCAGTGGACCCAAGCAAGGTTGAGATAGTACTACATTGGGAATCGCCAAAAATGGTTACACAGGTTCGGAGTTTTCTTGGGATGGCTGGTTATTACCGCCGGTTTATAGAAGGGTTTTCCACAATTGCAAGGCTAATTACGCAATTGCTAAAGAAAGAGAAGAAGTTTGTTTGGACACTGGATTGTGAGAAGAGTTTTCAAGAATTGAAGAAAAGATTGACATCAGCACCAGTGTTAGTTCAACCAGATGTGCACCAGAGTTTTGATATTTACTGCGATGCATCACGCCAAGGGCTCGGATGCATATTGATGCAAAAGCGAAGGTAGTAGCCTATGCATCGAGGCAATTAAGGCGCATGAAGGAATTACCCGCGACAATCTAGAATTAGCAGCTGTAGTGCATGCCCTAAAAATATGGCGTCACTATCTTATTGGCAATAGATGCGAGGTGTATACGGACCATGAGAGCCTTAAATACATTTTCACCCAATCTGATCTAAACATGAGACAAAGGAGATTGTTGGAACTGATCAAGGATTACAACATGGGTATCCATTATCATCCCGGCAAGGCCAATGTAGTGGTTGATGCCCTGAGTCGAAAAAGTCATAGTCAGAATGTGATAGAGGGAGAAAGCCAGGGAGAATTATGCAAGGATCACCAGAGATTGAAATTGGAAGTCGTTCCGGAAGGATTTGTAGCCACCTTGGAGGTGAAGCCTGTCTTAGAAGACCAGATTAGAGAGGGTCAAAAGGATGACGAGAAGATCAAGCGAATCAAAGCCAAAATGGAGGAAGGACAAGTAAAAGAATTTAAGCTAGACGAACAAGAGGCACGTTGTGGATGAAAGAGCGCATCTGTGTACCTAATAAGAAGGAGCTCAAGCAGTTAATACTGGAAGAAGCTCACGACTCCAAGTATTCGATTCACCCAGGAAGTGCGAAGATGTATCAAGACTTGAAGGAAAGGTTCTGGTGGCCAAATATGAAGAGGGAGGTAGCTGAACACGTGGCATTATGTGACGTGTGCATCAAAGGCCAGCAGGGCTGCTGCAGCCATTAAAAATACCAGAGTGGAAATGGGAAGAAATTGGAATGGATTTCATTACCGGATTGCCAAGGACGCAAGGAGGTTATGACTCCATATGGGTCATCGTGGATCGGTTGTGAAGGTCGCACACTTCATACCGATAAAGACAACCTATTCGGAGATAAGTTAGCGAGCTATACATGGCAAGAATCGTTTGTTTGCATGGTGTGCCAAGGAAGATAGTATCGGACTGAGGTACCCAATTTACCTCAAGGTTTTGGGATAAATTGCATACTGACAATGGGCACCGCTTGAATTCGGTCTGACTTATCACATAAGCAGATGGGCGATGAGAGAGTCAACCAGATATTAGAAGATATGTTAAGAGCCTGTGCGTTGGCATATACATCGACTTGGGATAAATGTTTACCCTATGCTGAGTTTAGTTACAACAACAGCTATCAGGCTAGTCTTCAGATGTCACCTTTCGAAGCATTGTATGGTCGACCTTGTAGGACGCTGTTAAACTGGAATGAGACTGGTGAGCGTCGTGTCTTCGGACCAAACATACTTCAAGAAGCCGAAGAGCAGATAACATTGATAAGGGAAAGGTTAAAAATCGCGCAGTCGAGGCAGAAGAGTTACGCAGACCACCGCCATAGAGATTTGAGCTTTGAACCTGAAGATTATGTGTATCTCAGAGTTACGCCTCTTAAGGGAGTCCAGAGGTTTCACAAAAAGGGTAAACTTGCGCCGAGATATGTGGGACCATTTAAAATCATAAGCCGTAAGGGCGAAGTCGCCTATCAACTGGAGTTACCGCCGTCGTTAGCAGGTGTACACAATGTCTTTCATGTATCGCAACTCAAGAAGTGTCTCCGAGTGCCTGAGGAGCAAACGTCGTTAGAAGAAGTGGAACTGCAGGGAGACTTGACCTACAAAGAAAGACCAATGAAAATTCTGGATACAGTGGATCGGAGAACAAGGAGCAAGACAACCCGTTTCTGCAGAGTTCAGTGGAGCAATCACACAGAAAGTGAGGCCACCTGGGAAAGAGAGGAAGATCTGAAAAAGGAATTCCCAAACCTATTCTCTAATTAAGCTTCGAATCTCGGGGACGAGATTCTGTTAAGGGGGGTAGGTTTGTAACGTCCCGAAATCTGGCCCAATTTTAATTTTTGGAGTTTTTAAAATTTTTATGACTTAATCAACCTTTATTTGCATTTAATTGCATTTAATTGAATTTATCTAATTTTTCTGGGATTTATTGGATTTAATAAAAAAATTAATTTGAAATATCCCTCTCTTGATTAATTAAATATTAGAAAAGCAAATTATGAAAAATAAATAAAAATATTTTATTTAGGCTCAAAATGCTCTGAAATATTTTCTGGAATTTTTTTAGAATTTTTCGGGTATTTTTAGTGCCCTAATTAATTACTTTGATTTTCCATAATTTTTTTATTTGTTAAAGCTCGCAAAATCGCTAGCTACAGTGTTGGGCCGAGCCCAACACTGTGCTTGCGTCCGAAACCCTAGCGCTGGTTCGCTCTTGCCGCACGATCTCTATCGAACGGTTGTGATTCGGCCGCGCCATCTAAATTCCTATGCCATTGGATTTCCGTAACCGTGGCCATTCGGATGATGCCACGCGTCGCTGGTAACCGAACCGACGCGCGCCGTGCACCGTCGGATCTCGATCGGACGGTCGCGCCCATTTGCCGCTTCGCCCGTACCTGCGCCGTTGGATCTGCCCGATCGAACGGCCCGGATCGGTCGTCGTCTCGGGAGGAGATGCGCAGCAGCACCGCCGCCCACTGTTGGCCGTGTGGATTTGCAGTGGATTTGCGCGCGCTTCGATGCACCTCATCACCCGAGTAATGGCTCATTTAAAAGGTATGTTCGGCCCGCACATTTTGTCCGCTCGCTCACTGTCTGTCGTGCACTGTAACTCTCCCATTTGCTCACCGTAGTTAACACTCACCTCCACCTCGGTTTTCTTCGCACACCGCCGCCGTCCGCCGCTCTTCGCTTCTCTTGAGACCCTCGTCGAGTTCCTCGCGTCACGCCGCGTCCATCGAGCCACTTCTTCACACCGGAGGAGTCCCGTAGCGCCGCCGAGCCATCGTCTTCCTCGTCTCCGCCTTGAGAACTCTTTGCACCGTCGACTGCTCGAGCTCCAGCCACCGTCCGATTTCCATCGCACGCTCGAGGTATTGCCACGCCCCTCCCTCTGTAGCACTAGCTCGGGTTGCCTTCGGATGATGATGACCGTTAGATTGTGATCATAAGGTCCTCGTTAGGCCACGTAAGTCGCGGGTAATAGTAAACTTCGCGGGGTATCGGTTGCGTCGGATTCTCATCGAAGCGACGAGGTTGCGCCACGCCCCTCCCGTAGGGTCGAGATGCGATCTGCCGGTGATCTCGGCTGATTGGATGGCAATCGTGCGGTCTGAAGTAGCCACGTAGGCTCGGAAATAGGAAACCGTGGGAGTATCCATGACCGTTGGATTCTCATCCGACCGCTCTGAATGCGCCCACGTTAGAGTGGGAATAGTGAGCCGTGCGAGTAACCATAGCGTAGATCTCAATCCAAGCGCCTGTTGCGCCACGTAGGCTTGGTAGTAGTCTGTGGGTAATAACGACCGACCGTTGGATTTGAATTCGACGGCCGGGAAGAAATGCGCCGCGTGGCTTGATGCTTCCTCGCCGCGTGTCAGTCGCTGAGTGGTCCAGGTACTGTTCCCGTGGGGCCCACATGTTAGTGTGATGACCGATTGTCTTGACGTCGGCATGGCGTCATCCGCCCACTGTCGATGGCCGAGAGCGGCGTGGCTCATTCTGTCTTGACGACGTGTCGCCGGGGGAATTAATCCGGATTTTCAGTAGAAAAATAAATCATTTAATTCGGTTATTTCTTTATTTGAATTTCAGAAACTTGTAATGGCTATAACTTTTGCATTCTAGCTCGGATTTGGGTGATTCCAGTGCCCAAAAATTTGTAAAAATGTAAACTATTTAATGGTGATTTTTATTTTATTTTTGTGATGATCTTGCTATCTGTTTAGTATATTTATTGTGTGCACGATTGTTCCGAATAGACTCCGAGTTGCCGGAAGTCGCCGAAGGAGAATTCGAAGACCTGTCGCAGATCCCGGACCAGAACCAACTGCTTTTCGAAGGCAAGTCATGCTTTGACCATGTTGCGCCTAGTTTTCAAAGTATATTTTGATTTAAATATTGCATGCTATGTTAATTAAAAATACCATTGATTAAATTGGGTATGGTAGTTAATACACCAATCATGATTATACCACCTTGAATATATTGCTTATATGCCCTGAAAACCTTGTCACCCTAAGATATTAAATTGCGTTGGTTGCTACTATAATGCCAACACGGGAGGCTAGACCGTGATTAGTTGCTTAGCCTGCTTGTATGCGCTGAATGGCTTTCAAATCACAAAAGAATATTGACTAAACAATTATGGAACGCATTTTGGAATAATGCGATGATGTCATGAGATGGAATTGGGGGTAGCGACTGTGTGGTTCTACTCGTGCAATGAAGTGGGCATTGGCATGTGTTGCATAAATGCAAACCGGTGGGAAATAATTTGGACGGGGCAAGTGGCAAGAAGGCTTCGTGCGGTGGGCTGTGTGGCAATGGGATGTATTGTGATGGTTAAGGCTGTGTGCCGAGATGTATAAAATGGATGTCTTGCCGGGATGATTAAGGACTTTACCTTTGAGCCTTTGAACTGAGTTAGTGTACAACCACTTGTCAGGAATGGGACGGACCTAGTTTAGTAGGTCTCTAATATCTTTCCTTTGATGCCTCGGGGTGTGATTACACCAAAATGTAATCGTAAGGGGGAGCGTACCTGTGCTGCGGCTTGGTACCCATCTAACGGTATGTGCATGTTCTAAGCTTTGGCTCTGTGTGAGGGAAGTGTTAGAAAGGCAATACTGGAGAGGATCACTGGTTAAGTGTTAGTCTCCGAAAAGCTTTGTTGCAATCAATCACCTGTGTGGTGAGCGACTGTATCCTGTGGGTAAAGTGTACAGCCTCTGCAGAGTGTGTTTGTAAATCTATTCGAATAGCCGTGTCTGCGGTACTGGACAATGCTCGGTGATTATAGTCAAGGGTTTGATTTTCCAAATAAAATATGGAATGAGTGGCTGTGTGCCAAAAGCTGTTGAAATGAATCTGGGGCTGTGTGCCAAACTCTTGGAAAATAATTGAAAAATTAATTATTATTAATATTGGTTCTACTGCTCTTACTCTAATAGGATTACCTGTTTAAAAGAAATGCTGCTTTAAGCAAAATAACCAATTAAGCCTTCCCTTTGAATAAGCCATGCATGTAGTAATAGACTTGCATTGTGCATGACTTGTTGAGTATATTGTATACTCACCCTTGCATCGACAAAAACCTCAGAAGAAGAAGTCGTACCAGCTTGGGAGGGGAAGTTCATCGAAGCCCAGGAGGAGTAGGGGTTGAGCCGCACTCAGTTGCCTGTGGTTATGAAGGGTTCCTTGTCTTACTTTTTATACATTGATAAACTTGTGCTACTTTGATATTTATCGCCTGCTTGTATATTATTGTAAGGTGGCCATAAGGCCGTGTAACTCGTTATTATTCATGATCAAGTACTTTATTATTAATTCATTGTGTATGATTGTGGTACTTCAACCTGTTTAGCTGTGCGTACTAAGCGTGATCTGGACTAGTACAATATACACAAAGTGTCCGAATCCAAGTGAATTCGGGCACGCATAAAGATCTTGACTCTTTGATTTTTTCCTTCGTCTGACTCACCAAAACCAGGAGAGTAGGATGGCAACGAGTCGGGTTAGGTCAGTTGCGAATTTTACAAAATCCGATCCGATCTAAAACTCAAATTGAAAAATTCGATCCGAACCCGAATGCACTATTGGGTAAAAAACTATACCTGAACCCAAACCCGGCGGGTATCCGAAATCTGACGGGTACCCGACCGGTTTATATAGTATGGGTGGCAATCGGTTAGGTCGGGTGTGGATTTTGTAAAACCCGACCCGATAAGAAACCCAAACCCAAAAACCCGAGCCGAACCCGGCGGGTACCCGAAACCCGACCCCAAACCCGGCGGGTACCCGGAACCCGACGTGTACCCGATGGGTATGTGCGATATTTCGGGTACCCACGGGTGAAAATTAGAACTTGAACCTGACCCGAACCCATTTCGGATACTCGACCCGAAGAACCCGCGGGTAAAAATTAAAACCCGAACCCGACCCGATCAGGTGCAAAACCCGCGGGTCCAATTGCCATCCCTACAGGAGACACCCCCTCCTATTTATACTCAGCAAACCCTAACTTCTTATCACTACTAATCTACATGCATGCATCACCTGACCCAATTAGACATGGTCTAATACATGCACATACAACCCGAAACTCACACATGCACGCGTACGGCCCACCTGCCACTCTCGTGTGACTCACTCAACCGCACGACTCGCTGGTCGCCACACTACGTCGTCCGTCTGCGTAGACTTCTATGCATCCTGCCTCACTGCACCTGTGTCCTTCGCATGCTGCGCCTCCTGCACCTGTGTCCTCGCATGCCGTGCCTGCACCACTGCGACTTTCGTGTGGGCTGCTTTCGGGCTACGCGCCACCTGTGGATTCTCTCCGACCTGTCCGTGCATCTCCTGTTATAAATAAAATAAACCCTCACAGTACCTTAACCGTCGACAAATATTGTTGTCAAATTAATCATCACATATATATTTCACAAATAGAATTAACAATCTCCCCTTATGAGTGATTTGACAGCACACAAATAATCCATAATTTTTTATCAACAATCTTTCCCTTGATTATCATTCAATAGCTCCTCCTTAATAATCATAGTTTAAGCATATTTAACTTATTATTCATATTATTTAAATAAAATAATCCACAATTTTTATCAACAATTTTCTCCTTAATTATCATTCAATAACCCCCCTTAAAAATCTTAGTTTAAGCGTATTTAGCATATTATTCGTATTATTTCACCCCCTTTAGCAAAACACACTTCAAGGATGAATGAAAAATCCTTATTAGAGCAATAAAGAATTGAAATAAATCCATACATTCAGAATATATCATGAGCAATCGAGTTAAATAAACAATACAAATACACATCTAATATCTACACCAATAGTAAATAGTAGAAAGGAACATATAAACATCTAGAAACCGTCCACTAGAACATACCTCGTTTCAACTCACAAATCAAAGTTAGCATTTCATTCACACATGAGCAAATATCAGGGCTACATAATAAATTTTTGTGTAGCATAAGCAATAGTCTTTCTTTAAGATTTTAGAAGGCTATACATAATCATTTTATTCCATCCAGTCACTCACACTATAGGTATTTGTTTAATATGCCCATAACATTTGTTCACTTTGTACCACTTTAAGGTACTTTTTTGCCTTTCATATCCACTTTGAGGAATTTATTAACTACCCCGAACTTTCAACTTTATAGTCATGGGTTTGACATAGGAACATGTTATCTTGGACATATATCGACTATTACCATGGTATTAGAAAGTAATGAAAGTAACTTATATTTAGCATAACCCACTAAATCTTGAGTACTAGAGAACACTCATGGTATCATTAGATATAATTTTAGCAAGTCTCCAATACTGCTCAGTAAAGAACAAAAATGTCGAACATTAAATAAGTAAGGAACTTGGTCATGAACCAATGGGGACTAGATAGTCTAAAGTAACTCCATCAAGAACAGATGTCGGAAGATATTTACATATAAATAAATTTTTAAAAGATATTGCTCACAATATTTCTAAATAAATGTATCTATTTCACACACACACACACATATATATATATGCTCCCCTCAATCGTTGCATTTACAGTATATTATTTGAATGAAAGATAACCAATTCTCTTCTTAAACTTGCATACTCAGAATATGCCAAAGGTTTAGTAAAAATATCAGCTAAATGATACTTAGTTTTCACAAAAACAATTGCAATGGTACCTTTATCCACATGATCCCAAATAAAATGATGTCATATATCAATTTTATCATAAACAAAATCAGCATAAAAATAACCAATAGTTATAAATGAGAGTCATGAGAGTACCATAGGCCAAAAGCACATGTACGTTGTTACATTTATGGTTCTCCATTCACTTTTGTATCAACTATATGTTTAAAATTTGTTGTTGGTGTAGGCTCATCATCACTTTATACCATCTGCAAACCTACAATTTGTAAAACAGTTCTAGCATAGGGGTTAGACTCATCAAAAGAAATATCACATGATTCCTTGAGTTGATTAGTCTCAACATTAAACTCATTTTCACCATTCTCTCAATTTCTAGACTTGGAAACAATTTTTATCTCATGTCATATGCAATCCAAATCAATTAACCACCAGTTTCCAAGTCTTTTATCTTTATTCTAAAATGAGAGAAGAAGTTTAGGTACCCAAACTCTATATGACCCTTTTTTGTTTTTAAAAATAATTTTTGAGAACCCACACTATTTTAGCACTATTTGACTAAACCGGGTTTCTAGTTCAATATGTAGTATATATAGGAGAAATGTCCAAAGTTGCTTGATATTTTTGAGGAGTTTTAGGATCAAAATCAATATTTTTTCTTTGCTGGAAATTAATTTTATTAGCCTCAAAACAATATGTAGGATGCTCAAAATAATTTCTAGCAATATGACCAACCCTGCCACAGTTATAGCAATTAACATTATGAAAATTATCCCAAAAATTTGTACCTAAATTAGCATAGCAATTAGTTTTAATATGTCCAAATTTTCCACAATTAAAATATTTTTTCACAATTCTATTTTGAATCTTTTTCATGCAAATGCCACTTTGAAAGTCACACGTTTTTGGAATAACCTTTGACATGCTTGGTTGTAAGATAGAATTTTTTATCAAAGCCTAACCCTTCCTTCTTAAATGAACATTTTTATGTATAAAGAATTAAATTCAAATTTTTCTCACTATTTTTCATTTTTTCCAAAGATATTTTTAAGTAATTGTTTTCTTTAGCATGATTAGGACATCTATTACATAAAAATGTGTAAGGACGCTTTTCAAGTTCAATTAATTTTCTCCTAATTCTAGCAAGGTCCTCACAAGAAAATTCTTTTGCTATCTTATTTACATCATTCTCTAAATTAAAGTAATTTTTTACCAAAGAATTTTTTGAAGAATCTACATCTTTTTGCAAGATAAGATAATGGTCACATATTGAAGAACTAGATTTCAACAATGCATTCTCACTCTTATAAAATTCACATGACTCACAAGAAGCATTCTCAAGATAAAAAATTTTATTTTTCAAAATTTCACATGATTTACAAGGAATATCAATTTTCTTTTTTCAATTCTACATAAGAGTCACAATTATCATCTTTTTTACTAGTGGAAGAAAGAAGTACACCATATATAACAATGGAATTTATGGTACAAATGGTGTTTTTGTCTAACACCATAAGTCAACATCGAATATCTTGTCTTTGGAGAGTTGGGTGCTTTGGTGCATTCCCAATATGAAGTTCTGAACTTTTCTCCTCAACAATTGTTCTAAATATTAAAATTTATTATTTTTAGCATTAAAAACTATTTGCAATTTATAAAAGTACTCCTAATGCACTGTACCTTGACAATGGCAAGGAACTGCTTTGATCAACTTATTTGGTAGTGTCAAACCGTCAGTCTTTAAATCAGTAGTGTCAGTTCCCCCTTATTAAATATTAGATATTCTGAACAAATGTTAACAGAGTCAACATGCCGCCATCCTAAAGAAAGTATGAAATATAAGACATTTTATCATCCTTGGGAGGTACTAAAATATACATTGAGCTAGTACCAAGAAATACAAAAGGTTTAAGGTTGGAGATACCAAAAGGTACAATAGTTTACTGGAGGTACCACCCAAAGATGGTAAAAACTCTATCAAGCCTCTCTTCTGTAAATCCTAGCAGAAAGGAACAACTACTCCAATATTGGATAAAAGAACAACTACTCCAACTAAAGTGATCAGTTAGGGAAGTGCTGGGTAGATGTCCTATGTTGTCAGATAAACAGAAGGAACAACAAGATCTCAAAGCAAGAAGTCCCACACATACAGCTAGATCAAGGCAAGTTCAAGTCCCAAAACAGGAGATTTGTTTTAAGATCAAGAACTATTAGAGAAGAGACGTTGATGACCTAAATGATTGATATATGTTTCAGATATACACTATCCATCAATCACTCATCTTTGGCTCAAGGTTAAATAAGAAAGATAAAAAAGAACCAAGAGAACTAAGGAGATAATTGCAAACAAGGCAAAACAAGCATTAGAATGAACACATGAACAAGTTTCTTGCGTTGGAGCTATTTCTTTTTCTTAGAGTGATGGTTTACAAAGCCTCACAACCAGGTGGGCAGAGCTCAGAGGCATAAGGATACCAAAATCCTTCCTAGTAGCTGTTAGTGATATGCCCTAGAGGCGATCATGTGAGATGATTGTATCATACGTCTATGTTCATGTACTTATCAGTTCCATGAATAAATGTCACTCCTTTGTTTATTGAGTATGACTTAATTGTGAAACACATTGGTTATATGATATTATTCTAAACGATCCCTGGTCACATATCATTATGTGGGACAATAGTGATCTGACCAGCACATGTATTGATTGATGGTAATGTTTCACATACCATAGATATGGAGATATCAAATCAATAATGTGGGCACATGTTAGAGAACATGGGGTTGGATAGACCCGCCCGAGACAACGATGAGATTGTTATCTTTGAAGTGCCATCGAGTGTAGTCTCGAGTGGTATACCTATACGATCCTTTGACATGAGATTCTTATTGATTCTCGGCATGTGTAATTGTATACTTTGGGGCTATCAAAGCGCTTCTCCGTAGCAGGAGTTATAAAGGTAGCTACGAGTATGCCATGAAACATGACGTGAGATATAAGAGATCAAGATGGAATTTGCCCTCCTTGATAACGGAGAGATATCTCGGGCCCTCGGTGTGGATGGATAAAGAAAAGTGCATGGCCATGCCAAAGTGATTAAAGTGTTAATCATGAATTATATCCATTACATTGACGAGTGAATGGGTCGAGCTATCACAAGGATGGCACGCATCTTGCCTTGAGCTTGACCGGTATCGCGTGGCAAAAGGATTGGTATCTGAGTATATCAAGGTTCACCGACACGATCATTCTGCATTCGGGGGACAACATGTCCTGCTAGGAACCACTATTGTCTGATGGTCTGGAAAAGAGGTTTCCAGGGCCATGGCCGTTTGCCCATGAACCTAACGGGTCACACACTTAACGGGTTGGATCATGTCTGATGGATTGGATCCATTAGTGGGTTTATACGGATTTGGATCCTATGGCGTCTTAATGGATTTCTACTGTAGAAGATCCATTAGTGTGAGTCCTAATGGGCTTCTATCGTAGAAGGCCCGTTAGTGCACTCTATATAAAGGGGCATGGGGGGTGTGCAGCTGAGAGGCTCTCCCCACCACAAACCCTAGCCGTCGCTGCATCCCACCGCCCCCTAAACCCTAGCGCAGCGTGGGTGCTAGCACACCGTGTAGCAGTGATCCTACCCTAGACGTGTGGATACCGTAGAGGCACCGTTGCATCTGCCTCGGCGCTGATTGGCGAGAATGTCTACTTCCTCTACAGTGTTGCGTGCGCGATCGCGAGGAGGAGACAATCAACTCCGGCATCTACTACTGTACTTTGGAGTACGCGGGGACGCTTCACCCACTCTTCTTTCGCTACTAACGTGCTCCAAGGGTAATGATCTATGATCCACTACTCGCATGTATCCTGGTTGAATGCGTAGAAAATTTTATTTTCGGCTAGCGTAGCCTACGCGTTCCCTTTAGTAGCAAGCTTCCTAAGTTTTGAGTAGTTATCACAAGAGGGACTAGTGTGAGGGAGGTTGATATTCTCCTTCGCCTTTGTCTTTCCTTGCGGATCATATTCTCCTTCGTTGCTCCATGTCTCAATGTCAGGGAGGTTGATGTCGTTGAGTGCGTTGAGGACGTGGTGGAAGAGCTCTTCTTCTTAGAGAAGTTGCGGTTCTTCTTCTCATGCGCAAGATAATGAACTAGAGTCTTATTGTTGCGGTTCTTGTTGGTGCAGTTGATCTTCCTGGAATTGTCGTGGCCATTCTTGCCCTTCTCCAACTTGGGGCAGTTTGCCCAAATATTGTTGAGGCTACCACACTCGAAGCAGGTGGTGGATCCACCTCTCCTCCTCTTTCTCACCCTCTTGTATGCATTGGAGAACTTTCTGGCTAAGAGGGTGAGCTCGTTCTCTAGAACCTTCTCCAAATGCTCATTGCTCATTTCATAAAGAGTGGAGAGGGAAACACCCATGGAAGTACTCTCAGAAACGGGATCAATTACTAAGACCATCGACTGTGGCTTTATCTTGTAAGAGATAATGTCAATCTCATGAGTTTTGAGTTGGGAATAAATCCCATCAAGAGTCATGATCGACAAGGCCGTGGTGTCCTTGATGGAGATCACCTTCATCTCCTAGACTCGAAGATTGAGTGCTGTCAGAAAGTGCCAAACATTATCCGAGTCAAAGTATATGATACCGACCACTCATAGATCGCTCAGGATCTTTGTGAAATGACCAAAACACTTGTCCAAGGACTCCCGAGCGTGCTACTCATACTTGTTTTAGTCAAGCTTGCGCTGATCTTGCCTCATTGTCTTGATTTGGGTAGTGCCCTCATGGTAAGCATCGAGGGTCACCCAAATCTAGTGTGCAGATCATAAGTGGGAGATCCGATCATACTCACTGTGGCTAAGCCCCTATATGAGAATGTTCCTTGCCTTATCATCCACCTCAATGTCAACCATATTCACAACATTGACGTTCTCATTAGTAGGAACATCATAAGCGAGCTTCACCTTCTGCCAGATTGAAAATTATTGAGCAGTGATGTATGACTCCATTTTAGACTTCCAAAAAGGTTAATCAACTTTAGAGAAAATTAGAGGCTTGGTGGAATACTTGTTAGTTACCATGACTCTTGAGACTGATCAAGATCTAGAAAGAGCAGAACTAACTTTGATACCAATTGAAAGATTGAAATGGCTACTAGAAGGGGGTGAATAGGAAGAAGAACAAAAACTTCCCTACTCAAAAGTATTCAAGCCTCTCTTCTGTAAAGCCCAACAAAAAGAGCAAAGTTACTTTCCTTAAATAACCAACTGAAGTGATCAATTAGAGAAGTGCTGAGTAGATGTCCTATGCTATTAGATAATCAGAACAAACAACATGATCTCAAAACAAGAACTCCCACACGTCCAACTAGAGCAAGGCAAGTTCAACTCCCAAAATAGGTGATCAGTTTTAAGATCAAGAACTAGGAGTGAAGAGACGTTGAGGGCCTAGATGATTGATATGTGTTCCAGAAATACACCATCTATCCATCACTCATCCTTACCTCAAGATCAAATAAGAAAGATAAAAAAAGAACAAAGAGAATGAAGAAGGAGATGATTGCAAACAAGGCAAAATAAGAACTAGAATGAACACATGAACAAGTTTCTTGCACTAGAACTATTGCTATTTCTTAGAAGGATGGTTTACAAAGCCTCACAACTAGATGGGCAAAGCTTAGAGAGCATAAGTATAACAAAACACAAGACTCACCATTCTAGACACAGGGACAGGCACCACCCCTCAATTTATAGCACCCTATGAGTAATCTCCCCCTTTAGATGATCTTCTTGACCCTCAAGAAACCTCATCAATGGTGCAGATTCCCTCAACTCTCATACATCGACTAAACCGAAACCTAACAATAATACTGGTTTTGACAATACCCATTAGGACCATGATACCTTTAGCTTCCTTGACCGTTCTGGACCTAGACTCCTCCTTGAGCATAGTCCCAATCCATGTCGTTGCCTGTTGTATCCATCACTTTAGTTTCTTGTCTTCCCAGCTTGCAGCCAAGCCTTGTCCTGGTTTTTCTTTCGCCTCACCTTGATCTAGCTCTAAAGTCCTGCAACCAATACAAACAAGAAAACTATCACATGCAATGCTCAAAATAACATGCATAGAGAGAACACAAAATTCCACATTAGATCATTTAGCCTACGACCACCTTAGGCTATAACCATTCTTGTCCATGAACACTTGTGACCTCTCAAACAGAGGTCTAAACTACTCATGATCTCTCAAACAAAGATCTAGACCACTCCTATAGTGATCTAGACTATTCTTAAAGTGGTCATAACCTCTTGCATAGAGATCTAGACCACTCCTACAATAATTTATACCACTCTTATAGTTATAACGAACTCTTCCAAAGAAGTTTAGATCACTCCCACAGATGTCTAGACCACTTTCATAGTGATCTAGACTACTCTTAGAGTGGTCACAATCTCTCTCATAAATGTCTAGAGATGTCTACACCGTTTTCACAATGATTTATACCACTCTTACAGTAGTCACAACCTTTCCCATAGAGGTCTAGACCACTCCCATGGTAAAGACCACTTTTACAGTGGTCACAACCTCTCTCATAGAGGTCTAGACCACTTCTATAATGATCTAGACCACTCTTATAGTGGTCACAACTTTTTTCATAGAGGTCTAGACTACTCTTATAGTAATCTAGACAAATCTTACAGTGATCTTGATCTCTCTCATAGAGATCTAGACCACTCAATACCACTCACTAAGAGGTCACAGTGGCTCACGACCTCTCCCATAGAGCTCTATGAGGCTCGCAATCTCTCTCTGAGAGGTCTACAGGGCTTATGACCTCTCCTAGAGAGGTCACAAGAGCTCACAACCACTCACTCAGTTGCACAGTGGTTCACAACCTTTATAGGGACGACCTCCCTAGTGGTCATAGTGCCTATAACCTCTCTAGTGATGACCTCCCTAGTGGTCTCAGTGCCCATGACCTTTCTAGTAGTCTTAGTGTCCACAACCTCTCTAACCAAATTGCTCAAAGCTATGGCAAGCTCAAAACAAACTCAAAATTGGGCACCAAAGGCTCAAAATACAGTCAATTACTCATCATAAATATAGATAGACCACCAGATGGTCTCTAACGGATCATGCGAGTATCCACCTTCATGCATGCCATATATCAAATCCACAATACGTGTCAAAGAGTGTTTCAAGAACAGAGATGTAAACCAAATCATGTCAATATTCGATAGTAGTTAATAGTTCATATGCTCATGAAAGGCATATTTACCTTGTAGCTATCCCCCGAAGAGCATTTTCAGCATTCTGATGACAATCTTCTTCACAGTGGTTCCAATATTTGAAACTCTTTGCAATGATGTTCACATGATGATTAGTTGCAAATACCTATCGGCATGAAACATTCACTTGGAACATAGCAAGAGGTACAAGAACAGTAGGGACGCACCATTTCCCTGAGAACTTAGAACTTTTGGGATAGAAGTGGTGGGTGCATAAATATCTACCAAAACTATCAGTTATACATTAGAGCATGCGAATGTGTGTGCTTTCTAACAATGAATGCAAAGGCAATTGTGACACTGATGATGAAGAGGAAGAAGGGCATGATGAAGCCTTCCATGGCGCATGGTCAATCCACTCATAAGACCCACCAACATTCTTCCTAGTACCAGCTAAATACAGGGAACTCAAGAATTATACGATGGTATTGAAGGAATATGGGTAGGCCACACTAGCGTAAATTAAAAAATTCTATCGTGTAAACCAGGATGCCAAGTGAGTAAGAGATCATGGATCATTACTACTAGACACGTAGTGCAGCAGAAGGAAAGTTGAAGTAGCCCAATTCAACGTAGCGCGCATCCTTAAGTAATGATCGATTGTCCTCGAGTGGTGGTCAAATAATATGAACAGTCATCTCAATCAGCGCCGCTATAGTAGCAATTCCTCTATTGAAGTCCATATGTTTGGAGAAGGAATATCATGCATTGCTGTGCTAGCACCATCGCGCACGGTAGGGTCTAAGTGGTGACAACTAGGGTTTTTGGTGGCTGCGGTTGTATAACAGTTGTATCTCCTTAGCCTTCACAAACTCCCTTTATATATCCTCTTGGCAGAACCCTACATTAAGGGTATAACCAAGGTGCAAAGCCCACTTGGTCCATTAGTGATGGATCCAATCTGAACCAATATATTTCAATCAGTTAAGTATGTAACCCTGTAGGTTCATACACAACAGCCATGGCCTGAAAACTCCGTTCAACACATAAGTCAGCAGTGGCACCTAGCTAGGTATAGCAACTTCCAAATATACACAAAGATCATATCGAACAAACCTATATAGTGCTCATGTACAGATCCCTTTGCCTCACGATACCAGATCGAACTTAAGGCGAGAAACGTGTCATCCTATGAAAACTCAAGCCTTCACTTCACTCATTCTAAGGTAGATTACTCAGTTGTAATTGACTCAATCACATTTGGTATAGCTATGCACTTTCTTAATCCAACCATATCAGGGGGAACATATATATATATATATATATCTGTTATATAGAAGGGGTAGATTCTATCTTGATCACTCACATTCCTCCGTATGTTTTATAATAAACTCGAAAGGTACCTTTATGACTACCCAGTTACAGTGTAGTGTTTGGCAACCCCTAAGCATACTATTACAAATGTTGAAAACCATGATGATCTTAAGTATAAGGATCCTAGAAACATTATGTATGAGACCAAATATTGACACTTAAGAATATAACAATTTTCACAGTGTCTCCTGGTGGGTCACTCCAACACCATATTCTCCAATATGTGTCCACATTATTGATTTAATATCCCTAATATTCATGATTTGTGAAACATGATCATCAATAAATACATGTGTTGACCTACCAATTACAATTGTCCTACATAATGATATAAGGTTAGAGATAATTCAGAATAATATCAAAATATGGATGATGAGTTTTACGAACAAGTCACATACTTGTTGATTGATACTAATGATATTTATTCAAGGGACAAAATAATCATATTATTCCATAAATATAGACGTGATACAATCATCTCCATAATTGCTTCAAGGGCATATCACCAATAGGTATGTAAACATTTTGTAGGATTTCTAGCTTCTACATTCATTATAAAAAAATGTTTGCTTCCTTATATACTTCATAAGAGGAAAATTTTAGGGTTTAATAAAAAAACAATAAATTAGTTATTTCCAAATCTCAACTCATTGTTTGCTATTGAATCTATGCTACTTTTTTTAAAACATTTTCATAAGAGCAAATTGCACTAAAGTCTTTAAACTTGTAGTAAAAAATGTTGCTTAGGTTCCTAAACCTAAAATTTAACTTGGCATCTTTTTAAACTTGCAATATGTCATTTTTTCCATTAGATATCTAAATATGCTAATAAGGTGGTGAAAATAAAAGTTTTACTAGTGTCGATCATTTTGTACCCCTAGATTGGATCTATCAAGGCCTAAATACGAAAATTCGGACTCTCTGTGTATACCGCATTAGTCCAAGATCACGCTAGTGCACATAGTGGTAACATAGATAAATATCACAATCGTACACAGCAAAAACATAATAAAAGACTTCATTATTAAATATAAACATGTTGACTGACTTTATGGTCAACTTTACATGACTACGCCACATAGGGCTCAGCTATAATAATTAAAACTATAGTAGAAAAAAATGTAGATAAACCTCTTAGCATACCATAGGCATCTGACAAGGCTCGCACCCTAGACGTTTATCTCTCCTAGTACTCCTCTAAAGCTAGCATAGATTCCTCTTCAATTGATGATTTTATTGTGGCAGGGGTGAGTACTTAAAGAACTCAACAAGAAACAATAAAACAAATAACAATAAAAAAGGGGTGTTTGGAATAGCTCCAACTCCACCAAAATCCATGAAGTTGGTGGAGCAAGGTATTCCTAACTCCAGAAATTTATAGAGCTAGAGTTGTAGGTAAATTAAGAGTGTTTAGGTGGGCTATCTTGTTTATATTTTACACTAAAAATATAAACTTATTTTGCTTTATTTTATCCTACAAACTCCATATCTGAGTGGGGCTGGGATCTACAGCCCTGCTAAACAGGGCCTAGGTAGCTTTCAGGTATTTCTCAATGTAAACTGGCACATGGCCCTTAACATCATCCAAACTTTTCAATGGCACAAAGTCTCCCTTTTCAAGTTTTATTTTACTAATCTAACCCTTGAATGTAATTCTCAAGTATTGTCCAATACCGTGGATACGGTTGTCCGAATAGATTTACACTTTGTAGAGGTTATATACTTTACCCACATGATATGATCAAACTATATTGTCGGCCATAACACACACCCATTGACATGCAACTAGAAGATCATAACAAGATCTTTACAATTCTCTATCTAAACCAAGTACCATCCGCTAAGGTTTTACCACTAAAGAGTTACACCACATAATTAATCTAGTCAGGGGCCCCTCTTGCACAATGTGAGTCTCCCCGTGTACCCAGAACCCACACCACAACTAGCGGTACTCAAGCTAAGATATTACAAATTAATCAACTAAGTCTGTGCCATACTAGATATATTGTTGTATGTTTAGCCTAGTTCAAAGGGCAAGACTTCTAAAAATCACTAACAGAAAACCACCTCATATCCACTTATATATCAACATGTCAACCCAATGACACATAGGCCCACCACAGCTCACAGCTCTTGCCACATGCCCCAGTCTAATCATTGACTACCCTAGTTCATTATTGTGCAAAACATGCCATTAACAACTCAACATTATTGTGTGACAACCCATGACACAACTTTTCATATACATGTTCTATATTCCATCAATCAAGATTGATTTTGATATTTAAAAAGACGTAAGTTAAATGTGGCATTGCTAAGCGAACTACACATGATCTAACTAACCCACATTGGTGTGACACTAGGATGAATGATTTAATCGTTATTTTGTCTTTTCGGGCGAGAAATGTCAGTTCCGGGGAGATTGGGCCTTAGGGGCTGTTTTGGGCTTTCGGTGGGAGGCTTCGGGCCTTGTGGAAGGGGGGATCACCCAAAACCCTAGCCCACCCCCTAGCCTTTTTCCCTCTTGGCCCATGCGCCCCCCCCCTTTCCTTTGGCCGGCCACCCTCCCCCTTGGCCCATGCGCCCCCCTCTCCTCTCCTAGACAACCCTAGCTAGGTTTTCCCCTCCCAGCCGCCATTGATCCTGCCACACCTCTCCGTTGTTTGCTTTCGTGATTTGGGAGCCATTCTGCCAGAGAGCTCCGGCGATTTCCGCGGGTTGGAGGGAGATCGTGGCCGGGAAGGAGAGGGATTCGCTGTATTTGTGTTTCTTCAAAGAGAGGTAAGGGTTGGTAAGTGTTTGGTAGCATTTTGGTGCTAATTATATGGGAGAATCCATGTCTAAAGCCCTCCATTAGGTGCTATTCCTAGGTTTGATTAGAGTGATTGTAGATCTGTCCTGCGTTCTGTACTCGGGCAGATTGGATCTCCAATTTAGAGTGCATTTTTGGGTACGTTACAGTCGTTTCCTGGGGGTCCGGCTGTTTCGAAAGTTGTAGGTAATCGAATTACCTTTCAATGAAGACCAAAATCACTAAATTTCATTCAGCCGTTTAAAAGTTATGCCACTTTTACTGAACGCTGTACAATCTGTGTCGCGAAGGGTAGTGTCTGTGTTCATCTGCAGATTACAGCAACTTAGAGGCCGAACTAGATTTCCTCAATACTTAGAAAAATTTAGGAAATTTCCTGCCATTCATAAAAATGTACTCGTTTATTTGATTTGGAGTTGTAGAACTCTAGTTATGACCATTAGAAGTCTACTGTCCGGTTTGGACAGATTGCGGTCTTTTCAGGTTTTGGGGTTCGGTCGCGGAATCGATGTAGCTTTAAGTTGTGTGTTGTTTTGTTGGCATGTTTTTGAGTGGTGTGCATCTATTTGCAGGTGACATGACCCCGGGTGTGGCATCAACTTCTTGCCACACCATCTCGAGAGGTTAAGGCAAGTGTATTGCGTCGCGACTTGGTTGCTAGTGACTTGATAGCATGAATTAAATAAGGAGTATGCTTAGGTTGGCATGAATGATTACTTATTGTTTCGATAAAGGATGGATGTTTATGTTCATGATTATGGATATGTTAATGTTAGAAGCATCATATACTTGAATATTGCATTGGTGCATTCATGATGGAAGAGGTGTCCTATTCTGATGCGGTCCTCTGTACTCACACGTAGTGAGTACGAAAGACCTACCTCGTAGTCTCATCCACAGTTGTGAATGGGAGCGAGTTAGTAAGAGTAGGCACCCTCCACGGAATGGAAGGGGATGAGAGGGTGCACACCGACGGGTGTGCACTCGGCAATACCGGTACGTGCTAAGAAAAGGAGCATAGCATGAACATGCATGATGCATTATATGAGAATGTGAATGAGGATTTGGCATGAACTAATCCTCACATGGTTTATGACATGTAGTGAATTTAGAGTGTATGTTATATGTTATTATCTCGTTTCGCATTGTAATACACTTTGCTGAGTGATGAACTCACGCTTGTTGTTTTATGTTTTCTTAGGTACCATGAATACGGCATCTGGGAAAGGGAGCTAGATTCACTGACTTCACTTAGCATCACTTAAATAGACAATCTCATACCTTTGCCTTAGATGTGATGGTTTATCTTATTGGATTAAATTATGGTTTATGTCGTTTTGGTTGCTATGATTAGATGTTCATTCCGTATTTGGGATCATGAGATGTTTAAATTTATATTCTTGGCATGACTTGTGTTGAAATCCCTGTTCACCATGTTATTGATGTTTTCTATTATGTTATTGTGTTATGAGTCGATTATGGATGCTGAAAACCATAGAGAAAGAGAGTACATGCTGCCGAAATTCTATTTGAACAATTGGTGTAGTTGCTGTAATTTTATTCTAAATATGTGGTTTGGTTGCTCCTTTTGTCCTTTGTGGTGACATTCTGGGCAGTAGGTGCTGGGGTGTTTCACTCCATGCCCCTGTTTAATAGTTGAAGCAAGTTGCTTCGTGATTTAATTCTTTGTTAGTTAGATTTAAATTATTGAAGCTGTGATTGTGTAGTGGACTAAGTCTTGTGATCATTGATCTCGTTGAGATCATTATGTTGTTGGTTATGGTTGAGATGTGGTTTAGATTAGCTTCTAGTTTGTTTCTTTAGAGAATACTTATACGTGTGAATATTACTTGTTGTGTGTTCGCCTGTCGTTCCATTGTACGGAAAGGTCATGCAAATTTTTTTTTTCTAGTTAACCTGCTAGGTTTTAAATGTTCTAGTATTGCTTCTTGCTGGCATTAATTAAGGTTTTGATAGCATCTGGGACGCATTTAGCGCCGGGGTGTTACAGTTGGTATCTACTAGCAACTATAACTAATAATGAATCATCCTAAGGTGATAAATAATCATGGCATATAAATGACAAGGTAGATATAATCTAATTGGGTTGAATAACTAGATCACAAATTATTCAAAAATAGTTCTAAATGTAAAATATCATGTAGTAATTTAAAACAACATATCATTTGTAAAACTTTTTTTAATCAAAGCACAACTTGCCTTTGGAAAGGTTCTTGTCTTGGTCTCGAGCTTAGTTTGGAATCAACACTTCACCTTCGAGCGATCTGGGTACTTTGACATCTATATAAATTGAGAGAGAATACTAAATAAATACCAAACTAGAAAGCAAATAAAATCTAAAAAACAAATGAAATTTACCAATAAGTAGATCTCAATTTTACAAATTTTTAAAAACTTGAATTTCTTCAATCGGAGCTCTTATGAAAAAGAACGGGCTCTCGAAATATTCAAAAATAAAGAAAATAGAAAATACTGAATTTCACAATTTATTTTTTTCCACTAAATCGATTCATGATGCAACATTGACGTTAGGAACAAATTTTCTAATTAAAATAAATCTAGAGAGGTTGATAGGTGGGCCTAGGACCATGGACCTGGTCCACGAGACCTCACTAGTCCATGGTGAACCCGGTGCACCAGACTAGAACCACTGACACATGGGCTCAAGCAAACAATGACGTGGCACACAACTCAGCTACTGACTTGACTGTCACACGGCGACGCGCAAGCCAACTTAGCCAATCTGGATGCCCCACAATGCACACACATCATAACTTGGCATCCACGTTAGCTCGGCCAGCTCAACCCTTACCCGACTGCTCCGATGGAAGGTTGGTGTTGTGACTCACTTTTTGTGGGAGACGACAACACCAACTCAGTAGAGAAGTGATGAAGATGGCCTAAAATCGTATGGATTTGGAAGCTCTAAATGCAACGATCTTAGATCTGGACTGGACTTTGATAGAGATGCGGCGATGATAGAGATCAAAGTAGATGAACATGGTGGTGACAGCCAACACTCCAGTGAGCTCCTGAGGGCAAATGACAATGGCTATAGCTCCAAGACCTTGGGCAAAACATGTGGCGCAAAACGAGGAACACGACACGATGTCCCAAGTGGCTTATAAAACCTCAATGTCCACAAACCACATGGTGGAGGAGCTCTACACCGAGACAGTGACAGAGATCGAGTCCGAGATGACCCCACAAAGACCACGATGCTCAACCGTCCACGTGTCCTAGATTGACGACTCAAACACTAGGGTTCTCATTTGGACTCCAACTAACCACAACCACACGGTCCAATCTGATCCGACGGTCAAGATTATCCGGTCGAACCGGACCGAGCCACACAGAGAAATGAGCTGGGCCTTAGGGTTTTTGCCCAACATTGTTCAAAACATTTTTCAAACTTTTCTCTTTTAAAATAATTCTAAAAATTAAAACAATTCAGATAAAATAGCAAAAATATTAGAAAAAATCCAAAAAATAGTTGAGACATTTGGAACATGAATAAAATATTTTTGATAAGAGTTTATTTAAACTTTTTAAATATTTTAATAAATTTCACAATACACCTAATTCAAAAATATTAAATAAATTACAGAAAATTCCAAAAACTCCCAAAATTCATAAAATGCACAAATAACAATATTAATTCAATAAAAGACAAAAATTGGGATGTTATATGATCATAGAATACTTTTTAACATCTATGGAGGTACAAAGTCTGGCATCATAGATCATACATATAAACGACTGGCATCATTTTCGCACCACCATTCACCTACTATTTGTGCTTATTAAGTTATGATGCTCTCAAACTGGTGCATGAATGTAACACCCCAATTTTTGGCTCTAATTTTCCCCAATCGAATTGAAAATTTAATTAGCATTGGTAAATTGAAGACACGCTTTGTATTTAGTTTAGGTCTAAAATTTCGCTCTAGAAATCTGGTAGGCCAAAAACAAATTATAATTTCTCACCAACTATCTGATCCTTTGTTATTAAATACCTGCCAAACCTCTCTCTCACACCACCCTCTATCATTTTTTTCTTGCAAAGGCTAGACACACAGTGAGTAGTTTTATGGTTAAGAAAATTTAGGGCGTTGTGTGGCTGAATTAAAAAATAAAAAAATACAACCAAAATTATCAAAAGGACCCTGCTGAGTCAAGACTAAACCCTTAAAATTTCGTAATTTTTCAAGCTCAGGAATAGGGGTTAAAAATCACAGAAGTTGATAGTAAGCGTGTGGTAGAATTCTGGACAGCACGTCACATACATAATTTTGTAGGACAAATTAGTAGCATAAAAATACTAGAACTTTTACCATAGATACAAAACTTCACAAGGTAGCTACATAAATTTTTTATAATTTTATCAGCCCTATAGCAGCATCTAAAAATTCTAGGAACCAGCAGGGCAGAACCTTTAGCATCGCAGTTTTTCTGTTTTAACGTCTCCCCTTCTATGTGAGAGGTTCGGGACTAGATGATGTAATTGATATTTTGATCAACTAAAGCAAGACCAAGTGTTCAACAAGCAAGGCAAGCACATCCTTTGATCATGTTGATCCTGCTATTTTACTGAGTTTATGTTATTTTATCGAATGATATATGCATGCATGTATGTTTATATATATAAAACTTGCTATGTTGTAGGTACTGTAGATACTCTCTATTTGTATGCATGATTACGCTTGCCTTGACACTTGTTTACATATTGTTTTAAACTTAGTTCTATGGTCTAGGCAATAGAAAATGTCACTATAGGTATTGATTGTGTGATATATATTTTGTATATGCTTAGCCATGTTTACCTAGAACATCATTTAAATGTTGAGCTATACTCTTAATTAGACTTTGGAAAATTTTAAGGTACGATACCTGAGTTATGGTCTTTGAATATTTTAGTAAAAATCCAAATTGAAAGCTTATGGTTTAGACGCAGATGAGATATTATTTAAACTTGAGACATGAGAAGGGACCTCACATGTAGATAGGGGGATATCCTTGCTCGGATCAATTAAGGACCGAACTTGATGCTATGGCCTAAGTAATTAATTGCAACCTAAATTAGTTTGGGTTTAACCTTACATTTTGGTAGACTGGAGTAGTAAGGGCAAACCGAGGTATGGCGTCGCTCGTAGGTGCTCCCTTCACTAAGGTGTTAGGATCAAAGCATGTCCAATACAACTTTAGGTGCCCTGTCATGCAAGAGTTATAGCTATGTGGGGATGAAACACCTAATGGGCTGGTGCAAGGTTAAGCTCTAGTTAGTCGAATGGCTTCGTCACAATCTAGCAAATCGGGTACCGTAGGTATCGCGATGCATGGTCAACATGACTGCTAGAATGCATCATATGGGTAAAATGCACTCTCTCTATAGAGATATAATGTAATTTATTAGCCATACTTGCGGTCATGAACAACTTAGAAAAATAATGTCAAGTATAGTTTTGTCTTTGCAAAATCTTGAAAACTATGGCATGATGGGTAGGATTATTTGAAAGCTAAGGATGGTTGAGTGTTTACTTGCTGTTTGTGGTTGTGGAGGGTCATGAAATGATGGAAATAAACTTGTTACTATTTTCATATCAAATGCCCATTTAAAAATTACAACACCATTTGATGAGCTACACCCTTGCAAACAAAATTTGCTTTACACTGAAAATAAAACCTAGTGTAGAGGCTTGATTCCTTAGACAAACCTTGCATGTAATTTATTTCCATAAACTATAAGTCTTGCGAGTACATACGTGTACTCAACCTTGCTTGTTGACATTTTTCTCAAATGATGAGAAAGAAAACCGTCGCTTGGTTACCTTTGCTTTTGGCAATGATAGCGTATAGGGTTATGGCCACACTCAGGCCTTTCCTATGGGTTTGTTTATAATTGTTTGTTTGTAAGTTAAATTTTGGGCCAATGGCCTACCATACTCTTTTAATTTCAGCCATTATGCCATATATTATTTTGTCTAACCGTCTTCCGCTATCATAAGCTGATATATAACTTCCGTCCAAAACTAAATTCTTAGATTGTTTTGGGGTGTGACAATGAAAATGCAGTAACCCTTACAAATTTCAAATACCACTATCATGTTAACAATTTCAGCCAGTTGAGGCTGCTTTTGGCATTGCGTTAGGTTTTCAAAAGTACATTTTTTTTCTACTTTCGAATATAACAGTTAGTTGCCATTATCGTTTTTTGAGCCATAAAAAGAAAGTATTATTGGAATGGGTAAAGATACTCGTAGAAAGTACTATTGGATTGGGTAAAGATACTCATAGCACTACTACAGAACTGGCCTTTGATACCAGCCCTTCAGTGCTGGTTGGGCATGAACCGGGACTGATAGTTATAACAGTCCCGGTTCAATGGCTACTGAGCTACGAGGGCAACTCAGTATCAGTTCAAGGCACCAACCGGTACTGATGATCTAACATCATTAATGGTTTGTGTCACAAATCGATACTAAAAGCCCCATTAGCGAGTGCTGCAGCCGCCACCGCACGGGCTCATTAGTCTGCGGTTGAGACACCAACCGGTTCTGATGTTAGAGCATCAGAATCTATTGGTGCCTCCAACCAGTACTAGGTCCCAATTTAAACTTCTTCCTCCCCCACACTATGCTCAGCCAAGAACAGTGCAGCGCGCGACAAGAACAATGGAGCTTTGGCCAAGAGCATCAAGAGAGGGGAGGTGCTACCCAAATTTTAAAATTTTGGTCATTTTACTCGAAGCCAAGTTAACTAAGGTTAGTAACATCATTCCTCACTACATTTGGTGTTAAATGGAGCCTCTTCTTTGCTTGAAATATGAAGAAAATTTGATCTTTTCCCATGATCAATGAAAGATTATGAATGTAGAGATTTAGCTCGATTTTTTCAAGTAGTTTGCAAAAACTTGTTGTGTAAGCATGGAATTTGCTTGGATTATAATGTAGCTTGCATTGAAGGTGCGGATCTAGCTCAAATTTAGGTTTTGGTTCCATTAATCGATGAAGAATTTTGAATCTAGACTTTGATTGACCAATTTTTTTAGTAGGTTGCAAAAACTTGTTGTGTAAGCTTGGATTTTGCTTGGATTAAGATGTAGCTTGAATTGAAGGTGTGGATCTAGCTAATATTTAGGTTTTGGCTCCATCGATCAATGAAGAATTTTGAATCTAGATTTTGATCGACCAATTCTTTTAGTAGGTTGCAAAAACTAATCAAGCATGAATAACGGAGCAAATAATCATTTTATAGAAAAATATGCAACGAAATATAATCCTTTTAAAAACATGTAATAAAATAAAGTCATTTTAAAAATATAGTTTTCTTAAAAATAACAATTTCTATAGAAAAAATATGTGATGAAAAAAACAAGTAATAAAATAAAGTCATTTTAAAAATATAGTTTTCTTAAAAATAACAATTTCTATAGAAAAATATGTGATGAAATATTGTCATTTTAAAATTATTAACGTTTAAAGAAATTTCACCTAAAAGTAAATTTATCCACCTAAAATTTTAAATAATTTTTAAATAAAGTAATATTAGTTTAATCTGGATTTTGGGAAATGTTCAATAATTCATTATCAAAAAATGAGCTAATAGTTACCTTGATGTAACATAATGTAGATGAACTAGCGATTGATGTACATGGACCAACGCTTCCCGGAGTTCTTAAGGGTTTGCAAGATTTTCTTCGTACGGCCGATGCATACACGATGTCAGGCTGCATATACTGTCCATGCATAGACTGCAAGAATGAGAAGGAGTGGCCAAAATCTAGCCACCTTCACTTCCATTTGCTCGCAAGAGATTTTATGTCAAACTATATCTGTTGGACCAAGCACGATGAAAAAGAGATTATATAGGAAGATGGTGAAGAAGAAGAGGTGGACAACAATATCCCAAACGGTGGCCAACACGATTCTTTCGAAAACACATTCGGGGAGTTCGGCGATGATGACCTAGACCAGATGCTACTTGAACACTGTTGTACACAAACTGCCGACAGGGCCACAAAAAGTTGTATACCACACTAGAACTGATGCAATGGAAGGTGACCAATGGATTGTTTGATAAGTGTAATGCTCTACTTACATTTAGTGTTGTTTTGGGCCTTGTAGGGGAAAATCATCTATCCCAAAACCCTAGCCCATCTTTTTTTTCTTTCCATCCCCTGCACTCCCCCACTCCTAGTCACCTCCTGGCTCCTCCCCTGGCCGACTATCCCCCTGGCCGGTGCCCCTGCTCTTCCCTGGCCGGCGCCCTTGCTGCTTCCCCAAGGTCGGCACCCCCACCTCCAACTCCGCCTAGCTTCGGCGCCCTCCGGCCTTGCTCCGGCCAGCCGTCGGTGACCTTTCCCCCATGGCCGCGAGCCCTTCCCTCCCTCGTGCGGTGGCAACAACAGCATCTTCTCCTTCCCTCCTCCACCAAAGAGGCTTAGAGAGGTAAAATTTATTCTTGTAGGTGCTCTAATGGGGGTATTCCTGGTTGGGTAGGTTCTAGGGTTCCTAGATCTGAAATTTGGGGGGGGGGGGAAAGTGACTCTATTTGGGAGGGAAATCCTAGTCTCTTTCGGGCTGTGCACTGGCAGTGTGTTGGAGCTGCGATTCGAGGGTGTTATAAGCATTTTCTGGGGGCTAGGATGTTGTAAAAGTTGTAGACAATCGAATTATCTTCCATTAGAGACCTAAATCACTAAAATCCGATCAGCCAATTGAAAGTTATGCCATTTTTGGTGTTGACTGTCCAGATTAGGTTGTGGTTTGCACCCGAAATGTTCAACTGAAGATTAGATATAACTACAGGCTGAATTTGGATTTTTGGTTGTCTAGAGAAATGTAGAAAATTTCTTGTAGATTAAGAAAATATCCTTGTTTACTTGATTTGGATTCAAGAATAAAAAATTATATCCTGTTGAAGTTGCTGTCCAGAACTGTAATTTCTGCTGAAAGTTCAGAGTTGGTCTAAAGCTCAGAGGGCAGTTTGAGGACTTAACTTTCAAGTGCTTATTAAATGGCTATAATAGACTGGTAGATTATCCTCTTTTTATTAATTAGAAACTGAGTTCACTCAAATTGGTTCAGCCATTAAAAAGTTATGCAAGTTTTACGTTTTGCTGTCCAAATTGTGACCAGTAGCAGATTCAATTTTGCTCTGTGATTTAGGGCAAGTTAGAGGCCGAGATAGAATTTGCAATTGTCTAGAGATAGATGGAAATTTTAGTGTAGATGTTTAAAATGTCTTTATTTGCTTAATTTGAAGTTGTATAGCAATAGTTGCGCTTTGGCGAAGTGGGCTATCCAAACCAGTTTTGTATGAATTCAAAGTTTGGGGCAAATTTGAGTTAGGGAGTAAATGTGTTGTTTGTTGTTGTTTGTTGACTCTAGAACTTGTGAAATTGAGTACGTAATCGTGCTTCCAAGTGGTGTAGCTTCGGGAGTGGCTCCTTCTTCCCGCCACTTCACTTCTTGCGGTTAAAGGCAAGTGCATGTAAAACGGTAGGATGATTTGGTGGTATTTAATGTTAAAACTTAATACCATGTTCCTTTTTCTTACTGTTGTTGATTGATTCTACTTGCTTATATGACAACTATGAAATGCTTATGAGATGAAAGGTATTGGTGGATGGTTAAATAAATATGTAACGTATATAATGAGAAGTAATGCATCATTCTCATTCATATCCAAGAAATTGCATGGGCCAGGTCGGTGAGAAAGTCATAACTAATTCGGTGAGGTCGGTGAGAAAGTTATGACTAATCTGGAGCTTCACAGAGTAAGTCCTACCTCGTAGTCCCATCCATCGAGGTGGATGGGAGTGAGACAGTAAGAGTAGGCACCTCCACGGGATGGAGGTAGAGGGTGAACATCGATGGGTGTTCCCTCAGCTATACTGGTATAAGTCTTAAAAGGTGCATATGAGCATTCAAGCATATCCGCATAGCATAGCATTACTATTAATGGCTATTGTGATGAGTGGTAATGTGTGGAGGAGGGATAGGGCCGTGGGCTTACCCAAAAGTATTTAATAAGATATGTGACTCATTGAGTGTAATATGGTTATTTCGGATGCATTGTTTGGTACTATTAATGATGGATGACAACTGATGATCCTTGAGTTGAGGGTAATTTACAGGTTAAGAATGAATCGAGTCGAGAACTCATCCAATGTTGTCTAATGAGGTATGTGAAATAAGTGAGCAATGTAGTTGATGAGGTAACGGATGGTGATTTCTTTGTTTATGTACTTGTTAATTTGGTATAATAGATAGGAGCATGTTACTGATTTAAATACTTTAATGGATATTGATATTTTTACTTGTTGCACTTTGCTGAGTCTTTGAACTCACGCTTGTTGTTTAATATTTTTAGGTACCCGAGAGTGACTTGCCGGGATGGGACTTAGCTGCACCTCTCTCATATTCATGACATGTTAAAGGATTAGTTGGGTTACTCTATTCATTTTGAAAACTAGTTAAATTCATTATGTAATCCTGTTGTAGTTGAGTTTTAATTGATGATCGATGTTATTGCACTTAGATGGTCATGATGGTTGTCTGCTGAGTGGATATCCACTATTTTAGGGAAGGTGTTGCCGAAATTTTTAGTGGATTTCGGAGTACTATTAGAGTTTGATCTTCCTTATCTAGTTTTTAATCTCTGTTTGGTGACACTCAGGGCACTGTGGGTGCCGGGGTGTTACAGTTGGTATCAGAGCGGGCTTTAGGTCCGTGGCAGGTGAATTTAGCCAATTACTCTAGAGTAAACTAAAATTTTGCTGCGTGAAATTAGAAACATGGCATAGGTTTATACTCTTTTAAAATTTGACCATAGGGCAATAACTTTAAACTTTGAAGTAGATTGGTTAATTAATTTAAAACTTGACACACTTTGATGCACAGTAGGAAGGGGTACGGGTATCGTTACTTTAGGCCTAAATGTTGTATTTAAGCTTCGAGGTTGAATGCTAAATTTGAGTATGCTTGATGTCTATTGTTATTATTTTGTAAGAGCAAATTGAGTATTTGTGATTAAGTGAGTTGTGCTGTCGAAGGGTTTCGTTCACCTTCTTCTGTTGTGGAGTGGCCATGGTGGTGGTTGTGGCTGGGTAAGGCCACAGCCAGAAGTTTGTAGCCTCTCGTAGGTAAGAGTCGTCGTCTTTTGCGACAAGGTTTAGAGAGTGGATGGAATTTGTTGTTTTCTTTTGGCTTGTTTGGTTGGAGTCAAATAGAAAAGTTTGGTGGTGGACCCTTTAGGATTTCTTTTACCGTTCTGACGATCGGTTTGGTTGATTTATTTTGGTCTTTATTGGTTGGAAACAAAGGAAAGGTGTTTAGTAATGAGTATTCGCTGATTGTTCTTTCGTCGGTTTTTTTGGTCTAGCCTTCTTTGGTTGAAGACAAAGAAGAAGAGTTTAGTGTGATGCCTCTTTTGGTTGCCATTTCAGCTTCAACGCCCGGTTTCATTGGTTGGCGTTGGTTGCTTTGCGGAGAAAGTTATCAATTTATTCTTGTGTTTGTCATTCTCTGGGTTCAAAAGGGGTTATTGAAGTCTT
The DNA here is from genome assembly GCA_036346375.1 of Guadua angustifolia. NCBI lineage: Eukaryota > Viridiplantae > Streptophyta > Magnoliopsida > Poales > Poaceae > Guadua > Guadua angustifolia. Next base: position 25,112,274 of record CM070521.1, read on the forward strand.
GTTATAAAATTTAAGTCTCGTGGATTCTTGGTGTAAGGTTTTATCAGAAAAGATCTAGTTGATCGTTTGGGTTTTTCTGAAAAGAAGAAACTGTTTATCGGTGTTCATTCATGCTTAAGAGCTGTGATTTCCTTAAAGGTTGGGTATGTGACCCACGAGGATGTTTAAGATGTTAAGAGTATGATGAGTAGTTAGAGCTTCAAATTGATGTGGGTTACTGACTCTGTTAAAGTGGATTTGTTGGTTGTTTAAAGCAACCTAATTTATTGTGTGGTATAGATGATTAATCGAGATGGTAAATGATCTAAAGTAAGAGTTGATTAGAGTTATGCTAGGTGTTGTGAGTTATGGAATTAACAGGAATTCCGAGATTTGTGTTCCTGAAAGGCTAGTATTGATCACGATTGAGAAGGTCTAGAATCTTCTGAGCGACAAATTAGTATAGCAAGGTTATGGTGTAAAGACATGAGGGTTGTTGGTTTATGTTGCTTGGGTCAATTAAATGGTGGATTGACAGAATGACTTGATCGATGTGTAATCAAAGTATAGGGGTATGGAAGGAGTGTATGAAAGGTTAAATTTGTCCTTGACAAATGCCTGTCTGGGATCTGTATTTATGAAAGATGCCTAGTGGAGATCGTATTGAGTGGTTAGGATTATTTATTGGTTGAATGAACCGGAGATAGTGAATATGTAACTTAGGGATTGTGTAAAAGGGATTTGTTGATTTTGCCGAAATAAATGTTGAAGAGATGTATTTTAAGCTTGGAATAAACAAGTTGTAGGAATGATGGTTCAGTGTGGTTAGTAGACCAAAAGAAAATGTTAATACACGTCTTATGTTGAATTAACTGGTAAGTTATTTGTGTTGAGGAAGTGAGAACGTGATTCTCCTTATTGATTGTCATAAGATAGACATGATTTAGAGTTTTATGATAATATGACCAGTAGTGGTTGTGTGAGACGTAGAAAGTAATTAAACAAAGATTAGATGTTGTAACTTATGTTTAAGGGTGTTGGACCTTTCAGGACTTGGTGAATATGAAATCCTTAATGGCCAAGAGTATGCGAATACGAGAAATGGTGAGATTCGAGTCGAATCTTCTTTTAACGGTTTACGGGTTCAATTGATTGTATGATTTTCTGGGAGTGCCTGCCTTTTTGGGTTAAGGCGTTCTAATTAGTGGGCAATAGAACTCTCCTAATTAAGTTGCATTTTTGGTCAAGTTGCGGACTTGGCTTTGATGATCGAGAATGAGGATGAAAGAGTAGTTTTGGAAGTAATCGGTTGATGGATCCCGAAATATTGTATGCTATTAAACCATGCCAATCTTTGGTTTGGCTAAGTTGGTTAGCTTATGTTATGAATAGGGGATTTACACTTAAAAGTATATGAAGGGATCACGCTCTTTCGCGTGCAAACTGAATTATCTTTGGAATTAGCATTTAAAGTAAGCAAATGGACATAATGGGTTGTGCTAGAAACTCTTGAGTTAAACACTTAATTTGTAACCCTATTATGACTAGAGTTGGATTCAATGGAAAAGTGTGTCTGGGTTTGCGAGTGTTTCAAAGGATGAAACTTATGATTGTTTCATAAGTGATCAGTGGTTAGCTGATAGATGTTTTGTTTTGGTTATTGAAACTTCTGTCAAAGAGTTAAGTGGAGTTTCTCTCTTTAAATTGAGTGTTTCCCAATGCGAATTGTATCGCATTGATTTGAGATTTGAGTTTTCCTTTGCGACTTGACCTAGGAAAGAAAAAGAGTGATCTTTGGATGTTGTCGAATTCTTTCCAAAGTGAATTGTAACGCATTGGATTCAAGTAGATGCAAGCTGTGCAATTGATTCAAAAGAATTGTACTTCTTTTGTATTCTAGCCTGAGTTTAGAATATAAATGTTCATGGTATATTGTTGAGTGTACTAAAGAACTTTGCTTCTGAGCTTGGTTGTTTGAGTGAAAGATTATGAGGGAGAGACCCTCATAGGGAAAGAACCAATTGTGGTTTGGTAATGATTTCCAACCCTAACTTGGGCTAGGTGTTGATCATTAGTGGTATAAGGGTGGATTGTGATGGAGGTTGTTGATGTCTTGGTTCAAACTTTGTTGAGAATATCATTGGTGGTAAGGAAGGTGATGGCAATTTGACATAAAGTGTTCAGTTGTGAACATTTAATTTAGCTAGCTGTTCGTGGGTGTGAGATATGCCTGGGAGAGAATAGAATAAAAATATATTGTAGTTGTGAATTGGGAAGGAAACATTATGCCACAAGTGGGTTAATTCTTTCGAGAGCCTTGGTTAATTTTGATTCTTTGTGAAAAAGGTCAAACCATTGGACAAGATGGGATTTTGTGTAATTGATTCTTTGGGGGTTCAAGTTGGGAACCCCAAGACCGTTCAAATACTAATGGTGAAAATGGTTAAATGCTTGTTAAAGGGATGTGTCTCGCGATGATTGTGTCATCTTGAGTTTGATGAATTGTGATAGAGCAGTAGGAAGAGGAGGTTAGAGTTCTGTTGAGTTTACAAGTTAATACCCTCTTCTGTTGAGAAGAATAACCGAGTAAAAGGTATAGTGTGTTTTAGTGCTAAAAGAAAGTCTAGTCTGAGTTATGTCAGACTAATTCTTAAGACAGTGGTATGATATGTTGGATATGGAAATATGGCATAACAATATTACGATTGAGCCTTTTTGTGGGCAAGATTGAGGATTAAGATTGAGAAAATTCTTATGAGATTTCGCTCGGAAATAATTTGGAATCCAGTTGCTAGAATTTTGTCCCTTGCAAATTTTAGTAGAAATTTGAGTGAACGGGGAATAGTGGGAAGTTGCACTCAGTTGAGCAAAGTCAAACCACTTCTCGCCGATCATTAAATTGAGAATTTGGTTTATCGTTTGAATCCATTTGCGTCTTTGCGTGGATGAGTTGAGTTGCAAAGGAGTTTTATTTCCCTTGTGGACTTTGTGTTGGATTTGGCGTTCTTCGAATTCGAGGTCGAATTCCTTTAAGGGGGGAGAGTGTAATGCTCTACTTACTTTTAGTGTTGTTCTGGGCCTTGTAGGGGAAAATCATCTATCCAAAAACCCTAGCCCATCTGTGGAATATATGGATCCGGGTATCTTATTGATGGGCCAACTGGATCGTCTCTAGGGGGTGGGCTAGACCAGCCATGCAGAAAAGAGAGATCCTCTAGAAGGTCCGGCTGTACGTAGCAGAGAGAAGGACCGAGAGAAGGAAAGGACAGGGTAGGTGGACTGCACCAACGCCCCTACAAGGGGTGGCTCTGTCCCTGCACCCCTACAAAGGGTGGCTCTGCCCCTGCATGCTACTGTACATGGTCGGCCAGCTACAGGACAGTCTCTCCTCTGCGCCCAACTACCCCTGCCGCCCCTGTTGCTCCTGCTACGCCTCACCAACTTCCAGTGCTATACCCAGGTGCCCCCCTCTATTGTATAAAGAGGAAGGGGGCTTCGAGAGAGGAGAGAGGAGAAATCTGTAAGAGAGAACTTGTAAGCAAGAATACTCATCCACACACCAGAAACACCGAATGCAGGACTAGGGTATTACCTCCACTGGAGAGCCCGAACCTGGCTAAAATCGCCTTGTGCCTTGCATTACCATCAGACTCAGATCTTCCGCCTTACCCAGTTCATTCTTCTTTATTGCCGATCACAAACATCAACAATTGGCGCGCCAGGTAGGGGCGGTGCGAAGATCATCCTTCTCGAGTTTGATGGCGGCACCCAGTGGGATCATCGCTTCCTTCACTCCCAGCCAGGTCTTTCGCTTTGGAAGCCTAGACTTCGTCGCCAATGGCTTCGACAAGCTTGCTCTCTCAGGGCAGGGTTTGACCCGCTTTGGGGAAGATCTCAAGGCTCCCTCACGCGAGCTCCAGTCCAGATCGTGGAGCGCGGCATCCACTCGCCCTCAAGGAGCCTTCCGCGGCGTCTTTGCGATCGAGGACGATCGGACCGACACTCTACACCAGCAAGAAGCCGCAGACATGGTGGAGGCCAACTGTCTCCGCCGCGCGGCCCGGGAGGAGCACGCGAGGTCCCTCCAAAACCGGGGGCGCAACGTCAACGAGGAGTTTCTGCAGGCGAAGAAAGGGGACCAACTGGTCTTCCATACACCGCAGCAGAACATCATCGCCTCCAAGATGCTGCTCGACACCCTAGGGCCAATCCTTGGTCCTGATAGCCCTGCAGCCCCGATTGTGGCCCAAGTCAAGGCCATGGTGACGGCGGCAGTGATCCAGCAAAACCAGGAAGCACCCGCAGAGAAGACACAATCTCGTGCCCGCGCGGCCACCCAGACTGGCAGCAGTCGGACGGCCCAAAGTCGGCCCCGAGGCAGTCGGCTCTAGCTTCGCCGTGGGGAGGACGCCCGCCGGAGCCTCAACCGCGATCTCCGCTTGGATCTTAATGTCAGGCGGCATGAGCGGGAAGAGGGAGAGCGGTGTCGGCGGGAGGATGACTACGAACGTTTCGGCATCAGCTATGATGGCCGGGACGATCGCAATGGTCGATGCGGCGACCATGCCGACCGCAAGGATCATGGTCGCTGGGCCGAGAGTGACAATGGAAATCACAAAGGCGGGACACCCCCGCGCCGATCGCCTCGACGGTGCAGTAGCGGACCCATTGATGGGGTCCGGGCCTTCACCCCCCGACTCCGCCGAGTGGTTTGGCCCGACGGTTTCAACCCTAGAGGCATTGTCAAGTTCGATGGAGAAAGAGATCCAGAGGCCTGGCTGCAGGTCTATGCCCTCGCAGTCAAGGCGGCTGGGGGTGACCAGAGCGTGATGGCAAACTATGTGCCGATCACGCTCGCTCCATCAGCCCAAGCCTGGCTCACGGGACTCCCAACGGGTTCTATTGATTTCTGGGGTGATCTCTGTGAGCAGTTCATCTCAAACTTCCAGGGCACCTATGAGAGGCCTAGGACTACATGGGACTTGTACTAGCTTCATCAGAAGAAGAACGAATCTCTACGGGAGTTCATTCGGCGCTTCATGTAGAAGAAAAATACCGTTCGAGATGTCTCGGAAGCGGTCATCATAGCTGCCTTCCAGAAGGGGGTCAGCGACCCTGACTTGATCAAGAAGATGTCCCGGAGTCTGCCGGCCACCGTCAGGGAGATGTTCGCCTTGGCCGACCGCTACGCCACGGCCTCGGACGCCCTAGCGGAGCGCCAAGAAGATCGCCCGCGGCAGAAGGACAAGAAGGATCACGCCGAGCCCTCCAGGCAAAGGGACAAGAAGCGTGGGCTTGGAGAGCTGGTCGCGGCGGCCGAGCGTGGTCGGCCTCGAGTGCCACGGGGCAGCGGCTACGACGAGGTAATGGATGCTATTTTCCCTTTCCACCCCCAAGGGAGGCACGCGGCCAAGGATTGCTATACTCTGAAGAGGTTTGCCCGCGAGAGCAGCAATAGGGCAAACCGAGGCAAGGGAGAAGCGGCAAAGAAGCAAGACCCGCCTGAGGAAGATGGGGGCGACTACCAGGTGACCGAGCGCGAGCTCAACTATATATTCGGGGGCTCGGCTGCGTATAAGTCCAAGCGGAAGCAGAAGCTTACCGCTCGGGAGGTCAACGCAGTTACGCTAGTGACTCCCCAATTTTTGAGGTGGTTCAAGGTCCCGATCACATTTGATTGCTCGGATCACCCCGACTGTGTCCCATTCCTGGGGAGATATCCCCTGGTCCTGGACCCGGTCGTGCACAGTGTCAAGCTCAAGAGGGTGCTGGTCGACGGAGGAAGTGGGCTCAACATCCTTTTTTCCAAAACTTTCGATGATATGAAGATCCCTCGCTCAGAGTTGAAGCGTGGATCGTCGCCGTTCCATGGGGTAATCCCCGGGACCTCGACGGTACCACTCGGGCAAATCACGCTCCCGGTGACGTTCGGGGCCAAGGAGAACTACCGAACGGAGTACCTGAACTTCGAGGTGGCTGATTTCGAGACGGCATACCATGCCATCTTAGGAAGGCCAGGCTTGGCCAGGTTCATGGCCGTCCCCCACTACATGTATCTGATGTTGAAGATGCCGGAACCAAACGACGTCATCACGGTTCAAGGCGATGTCAAGCAGTACTTCATGTGTGACAGGGAAAGCTGCGACCTGGCCGAGCTGCTGGTGGCGTCGGCCGACGCTGAGAAGATCCGGCAGTCGGTCGCCCTCCCGCTAGGCGAATGCGATGTTCCGACTGCAAAGCAAGCCAAGTCGGGTATGAAGTCCGATGAGGGAGTTAAGAAGGTGGTTCTCGACCCGTCCAACTCAGCTCAGACGGCCTTGATTGGGACAGGGCTCGATCCCAAATAGGAAGATGCACTCGTCGCTTTCCTTCAGGCAAACCAGGATATCTTCGCTTGGAAGCCATCTGACATGCCCGGTGTCCCTAGGGAGGTGATCGAGCATTCTCTCAATGTTGACGAAAAAGCAAAGCCCATCAAGCAACGACTTCGACAATTCGCATAAGATCGTCGCGATGCCATCAGGGAGGAGATCACCAAGCTCTTGGCTGCTAATTTTATAAAAGAAATGTATCATCCCGACTGGTTGGCAAATCTGGTCCTTGTACGCAAAAATAATAAAAGTTGGCGCATGTGCGTCGATTACGCTGATCTCAATAAGGCGTGCCCAAAGGATCCCTTCGAGTTGCCCCGCATCGATCAGGTAGTGGACTCGACCGCCGGGTGCGAGCTCTTGAGTTTCCTTAACGCATACTCAGGGTACCGCCAAATCAGGCTGAAGGAAGAAGACTGCATCAATACCTCATTCATCACTCTGTTCGGCGCGTATTGCTACATCACAATGCCATTCGGGTTGAAAAACGCTGGCGCGACCTACCAGCGCGCTATACAGCGGTGTTTTCACACTCAACTCGGACGCAACGTGGAGGCATACGTAGACGACATTGTGGTTAGAACCCAAGTGAAGGAAGACCTCACATCCGATCTGGCCGAGACGTTCAAAAGCCTAAGGGCCTTCAAGATGAAGCTCAATCCCGAGAAGTGCGTTTTCGGAGCTCCTTCCGGGAAGCTGCTCGGATTTATCGTATCTCATTGCGGCATCGAGGCGAACACCGAAAAAACCAACGCTATTCTCAAGATGAAGCCGTCGACTTGCCAGAAGGAAGTCCAGAAGCTCACGGGGTGCATGGTGGCACTCGGCCAGTTTATCTCTCGCTTCGGCACTCGGGGGATGCTATTCTTCAAACTCTTGAAGAAGCAAGACCACTTTCAATGGACTCTCGAGGCCCCATAGGCTTTCGAGGATCTGAAAGCGCTCCTGACCACACCTCCGGTATTGGTCGCGCCGGCGCCAGAGGAACCCCTCCTGCTTTACATAGCAGCAACGACTCACGTAGTCAGCGCTACAATTATAGTGGAGCGGGAGGAGGAGGGACAACTGCAGAAAGTTCAGCGCCCGGTTTATTTCGTCAGCGATGTATTGGGCGAATCCAAGATGCGGTACCCTCAAGTGCAAAAGCTTCTATACGTGGTACTGCTTACCTCTCGTAAACTCAAACATTACTTTCAAGAACATTCCATTTCGGTGGTCACATCTTTTTCGATTAGAGATATACTCCACAATCGGGAGTCCATTGGGAGAATCGCCAAATGGGCAATCGAGCTTGGGGCCTTTGAAATCTCCTTCAAGCATCGGACTGCCATCAAGTCTCAAGCACTTGCTGACTTCGTCGCCGAGTGGACAGAGCTACAAGACCCCGCTGCTGTGGAGGACCTTGAATACTGGACAATGTATTTCGACAGTTCTCTCACGCTAAGTGGTGCGGGGGCTGGCGTCGTGCTCATCTCCCCGATAGGGGAAAGGCTGAAGTATGTCCTTCAACTCTATTTTCCGGCATCAAACAACACCGCCGAGTACGAGGCGCTCATACACGGGCTCCGTATCGCCATATCGTTTGGTATTCGACGGTTGACGGTTCGCAGAGACTCTCAGCTGGTGATTAACCAAGTACAAAAAGAGTGGTCGTGCGTTGATGACAGCATGGCCGCATACTGCCAGGAGGTGCATAAGCTGGAGGACAAGTTCGACTGACTAGAGCTTGTTCATGTGCTCCGCCGGGATAATGAAGCAGCAGACGAGCTCGCCCGGCTAGGCTCCAGCCGGGCTACGGTTCCAGCTGGAATCTTCGTGGAAGAGCTTCACAAGCTGACAACAAGCTGACAACGGGAGTCGAGCAAATCGGGGGAGAAGTCGGCCGAGGCGGAAGTCTTGGTCATCAACCCCGACTGGACGAAACCCTATCTGGATTATCTGTTGAGGGACGAGCTCCCTGAGGATCGCATACAAGCCGAGTACATCACGTGGCGAAGCAAAAGTTACGTGGTGGTCGGGGAGGAGCTCTTTCGAAAGAGTGCCTCTGGGGTCCTCATGCGGTGCATATCAGAGCAAGAAGAGAAAAACCTCCTCAGAGAAATTCACTCGAAAATCTGCGGACATCATGCAGCATCAAGCACTCTGGTGGGGAAGGCTTATCGTTAAGGTTTCTTCTGGCCGACTACTGTAACAAACGCGGAAGATGTCATCCGCACGTGCGAAGGCTATCAGTTTTTTGCTCGGCAAATTCATTTGCCAGCGCAGGAGCTGCAGACCATTCCGATCATGTGGCCGTTCGCTGTCTGGGGGCTCTACATAGTCGGACCCCTCAAAAAGGCCCAAGGTAGATTTGCTTTCCTCTTCGTCGCTATCGACAAGTTCACCAAATGGATCGAGGCCAAACCCGTTGCAACGATCACCGCGGTCAAAGCCAGAGAATTTTTTCAAGAGATTGTCGTCAGATTCGACGTGCCGAACAGGATCATCACCGACAACGGCACCCAGTTCAAAAGTGAAGAATTCCAAGATTGGTGCGACGAGCTCGGCATCAAGATTTGCTTCGCCTCTGTGGGTCATCCCCGGAGTAACGGGCAGGTCGAACGGGCTAATGGCATGGTGCTGCAGGGCCTAAAGGCTAGAATATTTTATCGTCTTAAGCCATATGCAGTGCGATGGGTAAAAGAATTGCCTTCGGTGCTCTGGGGGCTGCGAACTACCCCCAGTCGGGCTACCGGGCAGTCACCTTTTTTCCTAGTATATGGTTCGGAGGCGGTCTTACCTACCGAGTTGACATTCGGATCCCAACGAGTTCGGAACTACAAGGAAGCCGAGTCAGAAGAAGCCCGACTGGAAGATCTCGACAAGCTGGAGGAGGCCAAGGACGTTGCATCCATCCAGTCGGCTAAGTACCTCCAGGGTCTGCGCCGTTATCATGATCGAAATGTTCGGGGCCGATCTTTCTCTAAAGGAGATCTGGTCCTTAGAAAGAATCAGAAAAGTGAGCACAAGCTCTCCCTAGGCTAGGAAGGCCCTTACATTGTTGATGAAGTGGTGCGCCCGGCATCTTACCGACTCAAGCGCGAAGACGGCGTGGCACTTGGCAACACTTGGAACATAGAACAGCTACGTCGCTTCTACACTTAAAATACGCATTCCATTGTATCGTTGTAATTTTGATCGTTCTTGACTTACTACTTACTTGATTCTCAACTAAGCAATAAGTCGGGGGCTACACCTGACAGTGTCTGAATGCAAACACTTACCTTATCCTTTTGAGATGCTTTTCACCTTTTCTCTTCCTAGCGGCTATGACCAAAATCGAGCGCTAACTTCGAGTGATGAAATTTAGCTACCCGGATACGTGTCTGGGAAAAGGCGCCACGCGCCCACTCCCAGCACTCGGGGGCTAGGCCAGTCGGACGGAACACTCAAATAAAAAAAAGATAACATGCATTCAGAGGAATTCAAAAAGCCACAAAATACATATATATATCATTATAGATTGAACATTATGTCTAATTACATATTTTTACACAAGTTTCTTCAAAAGCAGTTGAACCTATGCGGCGCGGCGAGCACGGCCCAAGGCCTTGACGAGGACGTCCGCGACCTCAGAGAGGGCTGGGACGACCTCGAGGAAGACCTCCACGGCGGCGGCATCGCGGGCGGCGGCTTCCTCCTCCGCCGCCAGTTCAGCAAGGGCGAGATCGTAGTCTGCCCAGAGCTCCTCCTCGGTGACCTCCGGGGCGGGAGCATCATCCCTGAAGTCAAAGACCAACTCCTCCACTGGAGGTGGAGGCAGAGGCGAGGACGAGGGAACGACGGAGCTTGAGGAAGGCGCCATTAGAAGACTTCTGAAGAAGTGAAGAAATGAAGATGCGAAAATGAGGAGAACGAGTGATTGCTCCGGTAGCGGTGACGCCCTTATATACATCGTCGAAGGCAAACAGCCCAAACCGTACCCCTACGGGAAGTTGAAACACCTCTGAGCACACACGGGCGCCAAGGCAGCATTAAAAGCGCACTAGCGCGGGAGACCAAGCGGGACGCTGACAGAGCATGACGCAGGGGAAAACATCTTCGGGCACGGTGAAGCCACTCATGATTAACAGTAATCGCATTGAAAGAAGTGCGGTAATTACCATCCTAGTTAGCATTTACAAGAGATCCAATTCTAGATTTTCTGACAAGGAGGAGGCCACGTCCCTAACTTCTTCAACAAGGGCGGCAGCTTGATCATCGTCGACGGAGCAGGCGAAACCCTGCTTAACGGCCTCCAGCTCCACTCCGGGATAAAGAGACTTCACGATGGCCAATACTTGGCTGCCGCTCGTGATCAACGTCTCCCGGATGTGGGCCCTAAGCCTTTCGGGACCCGTTGACAGCAAGGAAAGGGCTTCATCTTCGCTGCTCGGCTCAGCTCCTTCAGGGCTCAGTAACTTGGTCATCTCTTTGACGGAGTCACGGAATTTATCATGAAGCTCGTGAGCGGCCTTGATCTCTCCATTGAGGACATCGACTTGCTCCCGCGACTCTCTCTTGTTCACTGCAAACCAGTCGGATCGTCATTGGAAGCATTGCAAGCACAGGGGAGGTGGCGTTGAATGGGGATACTTATACCTTCTAGCTCTTGCGCCAGTTTAGCGTTGTCAGTCCGAGTGCGGGACTCAGAATCCTTCAGTGTCTGGACCTGCTCGTGAAGGCCTGAAGCAATGGACGAAGTCAGAAGACAATATCAAACTAGTCGGCGATTAAGCGGACGGAGGAGCTCTCACCTTGAAGCGTTTCCGTCAGGGTCTGGATTTGGACCCGGAGCTTTTGCTGCTCGGCCTCGCTGTCACATCGGATGCGCTCCAAGTTCGCCTCATACTCCTCGTGCTCCATAACCTTGGGGAGTATTTCCTTGAGGAGGGCGTCCCTCTGCTCAGAGCGTTCCCCCAGTGCCTGAAGAACTCCGGGAGAATGAGGAACATATACCACCCGGCACGGATAGAAGAAGAAGAAGACGGCTTACCTGGATCAGCTGGGCGCCTTTTATGGCGTTTTGGTAGAGCTCCTCCCTCAACTTCTCGTCCCCCTCGCTGAAAGCCTTCCACTTATCCTCGTGGCAGAAAAAGATCTGGAGCGGAGGTCGGGGCCGGGTGGGGAGGGTTGTCGAGAATCTCTCCACGGAGGCGAGGAGCTGGTGGTGGCCTCCGATGCTACCGCCTCGGCGGTCGACTCGGGCGCCCCTGCAGGCCGCAGGGTGGTCGCCCCTGTGTCGCCAAGCCCGGCGGCAGCGGGCAGGGTGGCACTGGCCCGCTCTGGCGTGGTTTTGTCCCCACCGGATGCTGCAGCCGGCGGTGAGGTCGCCTCCTCCTGGCCCGCATCTCCCGAAAGTGCAACAATCGGGGCCTTCAGGGAGACTCCCGCTCTTGGCGCCCTGGTCACCAGGGAAAAAAGTCAAGCGCACACCAAGAGAACAAGAGCAAGGAGTGTTGGGGGGACTAACCTGTCAGACCTCCTTATCTTCATTGTGAGCCCTTTCTGAGCGGCAGAACCACTTGGGAGGGGTCCGTGGCCACTTGGGCCCTGGGGGGCCGAGGCGCCGACTTCTTGATATACGCCCCCGTGGGCTTCCGGATGGACGGGCCCTCGGGGGGGGCTGTTGCAGCGTCGGCCCCCGTTCGGCGGCATCCTCGGTGGTAGGCCCCTTCCTCTTTGTGCTCGGTTCCTCAAATGAGGGATCGGCGGGCCGCTTCGCCGTGGCGCTCTAGCATGGAGAAGTATGAGGAAGGGGGGATCCGAGGAGAAGGCAACGCGATCCTGCGAGGAACAGCAAAAGCAGAGTCAGTCGGCTGTCGGTTGGTGATCAACAATCAAGCATCAGTAAGCTCAAAGTACTCACCTCGGGAGGGGGATTCGCCAGGCAGAAGGCCCTCGGAATGCCCTTAGGAAGGATTGTGACATCCGGGGCTAGAAGATCGCTCATCCGGATGATGAGCAGCTCTCGGTCGATGTCTTCAGCGGCCTCCTGCATCGGATCGTTCTCCCGGTATTCATACCCTAGGAAGACTCGTTCCTTGATGGGCTACACCCGGCAGACGGCGAAGTTGGAAAGGATCCCGATGCCGGTTAAGCCCGTCTCCTTCAGGTCGCATATCAAAGCAAGGAGCTCGTTGACCTGCCCCATTTCATGGTCTGGGGGGACTGCGATCCAAGAAGAAGTAATCCTCGGGGGCTCCCCGGAGAAGGAAGGAAGGCTAGGATCAAGGTTGGCGCAATAGAACCATTCCCGGTGCCAACCCTTGTTAGAAGTCCTAAAGGGGATGGCAAAATAAATCTTCCTCGCCCCATCCTCCGACTGCCTTAGGGGCACTCCTGCTCGGGAGGGCTTGAGGCAGAAAAGTTGGCGGAAAAGGTTAAAATACGGGCGAATTCCAAGAAACGCCTCGCAGAGATGGATGAAGACGGCGATGTGGAGGATTGAATTGAGGTTCAAATGAACCAGCTCGATACCATAGAAATGAAGGAGCCCACGGAAAAAAGCACTGGCCGGAAGCCCGAACCCGCGCTGGAAGAAGGATTCGAAGATGACGATCTCCTCAGAGCGGGGGGTAGGATAAGACTCACCGCAGGGCGGGCGGGTGCTGATCAATGTCGCCAGCGGCATGACCCCCATGGTGACCATCGTGTCCAAATGCGCCTCTGTCAGTATTGAAGGGACCCAATCATGAGCCGGAGGTGGCACGGAGGTGTCTTGGGAAGGCGAAATCGACATTCTCGGAAGGAATCGTCGGCGGCGCAAAGGCAAAGGCGCGGCGGCGGCTAACCCTAGCAATGCAGCTTGCGAAAAAGGCGATGGACTTTTCGGAGACGAAGAAGCAGAAGCGCGATGTGAGAAGGAGGACTCAAGTCCTGTGCGGTGGCTTGGAACTATAAAGGGCGATGGTGGATCCTGCCCGGGGTGGGGACCACGCTTCAACGCGCCCGTTGCCGCAGGGTTTGACCAGAGTGCACTTAATGTTGTCCTAGCCAACTGAGCACCACGATTGTGCCGGGTAGTTGTCGCTAGGGCAAAAAATCAATTTGGGATATGGTACACCCCATGTTGGGTCAATCGCCGGTTCCCGTTCCAAACAGAACCTGGGTGCTTTCTGAACCGAAAAGGGCAACGTGCCCCCGCAATATGCCCCATGTCGGGTCACTGGCTGGTTGCCGCAGGACGGAATCAGATATTGCGAAAGGGCTCAAATCAAGGATTCCGAGGGTATGCCTCATGATAGGCCAGGCTGTGCACCGATACGATCAGGCATGGGTACCACTCAGATAATCCAAGGTACGCTCCATGTTGAGCCGACTGCTGTACATGTACAGGTATCACTCGGCTAAAAGCCAAATGATGGTGTGCCCCATGATGGGCCAGGCTATGCTCCGATATGATCGGGTATGGGCATCATTAGACTAATCCAAGGTATGCTCCATGTTGAGCCGACTACCGTACACGTACGGGTACCACTCGGCTGAAAGCCAACCCAAACAAGGATATTCTCCGGGGATGGCCAACCGTCAATTTCCCAATAAATTGGGTTGGATGCCACTCGGAAGAGTTAACGCGGGGTCACTGAGTTCTTCGCGACCTCCCTACCGACAGAACAGCATCCGACGAAAGAAGCCTGTCGAGAAGTCAAACTCGAACTACCAGCAAGCGTCATTGCGGCCAAAAAACAACCAAAGGACGACAGTAAGTCGTGAAGCACTCGGGGGCTATTGTGGAATATATGGATCTGGGTATCTAGTTGATGGGCCGACTGGATCGTCTCAAGGGGGTGGGCTAGACTAGCCATGCATAAAAGAGAGATCCTCTAGAAGGTCCGGCTGTACGCAGCAGAGAGGACCGGGAGAAGGAACGGACAGGGTAGGTGGACTGCACCAGCACCCCTGCAAGGGGCAGCTCGCCTGCATGCAATCATACATGGTCGGCCACTCTGAGGACAGTCTCTCTTTTCGCCTAACTACCTCGCCGCCCTGTTGCTCTTGCTATGCCTCACCAACTTCTAGTGCAGTACCCAAGCGCCCCCCTCTGCTGTATAAAGAGGAAGGGGGCTTCGAGAGAGGAGAGAGGAGAAATCTGTAAGAGAGAACTTGTAAGCAAGAATACTCATCCACACACCAGAAACATCGAATGCAGGACTAGGGTATTACCTCCACTAGAGAGCCCGAACCTGGGTAAAATCGCCTTGTGTCTTGAATTACCATCAGACTCAGATCATCCACCTTGCCCAGTTCATTCTTTTTTATTGCCGATCACAAACATCAACACCATCTTTTTTTCTTTCCTTCCCCTGCACTCCCCCACTCCCAGCTGCCTCCTGGCTCCTCCCCTGGCTGACTGTCCCCCTGGCCGGCGCCCCTGCTCTTCCCTGGTCGGCGCCCCTGCTGCTTCCCAAGGTCGCCACCCCCACCTCCAACTCCGCCCAGCTCCGGCGCCCTCCGGCCAGCCGCCGGCGACCTTTCCCCCGTGGCCGGCGAGCCCTTCCTTCCCTCGTGCGGCGGCAACAGCAGCATCTTCTCCTTCCCTCCTCCTACAAAGAGGCTTAGAGATGTAAAATTTCTTCTTGTAGGTGCTCTAATGGGGGTATTTCTTGGTTGGGTAGGTTCTAGGGTTCCTTGATATGAAATCTTGGGGGCAAAAGTGACTCTATTTGGGAGGGAAATCCTAGTCTCTTTCGGGCTGTGCACTGGCAGTGTATTGGAGCTACGATTCGAGGGTGTTATAAACATTTTCTGGGGGCTTGGATATTGCGAAAGTTGTAGATAATCAAATTATATTTCATTAGAAACTGAAATAACTAAAATCCAATCATCCAATTGAAAGTTATGCCATTTTTGGTGTTGACTGTCCAGATTAGGTTGTGGTTTGCACCCGAAATGTTCAACTGAAGATTAGATATAGCTACAGGCTGAATTTGGATTTTTGGTTTCCTAGAGAAATGTAGGAAATTTCTTGTAGATTAATAAAATATCCTTGTTTTCTTGATTTGGATTCAAGAATCAAAAGTTATATCCTGTTGAAGTTGCTATCCAGAACTGCAATTTCTGCTGAAAGTTCAGAGTTGGTCTGAAGTTCAGAGGGCAGTTTGAGGACTTAACTTTTAGGTGCTGATTAAATGGCTGTAATAGGGATGTAAATTATCCTATTTTGATTAATTAGAAACAGGGTTCACTCAAATTGGTTCAGCCATTAAAAAGTTATGCAAGTTTTACCTTTTGCTGTCCAAATTGTGACTAGTAGCAGATTCAATTTTGCTCGGTGATTTAGGGCAAGTTAGTGGCCGAGTTGGAATTTGCAATTGCCTAGAGATAGATGGGAATTTTAGTGTAGATGTTTAAAATATCTTTGTTTGCTTAAGTTGAAGTTGTATAGCAATAGTTGCGTTTTGGCGAAGTGGGCTATCCAAACCAGTTTTGTATGAATTCAGAGTTTGGGGCAAATTTGAGTTAGGGAGTAAATGTGTTGTTTGTTGTTGTTTGTTGATTCTAGAACTTGTGAAATTGAGTACGTAATCGTGTTTCCAAGTGGTGTAGCTTCGGGAGTGGCTCCTTCTTCCCGCCACTTCACTTCTTGCGGTAAAAGGCAAGTGCATGTAAAACAGTAGGATGATTTGGTGGTATTTAATGTTAAAACTTAATACCCTGTTTCCATTTCTTACTGTTGTTGATTGATCCTACTTGCTTGTATGACAACTATGAAATGCTTATGAGATGAAAGGTATTGGTGGATGGTTAAATAAATGTGTAACATATATAATGAGAAGTAATGCATCATTCTCATTCATATCTAAGAAATTGCATGGGCCAGGTCGGCGAGAAAGTCATAACTAATCCGGTGAGGTCGGTGAAAAAGTTATGACTAATCTGCAGCGCCAAAGAGTAAGTCCTACCTTGTAGTCCCATCCATCGAGGTGGATGGGAGCGAGACAGTAAGAGTAGGTACCTCCACGGGATGGAGGTAGAGGGTGAACATCGACGGGTATTCCCCCAGCTATACCGGTATAAGTCTTAAAAGGAGCATATGAGCATTCAAGCATATCCGCATAGCATAGCATTACTATTAATGGCTATTGTGATGAGTGGTAATGTGTGGAGGAGGGATAGGGCCGTGGGCTCACCTAAAAGTATTTAATAAGATATGTGACTCATTGAGTGTAATATGGTTATTTCGGATGCATTGTTTGGTACTATTAATGATGGATGACAACTGATGATCCTTGAGTTGAGGGTAATTTACAGGTTAAGAATGGATTGAGTCGTGAACTCATCCAATGTTGTCTAATGAGATATGTGAAATAAGTGAGCAATGTAGTTGATGAGATAACGGATGGTGATTTCTTTGTTTATGTACTTGTTAATTTGGTATAATAGATAGGAGCATGTTACAGATTTAAATACTTTAATGGATATTGATATTATTACTTGTTGCACTTTGCTGAGTCGTTGAACTCACGCTTGTTGTTTAATGTTTTTAGGTACCCGAGAGCAACTTGCCGGGATGGGACTTAGCTGCACCTCTCTCATATTCATGACATGCTAAAGGATTAGTTGGGTTACTCAGTTCATTTTGAAAACTAGTTAAGTTCATTATGTAATTATGTTGTAGTTGAGTTTTAATTGATGATTGATGTTATTGCACTTAGATGGTCATGATGGTTGTTTGATTTCGTGTTGTTGTTGTTATTAGATTGTATATGATTAATATTCTCTTTTATCTACTGAGTGGATGTCCACTATTTTAGGAAAGGTGATACCGAAATTTTTAGTGGATTTCAGAGTACTATTAGAGTTTGATCTTCCTTATCTAGTTTTTAATCTCTGTTTGGTGACACTCAGGGCACTGTGGGTGCCGGGGTGTTACAATAAGATATTCAACAAGTTGTTATGCCACATAAAGAAGTTACTTCCGGAGGGAAACACATTGCCTGAAACTACATACAACGCCAAACAAGTTGTCTGCCCTTTGGGGTTGGAGGTACAAAAGATACATGCATGTCGTAACGATTGTATCCTTTATCGCAATGAGTACGAGGATTTGAAAGCTTGTCTGGTGTGCAAAACTTCACAGTATAAGACCAAACGTGATGACCTAGATGAGGTAGAGGGGAAGAGTAAGAAGAAGAGACCTCCTGGTAAGGTGGTGTGGCATTTTCTTATAATCCCCCGGTTGAAGCGTTTATTTGCGAACAAAGCGCATGCCCAGATGATGCGCTGGCACAAAGAAGAACGTAAGGATGATGGAAGGCTAAGGCACCCCGCTGATGGCTCCCAATGGAGGAAAGTCAATAGAAAATACCTGGAGTTTGCTAAGGATGGAAGGAACATAAGGTTTGGGTTGAGTACCGATGGGATGAACCCGTTCAGTGAGATGAGCATTAGTCACAGCACTTGACCCGTGACTCTATGTATCTACAACCTTCCTCCTTGACTGTGAATGAAGCGAAAGTATATTATGATGTCATTGCTTATCCAAGGCCTGAAGCAACCTGGAAACGACATCGACGTATACCTTAAACCGTTGGTTGAAGATCTGCTAACGCTATGTAACGATGGTGTACAAAAGAGAGCACTCACTCTACATGCATTGCTATTAGTAACCATCAACGACTGGCCTGCACTTGGTAACCTATCAGGCCTATCTATCAAAGGATATAAAGGTCGCATCCACTGCTTAGAGGATACAAATAGTAAGTATCTGAAAAATTCTCGAAAGTTCCTCCATACAAAGGACCAGTAATGGAGGAAGGGTGGGAATTTTGATGGGACAGAAGAGAAATGTAAGAAGCCCCTGCATCGCAATGGGACACTTGTATTTTCTTTGGTAAAGGATCTAAAAGTAGTATTTGGAAAGGGTCCTGGTAGCAAACCTGTCTCGACCGAACAAGGTCATACGAAGCCCATTTGGAAGAAGTCCTATTTTGGGATTTACCTTATTAGAAAGACTTAGGCTCAGTTTGTTTAGGCTTGAGCTTGAGCTTATTTGGCTTCTACACCTCTATAAGCCACAAGCCAGAACAAACAGTATTTTTTCAGCCAAACGGAGAGAAGAAGCTTCTAGCCCAATTTGCACTATGCGAGAGAAGCAAGGAAAACGATACTTCTCGGGGTGGCTGGAGCTTCTAAAAATCCCACTTCCCTGGTACCCTTACAACTTAACTATTATTTACGAAAAATTGCCATCCTTATCCAGCTCCAAAGACTTCTTCCACCAAATAGCTTTCTTCGGCTCAACCAAATAAGCTCAAGCTCCAGCCTAAACAAACTCAGCCTTAGGCTCAGTTTGTTTAGGCTTAAGCTTGGGCTTATTTGGCTTCTACACCTCTATAAGCCACAAGCCAAAACAAACAGTATTTTTTCAGCCAGACGGAGAGAAGAAGCTTTTAGCCCAATTTGCACTACGCGAGAGAAGCAAGGAAAACGATGCTTCTCGGGGTGACTGAAGCTTCTCAAAATCCCACTTCCCTGGTACCCTTATAACTTAACTATTATTTACGAAAAATTGCCATCCTCATCCAGCTCCAAAGAACTTCTTCCGGCTCCAAAGACTTCTTCGGCTCCACCAAATAAGCTCAAGCTCCAGCCTAAACAAACTCAGCCTTAGAGGTCTGCCACTCACTAGACTTTATACATATCACAAAGAATGTCTGCGTGAACCCGCTAGGCTTTCTAGATATGTACGGCAAATCAAAAGATACATTTCAAGCATGAAAGGACCTACAGCTATTGGGACTCAGAAACGACCCACATCCAGAAAAGAGAGCGAAAGGACAGCATTACCTCCACCCCACGAGCTACACTCTGAGCAAGGAAGAGAAAAAAATATGATTAAGTTCTTGAACAGTGTGAAGATCCCTTCTGGATACTCCTCGAATATAAGGAGACTCATAAACACAAAAGAGAATAAAATCGTACACCTAAAATCCCATGATTGTCACGTGTTGATGACACAGTTGCTCCTAGTGGCAGTAAGAGGTATTCTACCAGACTGGGTACGAGGGACAATCAGAAAGTTGTGTTTGTTCTTCAACGGGGTGTCGCAAAAGGTCATCGAGCTGAATAAGGTATCTAATCTGTAGGATGACGTGGTCGATAGTCTGGTCAGCCTTGAGATGATCTTCCCTCCGTCCTTCTTTGATATTATGGTCCATCTCATGGTCCACATTGTTAAAGAGATTGAAATTCTCAGACCCGTGTTCCTCCACAATATGTTCCATTTCAAGAGGTACATGGGTGTCCTAAAGAAGTATGTTTGTAACCGGTCTCACTCAGAAGGCTGCATTGCCCAGGGTGTTGGCACAGAGGAGGTGATTGAGTTTTGTGTCAATTACATTGATGATCTGAATCTAATTGGCAACCCTGTATCACACCATGAGGGGAGGCTACGGGGAAAAGGGACTCTAGGGAGAAAAGAATCCTATAGCGACAACCTACTTTCATTTAAACAAGCATATTTCACGGTATTGAAACAAGCAACTGTAGTGGCTCCGTATATCCATGAACACGAGATGAGTCTACGCGACCAATACCAAGAGAAGTTAGATAAGTGGATCGCAATCGAGCAATTGGATCATTTCGGCGGTTGGTTACAAAAGCAACTATTAGGCAACCAGATAGACGATGAACAGTTGAAACTCTTGGCTTAGGAACCATCCATGACAATCATATCATTCCAAGGGTATGAGATAAATGGGTACACATTTTATACAGCAGCCTAGGATAGCAAGAGCACCAACCAGAACAACGGCGTCCGTATAGATGCCTTGGACAAAAATAGAAAGATGGACAAATACTATGGTTTCATAGAGGAGATCTGGGAGCTCGAGTACGAACCTTTGAAAGTCCCTCTGTTTCGGTGCCAATGGGTCAAAATGATAGCCGTGGAGATCGAAGAGTACGGTATGACAAACGTGGACCTCAAGAAAGTGGCCTATAGGGATGAACCATTCGTGCTCGCTAATGATGTGACATAGGTATTCTATGTGATGGACATAGTTAACAAACCGAAAAAGCAAAAGAACAAGCCTACTAAAAGCAAGAAGCAGAATGACAAGTCTACCAAAAACAAAAAGGAGAAGGAGAAGACTAGCAGTAGCGATCAGCCAAGGCACCATGTGGTTCTTCCAGGTAAAAGAAGGCGTCACGGACGAAGAAGAGTATAATCAGCTCGACGAGCTGCTTCCTTTCACGGTGGATGTAGACATTAGTGTCCTGAATGATACAGAGGAATCTCCCTACGTACACTACAATCATAATGAAGGATCACTTGTAAAAACAAAGTATGTTAGCAAATAAGTCCAACCGTGTTGTATAAACCCATGTATGAATTATGAATATGGTTCTAAATTTATAAAGTAGCCATTTGAGCTCCTATATGCCAAATTTGGATTAATAACCTTATTTTATTTTTTAAAAATTATTTTAGTGTGGAATAAGTATGATTTATTAATTTTTATTAAGCAAAGAAGCAATAATTGTATTTATATAACAAGGTGAAAATTTTCAATGGAATTATAAGAGTGAAAAATTACTTTATTTCTTGTAATTTTTATAATTTTAATTTATATATATACTTCTTAAAATTATCAAGTATCATGTTTTGGTATTTATGCATATGTTTTTATGTCAATGTTGATCCATGGATATATAATATACCTTTATGTCATGTGTTGAGCTCTTCTCCACGAACCATGATAAAGGGTTGTGGGGTTGTGTTTGTTACTATTGAATAGGGGATTCACATTCAGTTTGAGAACCAAATTGCTGGTGCTACTTTAGTTCATTCAGGTTGTATTGTATTTACTGAAATTTCGTTAATTTGTTAAATAGATGTGCTTTAATATCAAGTCAATATAATAATTATGAATTACTTTATCCTTTTGATTATATCCCAGTGTCTGTAAATTGCACACATATATAAAATGGAATCTAGAAACCAGGTAGATGACATGGTAAAGCTGCTAGATGTTAAACAAAAACTTGAGGTAGACATAGAACAATTGAAGGAAAAGACCGAGTTAGCAGAAAAGATTCTTGAGATGAAACAAAAACTGAAAGATATAGATGACAAATCATAAGATATTGAATCTCTTAATAAGGCTCTCATCATTAAGGAGTACATGACGAATACAGAGCTATAAGAAGCCAAAGTTGAGTTTATAAAGGTAATATAAAAGTTCCTAGTATTTAATTTGACAAGGTTACTGATAATATACCAAGACATGTACCCTTTTCACAGCAAAATAATAGCTTTTATAGGGATTAAGAGATATGACTGGGAGTCAATAACTTATTGGTGTCAAACAAAGAGATACTGTGCTAGAGTTATGGAACTTCAAGGAGAACCGAAAAGTCTCTGTTGCGGAAGCTATGACACATATGATGACACACATGGAAATGCCCTATGGTCTCTTTGTTTTGATCTATCAAATAATGTTGTTTCCCAATGTTTGCTTTTTGATATTTATAGTATCATATTGTCTCAATACATTGTCACATAAAGTTATCCTTAATATTCTCATCTTGAATTAATCCAATTACTGAATAGTATCTTGCTTGTGGAACCAAAATATTGTCATAGGAATATTTTTCTTCCTCTTCTGGAAGAACTTCCATGAGTAGGATTTGTTGTTGGAAATTTTCTTTTTGTTAGATATTTCAGCAACGACATTTACAAGGCACAACTAGTTAGAGATTTTGCAATTGAATATCTAAACATCTTAAATGCATAGAGACAAAAGTTTGTCTGATCAGGATCATCTTAAAATCTTCATAGCACTTTCATCTCCTTTCTTATTCTAATGTTGATGAATTCCAAAGCAAAATATATTTCTTTCCACAGTTCATCATAAAAGTTGCCATCTCTTCTGATTTATTTCCCTTCATCCACATCCTCGAATGAGAATATTATAGGTAGCCTATTTTTACTCTGGTCCTGTACAAGGACAGGGTGAAAATAGGCAACCTACAGTATTCTTATTCGCGGATGACGATGAAGTGAAAGATAAATCAGAGTATGGCAACTTTTAGGATGAATAGTGGAAAGAAAAATGATACGAAGGTTCATATTTTAAAACAATTCTAATCAGACAAACTGTTGCCTCAATGTATCTCGGATATGTAGATATTCAATTACAATATCTATAACTGGTTGTGTCTTGTAAATATCATTACCGAAATATCTAAGGAGAAGAAAATTTTCAAAACAATTACTATTGATGGAAGTTCTTCTAGGAGAGGAAGGAAAATATGCAGATCACATATAGTTCTTTACACAAACCATGTGTAATAGGAAATTATCACAGATGGCTCTTGATACAAATAGTCTATATTAGGCTATTATCATAGACGTTTGTATCAAGAATCATCTGTGATAGGTGCTTTATAGACTATTCAGAAATTGTCTGTGATGCACCGTATTATTACTGACATATGCTTACAGAGATGACGTTTTTGAACTATCTGTGATGGCCTTCTTTGTAGTAGTGCTATCTAGAGCAGACAGATTGGGAGGTTGGAAAGCCACCACTGCTCATGTGTTGTGAAGCTGTGAGAGACCTATCTTTTGCTTCTGCACTCCTACGATATGATCGACCATATATTGGTGAGTGAAATGGTAGAAAGGTTTGTTTTGTGTCATGAGACGTGTGGAATGAAATGGAGCAGTATATACAGCTGGGTGTCTTAGATGGAGTAGCTAGGTGTGCCTTTTATGTATGGAGATGGATGTGTCACTACTAGAAAAAAGTACAACAGTGACGGTTCATAAATGCTATTAGTGGCGGTTTTCGAACCATCACTGATATAGTGCCACTGATAATCGAAGATTATCAGTGGCGGTTTTCGAACCGTCACTGATAATATTATCAGTGGCAGTTCTTGGTTAGAACCGTCACTGATAATATTATCAGTGACGGTTCTAGCCAAGAACCGTCACTAATAATGTGATTATTAGTGGCGGTTCTTGGCTAGAACCGCCACTGATATTATCAGTGGCGGTTCTAGCCAAGAACAGCCACTGATGTTATCATTAGTGTTTTTTTTGCTAGCTGGCAGTTTAAAAACACTAAATTAGAGGGGACTTCCCAGGAGGTCACCCATCCTAATACCATCGTAATACTCCTCTTGCCTAAGAACACTCAATTTCAGAATTCTAATTGGATTCGAATATTTTTAATGTCACCGACGGACTTCATTTCCCAGGAAGTCACCCATCCTATTACTACTCTCCTTCAAGTACGCTTAACTTCAGAGCTCTTAACCCTGTGAAGAACCCAAATACTGATTTTCAATTATTTCAAATTAGCGAACTATAGAGGTAATTAGCAAAATTTAAAACTTTTAAATTTATTTTCCATACTTTTGACTATTAATGATGCTTGCAATATATGTGCTAATACTATTCACAGAACTTGTAAAAACATCATAACTTTTGACTCGTACCTTCGATTTTGGTGTTCTTGAGCTTTCCGGAATCATCAGACGATGAGCTCTCCGATTATATTTTTTTTGGGCTCCGATTCTAGTTTGCAAATAAGAAATCCGGGCACTTTTGTTAAAATGGTCATAACTTTTGACTCGTAACTCCGATCGGGGTGTTCTTTGGCGCGTTTGAAAGAAAACAAAAAGTAGTACTCGGATTTCATAAGTGCACTAAAATTAGATGGTCGGATCTTGATGGTTTATGCGAGTGCGTGCGCGGCGACAGAATTCCAAAAAAACGTCGTTTAGGGCCTCAAAACGGCGTCCGAAGTTTTGAATCTGTTTCGGTCGTTCTTTTCAATTATTGCAAATAGAATATTAGTTTCAATTATTTTAAATGTAATATTATTTAATTTCAATTCTTTCAAATTAGAAGCATTAGATGTACCCTGGCAGTGTGATGATTTGGAAAATGTTTCACACTAAAAAGACTTTTTCTGTTACTTTGATTTCTTTATTTGAGGTAGTGTTACTGTATCAGCTTCTGTTACTTTTGGTGAGCAGAGGATTCTCTCTCTTTTTTTTTTTTGACTCTGCTTGATATCTTCCTTTTTTGAGACTGCTTGCTATGTATCTTTTACTTGAACTCCCAAACCAAGAACATATACAGACAGGACATACATGCGTACCCCAAGAGCCAACTGCTAAAGAGAACAGTTGCAAGGAGAGTGATGGAGTAGATAATTTTCGCAATCACAAATGACGTAGCTAGTTAAATGCAAGGTGCATCATACATGCAGAACAAACAACAAATTATTGATATACAGCGATATATAGTTTATACATGGATGGAGAAGCAAGTCGTCAAGCCCGGTACATGACGTAGCTGCTCTGCTTGTCGTAGTATCTAAATTTTTCATGGATGGAGAGGCAGGAGCAGTAATCAGCAATATTTAAATTTTTCTATTTTTTATCATTTATGGTGGTTCAAAATTAAAACCGCCATTGATAATATTATCAGTGGCGGTTTTAGCCAAGAACCACCACTGATACTCACATTATCAGTGACGGTTTTAGCCAAAAACCGCAACTGATAACGTATTATCTGTGGCGATTCCAGCCAAAAACCGCTACAAATAGTCCCGACATTATTTGTGGCGGTTTCAAAGAAAAACCGCCACAAATAATCACTTATTTGTGATGGTTGAAAACAAAAACCGTCACAAATAGTCTTTCCGCCATTTTAAACTTTAGAACCGCTACAGATAAATGTATTTGTGACAGTTCCAAAAGAACTGTCACAAATAAGACGTCACCTATGTACTATTTTGTGGTAGTGTGTGTTTGTGCATGTGGTATTTCTGCACTTGGAGCTGTGATCAGTAGGAGTTTTTTTTATTATGTATGAAAACATCACAAATTTGTGGGACTAGTTTGCAAACAATTGACATTGACACATGACCATATGGTCATGTTCTTTTAGATAGCATGTAGATGTCCTTTGATTTGCTCTCATATCGACATGCTATCGCATGTACATTATTAGTTTGTGTAGTCCCATATAGTATTTTTTTTCCTACCTTGCACACAAAAGCTGTTTGTAAGGTTCATTGGTTGCCTCCAATAACTGTAGGGCAATAGCAAAAAGAAAAGGATTCTTTTCCACTGGATAGGAACGAAGCAAAGGGAGATGCTGGTGGAATGCTTGTGGGCATGGCATGTTGGCGATCTACAAAGGAAGGAAATAATCTTTAAAGACTTAACTTGTAGTTAAGTGAGACAAAAGTAACGAATAAAGATGTGTAAACGTTTGAGATCTTGAGCATATATGTTGAGTGATGAGAAAAATGGCGCACTTAATTTGGATGGAAGAAAACTGAATTTGAATCGTGTGTGGAAATCAAATCGTTAATTAGCTCGTTTGGCGAGGTCCATGTAGAGGCCAACTGCAACTCCCTGGTCCACGTACACCCCAACAACTCCACAGCCCACCTCCTAAACTGCCACCGGTCAGATGTCGTTTCTGAGCCCAGCAACGCAAAGATGACACAATCTGACAGCAAACGGTAACAGTTTCACAGTTGCATGCGGCAAGTTTTGCATTTCATTTTTATTACTTGTTGATTTGATTCGAAACTAGAATTATTTCAGGCCTTGATAATATGAATAACTGATAGTTAAGTTTCATATATATATATATACGCTAGCCAACTCGCCTCAAAGTGTAAATTATTAGTTGAAAAGCGAAAGGTATCCAGTGGCGTGGATGCTACTCAACATTCAAGAAAACTTTAAGCCCCATGGAGGTGCATGCGTTCCTGACAGTTCAGAGCATGGCCTTCTTGTTTTTGTACGAAAAGAACAATATACACATCACAGTACCAAAAAGAAGTGACAAGGATGTAGAACAAAGCGCATCAACACATGATATGAGGAGTTGCAGATAACAGCAAAATTGCATACATTTCGCAGGCAGAGGGCCACATTCTGTTGCCAAATTGACATTACGGGCCTTTGACTACGGTGTACAGTGGACAGGAGCCCATGTTTTTCTTTTGAAAATAGTAGACCCAATATTCTGTATGGTCATTGTATTCCTTACAACTGTCTACACTACAGTGGATCGGGCATGCACAAGCGATTCGAAACCGCTTTCAGAAGCGGTTTTAGAACCGCTTGTAAGCAACCGAGAGTGATAACCCGTCGGTATCAAGCGTTCCTCGAACCGCTTCGTTGACACTTTCACAAGCGGTTGGTGTTATGAACCGCTCTCTCCAAAAGCGTTGGAGTTACTGAACCGCTTATGAACAAGCGTTGGAGTTACCAACCGCTTATGATTATATTCTATAAAATATGTTTTCAGAGGGGTTTTGATATAGATTTTGACAATTAAAATAAATAGAACTACAGGAGTTTTTTGACACAATAATTAAATATATATTATTCATGCGTACTCATTCAGATAATTACGTGTTCATTTACGTAAAAATCTGAACTTAATAGACTAAAAATGAACAAGTTGATGAACACATGAAATAATAAGCCACTTTTACAAGTTTCAAAGAATAAAAGGGTGAATCTTGAGCTCATTTCTTGCGTCGTCGCTTTTTGTGCCCTTGGTCGACGTTGATGTCAGCTTCACTGTCCTTATTTTAGGACAAGATCTCCAACCATTTGCGTGGAACTCGCCTTTGGTGGATACAATCTAAATCGACAATAAAGCCGATGAGTTGTTCTTGGATTGTCAGAACCGGTCTTGGCGGGATCACGCCTTGCTCATCGATATTGGACTGACAAAGCGGGAAGTAAATAAATCTCTGGACATATAATTAAAGTGTAAGTACTACACTACCTCGGCGTTGGTTGTCGGCACATCGCCGTGGGTAATACTTTGCATATAGTGGCACATATAATAGCCACATAAGTTGTTTCCTTTAAATGCATTGTAGAACCTGCGATGAAATTTGAAAAGAAAACAATTATTATTGGGATGAAAAACATTATTAAGATATTAATATTCTTTAATACGTACTCGAAAGTGCTTATTTGTACATCAAATTCGTTCTCGAAATCTCCTTGTTGCTTTTTCGAACCTTGCGAATGCCTGTGTGATGCATTATTATGAGTAGTAATTATCGAGTTGGAATTAGCAAGGTATTTCAATATATATAATAAGGAAAACTATCGTGTATATATGTGCTATATACCTGTTTAGGGTATCAATGATATAATGATATTTTTCCACCGGAGTCCTTTTTGAGTCTTGAACAATGATCTGGCTGCTATCAAGCTTGATGACAAGAAGGATCCAGTGATACCTATTCATGTATTGCAACATATATGTAACTAGCTAGTTGTATTATCAATGCCTTGGAAAATATAAGAACGAGAGGTTGTATATATACGCATTCGGGTTGAAGGGCGTATATGTACGGTTTGTAGTACTGTCCCAAGAATGCATCGAGAATGTAATCTTCAACATCCTTTCGGTTCAATCCAAAGACGTACTCGTTAACAATCTCTGAGTCAATGAAGCCCACGTTGAAGATGTTCTCTTTTCTACATCGTTGTATCTCCATTCTACATAGAAAGGTATAAGTTTAAGAGTTGCAATTTTATTGTACGAGGAAGCACACGGTAAAGGTATGAGCTTGACACTTACAGCACCGAAAGCTCATGAGAGACACGTTGATGGAGTCGGCATGGTAAATATTGTAGAAGTCCTCGAATTCGAGCCATATGCTGCTGTTCCCGCGATAAAAATCATCTTCTTTGAAATGGAGGGGGAACATCGTTCTTCCGTGAGCGGACTCTGTCATGTACCATTCGTGAAATTGCCGCATCTTGGTTGGCAGATCCTTTATCTCATTAGGGTCAATCAGCTCCCGGCCCAACTGATATTACCATCTGACCTTTGCCATTGGAAAATCATCTATTAATCCAAGAGTCAGAGTTGTGGAACCGATTCTGCCTCCTTCATAAACCTCTCGAGGTTCTCCGATCTTGGTCTCTCTTCTTCGTACGCCGCCCTGACCACGCTTATTCTTCTGTAGCCTTTATTATTGTCCGCTCATAGTTGGACGGCACAGGCAGCGGCTTTGCACGGCATGTAGCGAAGTGTTCCGCCGCTTTTGGATCAATTGGTACCTTCTTTGGCTCTGTCTTTTTTTTGTGAAGTGTGTAGCCAATTCTGCTTTCATGACCGCGTCACTCTCCTCATTAGTCATATCATATTCCCTCTTTGGAGGTTCCTTTATCTTTGTTGATCGGCTAGAGGAGGCCTTCTTGGGAGCAGGTGGAGGAGCCTTTCTGCTATCGAGCTTCTTCCTCGGAGGAGATGGTGGAGGCGTGGTTTTCCTGGAGGGGTTCGTTTTTGTTTGAGATGGTGGTGGCGGAGTAGGGCTTCTGCGTGGAGCGGGTGGTGGAGGAGGCGTGCTCTATTTTGCCGGCGAGGCATTGCGTGGAGGTGACATTGGAGGAGACGTGGGTTGCCGTGGTGGAGATGAGGCCTCCACACCATCTGGAAATATGGTGTACCGTTTGCGCCAGAGGATGATATTGTGGAGGGCCTGTCCAAGCTTGGTCACGTCGTCGCCTCTAGCAATATCGAGGTGAAGTTCTTCAAATCCGCTCAGCACCTCCTCCACCGCGACCTTCGAGTAACCCGGGGTATATCGTTGCGATGGAACATCCGCCCCGCTCCATCGAAATGCCATGCCGTAAGCCACCTTGATGGAGAGGTTACGCGCATCAACGTGTAGCTCACACTGGCGGCGAACCCTTATGTCATCCACGAGATAACGGGCTAGCAAGTTCTCCAATTTAGGGGCCCCGGTGGACGCGCAGCTACTCCGCCGCGCGGAGGGGCTGATCATGGCGTCCGGCTGATTGCTCGGACCTAGTCCCTGAAGCTTGCTGAGGGCAATCTGTACTTGTTGCGCAACTATGTCGCCGATGCTAGCCTGGGTTGCTCTGAGCTCTTGTTCTAATTGGTACACTTTATATGATTCCCTTGTTTTGCTTCTCTGTCGCCTCCTGTACGTATGCACATCCTTGGTGACACCGTACTTCCACAGCTTATGCTTGCCCATACCTCGTGTCCGTCCCGGGTGCTCAGGGTTTTGAAGGGCATGTGTAAGCTCGTCATTCTCCCTGTCTGGCACCAACGTATTTTGCTCGAGATCGCTTGATGGCTTGTACAATCCTTTGACCAAACCTCTTGCACTCTGGTGCCATCACCAAGTCAGTCATCTCAAAGGCTCCCCGTGACCCATGAACCAATTGCGCAGCGCTCTTCCCACTCATGTAGCTGGTGTGACGCCCTTCGCCATTAATTCTTCTTCCGCTTCTCCCATTTGATGCAGCCTTGAGGTAACCACCGGTGCCAAGATGGTGGTGGTATTTCTTCATCTGTGAATTGTCTTATTCTTCCGACTAGCGGCACGCCTTCACCGACGGCTTGTACTCCTCGAATGCTTCCGCTGATCCATGACTTAGGAAATTGGTTGAAGTCGGGTCTTTCTCCTTCTCGACATACTTGCGGTTGAGAGACGTCTTCCACGCCTGAAACATTGTTGCCATCTTCTTCAGAGTGAATTTCTTGGCCTTGTCTTCGGACCCTTGAGGAAATGTGAAATTTTCCTTAATATCTTGCCAGAGCAGGTCCTTGATATCTTGAGGAACTTCGGCCCATTTTCTGATGCTAATTGGGACGTGATCCCTCATGTGGTAACCGCAAGCATTGTTGTACGGCCCAACTGCTGAAAGAGGGGCCACCGGCATCCCTTCGTTGTTAATGTCGGTAAACACGTGCTTTGTGGATGGCTTCTTGTTAGGTCCCCGATGCTTGGATTGGTTGCTCGATATACGGGGCTTGAAATACACAAACATATGTATAAACATGTCAGAGTGTATTATATTAATGAATCGCGATTAATTAACATGTCCACGGGGATTATATTCTTCTAGCTATACCTCATCCTGGCCGGAACCAGTGTTACCACCGGACTCAGCGGCTCCAGCGTCAATGGCTTCATCGGCTGCAACCTCAACGGCCTCATCGGAACCAACGTTAGCATCACCTTCGATGCTACCCAGCGCGATGGAGTCCAGCAAGAACTGTTCTCCCTCATCGAAAGTAGGGTCACCACATCCTGGTTGCGCCATCTATCCTAATTCCGAAAAAACGTTGACATAAATGTTGACATAAACAACCATATTACAGATTACAACACAAGCATATTGTAATAAATTCCTTTCCTCTGCACCACAAAACAAATATAATATTATTTGGACTTTAAAATATAATAACATATTTCACATGATATACATACAATTTGACATTTCACATATACTTACATATTTCACATGATACATATACAATTGACAATTCACATATACTTATACATTTCACATATACCTACACATTTCACATGATACATATACAATTGACAATTCACATATACTTATTTGTAATAAAAATAATGAATCATTCTTATTCCATACTAATATGATTTTCAAAAAATGAAATAAGGTTATAAATCCACAACTAGAATGTTAGTAGTCTATTACACCAAAAGCAAAGCAACCATTCCATATCAACCAAGCCACGTCACATTGTGGCTTTCTTCTCCCGATGTATCGTATGCTCTCTGGCGGCCATGCTTTTGGAACTTCAGTCTTGATCAAAATCTAAACAGGACCTTCTCAGCGGTAGGAACCTTATGTCGTAGATGGGCTGCATACGGCCGTAGTAGCATTCGTTGCGGTAGTTACTGCTGTCGGCGTATAAAATTGCCGTGAAGAGAAAATCTGTCGACACCTTGGATTTCAAAGTATTTCACTGAAAAAGATTGAGAATTCAATAAGTTAAAATTATTTTTATAACAAATTTTCTTAGTCGTTATCTTCATCGACCGACCTCTGTATGCTTGATAGTGCCATAATTTGAGGATATCAATCTGGAATAAATTGAGATAGTAGCTAGTTATTTTTCACAAATTATACTTGAGTACTTAATAACTAGAGAATTCAAGACAGTTTACTATGCATGAAAGAAGAGCTTAAAAAAATACCATGCATACAACGCTTGAACATCAGAGCACACCAGCTAGCTGAGCTAAAGACAAAAACCACATCAACCTCCCCGGGAAATCGCGGCGTAGAATACTCTTGTGCTCAAGGACATACGGGGCCACTACAGTTGATTGTTTCAAAACCGTGAAATGTGCTTGCTTAAATGTAAGAAGATCATTGCATGCAATTGCTTTCCTTCCTAGTGTCCCTTTTCCCCGTAGCCTCCCCTCATGGCGTGATATAGGGACGCCGATCGGGTTTAGATCATTAATGTAATCCACACAAAACTCAATCACCTCTTCGTCCCATAACCCTCGGCAATGCATCATAGGACAAGAGCGAGTTACGGACATACTTCTTTAGCACACTCATGTACCTCTCGAAAGGAACATGTTGTGTAGATATCTGGTCGAGAATACCGATCTCTTTGACAAGGTGAGCAGTGAGATGAACCATAATATCAAAGAATGCGGGAGGAAAGATCATCTCAAGACTAACCACACTTTGTACCACGTCATCCTGCGGCTTACTTAGTTTATACGGGTCGATGACCTTTTGTGAAACCACGTTGAAAAAGAACCACGACTTTGTGATTGTCATGCGTACCCACTCGGGCGTTATGCCTCTCACGACCAGGAGAACAAGCGTGTCATTAACACAAAGGCAGGTCATGGGATTTCATGTATGCGATTTTATTCTCTTTTGTGTTAATGAGTCTCTTTACATTCGAGGAGTATCAGGAAGGACCTTCACCTTGTTAAGAACTCTATCATGCTTTTTTCTCTTCTTTGCTTAGAGTGTAGCTTGCGGGATGTAGGTAATGTTGTCCTTTCCCTCTTTTTTGGGGATGTAGGTCGTTCCTCGGTTCAGAGTTTAAGGTCCTTAGAGCTTGCGGTGTATCTTTTGATTTTCCGTACATATCTATGTAGCCTAGCGAGTTCAAGAAGACATTCTTCGTGATGTGCATGAAGTCAAGTGAGTGTGAACCTCCATGACTTCCCAATAAGGCAAGTCCCAAAATATTGACTTCTTCCACATGGGTGCTGACCATCCTCATTACGCACATGTTTACTTCGGGACCCTTTCCAAATACTACTTTCAAATCCTTTACCATAGCAAACACATGTGGCCCACTACGATCTTTGAGGCCTTGCGAAGAATGCAGTTGCCGTTAAATTTCTGCCTTTCTTCATAGCGGGTGACTCGTAGGAAGAAACCTACAATGACCTATGTACACAACCTTGAGAGTTTTTGGTACATGCCGTCCGTTTCATCTAAGCCTTGGATCTGAGGCTCTATATCCTTTGTGATTAAGTAGGACGAGTTACTAAGAAGCGAGCGATCGTGATTGTTACAAATAACAATGCTCGTAGGGTGAAATACTCCCTTTTGTACTCATCCCATACCCTTGCACCATCATCCCTAGCGTCACAAGATCTTCAACCAATGGTTTCGGTGAACATCGATGTCATTTCGAGGTTGCTTGGGGCCTTGGATCTGCTTGACATCATGATGTACTTTGCTTTATGCACAACCATGGAGGAATGTTATAGATACATAGTGTAACAGGCCGAGGTGCTATAGCTCTTGCTCAATTCTCGAAAGGATTCATCCCATCGGTACTCAACCCAAACCTTATGTTTCTCACCTCATCTCGATGTCGGGTATGTTAATTCGACTTTCCTCTCTTGTGAGCCATCTGCGGGGTGTCTAAGCATCCGTCGTCCCACGCTCTTCTTTGTGCCAGCGCATCATCACGGGCATGCGATTTGTTAGCAAACATCGTTTCAATCGGGGATCACAGGAAATACCACAACACTTTAGTGGAGGTCTCTTCTTCTTCACGCTCCTCATCTATTTCACTGCATCATCACGCTTCACCTTATCTGGTGATTCTTTGCTGCTTGGACAAACATCCAAATCGGCATACTCATTATGATGAGGATAAAATCATTAGGACATCGTGTATCTTTTGTACTTCCAATCCCAAAGAATGAGCGACTTGCTTGGCTTCATATGTTGATTCGAGGCGAGTGTTATTTTACGGAAGCAACTTCTTTCACAGTGATAACAACTCATTGAATCCTTATCGACACACCATTTCTAGCCTTCCATTGCATGAGTTCGATTGTGATGCGACTTTTGTAGCCTGCCCACAATTTGGGTACAAAGGAGTTACTGTGGTCCTCTAGCATCTTGTTGGAACTTCTCGGTACATCTTTCATCTGTGTAGTCTCCCTTTCCATCCATGACATCTGGTCTAGCTCATCATCACCAAAGTCACCAAGTGTTTCTTCCACGGAGCGATTATTGCGTGCCGTCCGGGATCTTATTGAATCCATCTTCCTCTTTCTCGCCTTCTTCATCGTCATCTGGCTAATCGTCTCAACCGCCATGGTTGGTCCAGCACGGTATAGTTTGGCATGAAACCTCTCATGATCAAATGGTTCATAACTTGCCATCATTGGGAGTGCTTCTTCTCGTTCTTGCAATCTACACACGGACAACATATGAAGCTGCTGGAGGCAAGAATGCTGCAACGCGCATCGAGAAAAACACTGCCGCCATCAATGAATTCTCTCGGCGATGGTCCGCATTGTACATCCATTGCCGATTCATCTACACCAAGTTATAATTTCATTAAAAATTATAACAAATTTAGATACAAAATTTAAGCGTAACTTATAGTTACATTTAAAAATCTAAAGCTCTGACCATAAACCCAACAAAAAACCTCCACCTACACCGTCATCCAATTAAAGACCTACCTTTCTAATTATTTTGTATCCCTTCCTACCTTTGTAATTATTTTTATCCTTCTACATGTTTTTCTATTTTATTTCAAACACCAATAATTACTTCCTTGCAATATTGTGATATTTAAGATTCTAAAGCTAACAACCACCTAGATCTAAAGCTTCAAATCACCTTTACCTTGTAATGTCATATTTTGAACTAGATCTCCACCCTACATCTTCATACAACAACAAAAACAATCATAGAAAACAAATTTTTGATCATGGTGATCTTGCCTAAAAAGTTCAAGATTTCTCCACATCCATTGAAAAAATAGCAATCTCTAGGTGAGAAGGATGTTCACATGATGTTACTAACCTTGAAACACTTAATTTGGAGCTAATCACCCCCAATTAAAAATTTGGACTGACACCTCCCCAAAACGACCTTGGGCGGCCCTTCTCTGTTCGATCGTACCTCTATTGGCTCGTGGAGGAAGAAGGGTTTAAATCGCTGCTGTGGGAGGGCTTCGAAGCGGTTTGAGACACGAACAGCAGAATATTGAGTTCTAAGCGGTTCTTGTCTCAAACAGCTTACGAAAATCAAAAGCGGTTTGAGACAAGAACCGCTTCTAGAAAGCAACATTGAAGCGGTTCGTGTCTCAAACCGCTCTAACCTCTCTCGGACCGTTGCCTAGGCAGCTTCTGGTGTGAACATCTGGCAGGTTCGCACCAAACCGCTTCTAATAGGCGGTTGTGATGCCCAATTCGTAGTAGTGCTAGAAATTTACACTACTCTGAAAACATTCCCAGTGGTGGTAACCCATCTTCTCAAGCGTTTTTCGCCCACCTATAAGCGAAGGTGCAATGAAATCGCTATATTTACAGGCGTTTCTAAAACCTTTGTAAAAGCTATCTGTCTGGTAATTTGCTTAAGAAACGCTTTGTACAAATAAACATTTGTGTGCGAGTGGGTTCTTAAGCCGTCACTTTGTACAAATGATATCTGTCTGGTAGGATGGCTTAAGAATCCGCTGCACAAATGCTTATTTATGCAGGCGGTTTCTTAGCGACCCTTATATAAGTGCTATTGTCGATCGGTAGCTTAAGCACCCTTTGCATAAATAAGCATTTTCACGAGCCGAGCTTAAAAGTTGTCACTTTGTCTGCAGATCGAAGAATCTTTTTTAATAATGTTATATTAATTATATTATAATATTAATAAATACAAACATTCTACCAATCACATCAACTTTATTCGGCACAAATCCATACATAACAATGACAATGAAATATACAAAGCACATATAAATCATAATTGCATTATGTATATATATATACAAGGTTATATATACTCCTCGATATTCTCCTTGTAAAACTCTCCAGTGCGCGTATCTATGCCATGTACTCCTCGATATTCTCTATCTAATATAAAATCTGATACTGTTGTCTTTCAAAAAAATATATACACAAGGTTATTATATATACATCGGTGTTCACGGCCCGTCTATCCTCGTCTCCCAATTACAAAGTATAGCATGCTTGCCACTTCACCTCGGTAAAAAAACTACCTCTCTCATGGATGACTTCACGACGAATGGCGGCACATGTCCTTTTGCACATTGCAAAGGTCATCATCGATGAGTGCAAAGTGGTCTTTGCAATCTTCGCTGCGATAATAAAGTAGGCAATAAAGAGGTTAAACAATAGTGAAATCGAGAATCGGACAATAAATAATCTTGAATCACCAATTTGTATAGGCTTACGTCCTAGGGGTTTATACATGCCTCCCGTTGAGCACGAGGAACTTCATGAGCGTAGTATCCACAAAGAACCTTTGCACAGGAGGTTGCTTGTGGCACTTGAAATCAAAATAATAATGTATGAAATTAAATGCAGTTGGTAATACCCTTCCTTACTAGTGCAATTATGTTGAAGCATTACAAGTGTCTTCTTACCCATGGGTGGACATAGCAAAGCATCTTATTTGCCCCTTGCAGGATCATGTTGCCCCCCTCTTTTGGTGCGTGTAATTCTTGAAAGCCCTACTCGAATGTCAACAATAACAAGTTACTATCATATCATAAAACAAATTATGTAACAATGTATGTTTGTGTATATATATTTCTTACGCATTTAAGACGCGGGTGAATTCATTGTAAGATTCCGGTGGGGTTCTGGATGAGTCAAGGACCATATATCTGCTCTACTTCGGGTACAACATGAAACAAATAAAGTGATCGCTGCAACGAAAACTTATATATGTAAGTTTCACGAGTGATTATGGTGCAAACTAAGCTTTTAGCAGCGATTGACGAATGAGAAGATTACTTAAAATTGTAAGGAGCCATTATAGCGTCCTTGTCTTGCATCTGGAACATTGCTTTTGATATGTATAGCCCCACATCTACTTGGCGATCTCGGGTGGGGACTTTCGCTTTTCTTCTATCTCTGTTTGTCATCCCTTATCCTTCAACGCCTTTTCATTGAGTCTGACTCTTAAGCTCGGTGGCTAATCCGTGAGGGTCAAGGAACGACCGTTTTCCCATCTTTTAGCATCGGTATATTGCATTCTACACAAAAGACAATGGTCAATCGCCAATTTATATCTTTGAATCTTTGGGAAACATGACATTTTGGCAAATATCAGATTTTGGCAAAATGCATCTTGTTCGACAGATTTAGCAGAAGTTAACTTTACTAAAAAGGAAAAAACCACTAAAATCGGCCAACTTACGATTTCTTGAAAATTATATGGATTACGCCAATTTTGAATGATCTAACAAGCCATTACTATAAAGAGGAACTCAACTTGGCACTCAAGCGCTATACATTTGGGGTTTTCTTTATTATGCTATCGAAATGTAATATAATGATATGTTGTCATAATTTGTTATATCGGCGCACTCTTGCAAAGCGATATAATTATTAATGTAGGGTAGGTCAATGGCCAACTTACGGGCACCACCGTTGATCATGTTGATGTCGAGTTTTCCAAAGCGGAACATCTGTTGCAAGTCACCAAAATCGATCGAGGCGTAGTGAGTATCCTCGTGTTTGTAGATATCTCGGAGGGACGGCGGCTTGAATGCCCTTCACCCCAAGGCGAGATGCCCTCAAGTACCGATCATGGAATCTCTTCAACTCCATGGTCCTTTGTTGATCTGCTCCATGGGGAGAAATGGCTTGCCATGCTCATAAGTCTCTAGTGAAGGCATAGTGCATATCCGAGTGGAGTTGGCACTCATGTTTGACTTGGTGGTACTCCGTTGATTGCAATATACTTCTTTGTTTTCTTTGCAACCAACAACATCGCCGAAGATGGTAGCGCGTGTGACGGTTAGAACCGGAGGTGATGCATCACGGTGCACAAAGTATTTGGCAGCGGAGATCTGTATTGTGGTGAAAAGATGCAAACAGCGGAGATCTGTATTTGTGGTAAAAGGCTTGTTGGCGGGCGGAGAAGATGTCTTATTTGTGGTGAAAGCGCCGATGGTGGACAAGATCTTGTATTTGTGGTGAAACACTGCCGGCGAAGATCTGTATTGTGGTGAAGCGTTGCAGCGAAGATCTGCGTTATGGTGAAAGCGCTGCCGGCAGAAGATCTGGGTTGTGGTGTAGGCAATTTTGGAAAAGGTAGGACATCTTGACTTCTTCTTTGGCGTCTCGACTTCTCTTGTATCAATGCAATATCTTCCTTGGGCCATACAATAAATGACCTAACTGCATCTTGGATGGTCTCTCGTCATCGAAGGTGCTGAATGGTAGCTTCCACAAGCCAAGGCCGCGGAACAAGCCACGATGTCCACTTGCACCTTTGCATGACCAATCGAGACAGGTTGGTTGTGTATCCACGGTGCGGATATGCCATGCCCTCCATAAGCTCGGCGACCAAGCCCCTTGCTCAGAGA
Organism: Guadua angustifolia; assembly: GCA_036346375.1. Classification (NCBI taxonomy): domain Eukaryota; kingdom Viridiplantae; phylum Streptophyta; class Magnoliopsida; order Poales; family Poaceae; genus Guadua; species Guadua angustifolia. The sequence continues at coordinate 25,150,296 of CM070521.1, forward strand.
TGTGCCTGAGCTTGCACTTGGCTACCTCTGTGATATCATCCACAGGATATCGGCGTTGGGATTAGTGCGGACCGACACTACTCCGGATGCGGGCGGGCTCGGGTTGTCATCCGGCCCGCTTATAACGCCCTTCGCCTCCTTCTCTTCCCACAGTCTTAAAAACTCTTGTTGGGCTAGTTGTCTTATTGTATCACCATGGTCCTCTTATATCTTTAGCGTGACTTGTATTGGTCTTGATATTACGGGAACCCATGCTTGAAGCCCACTCGACTTCCGGCGCCACGAGTGCGACACAGGTGTTCCTTGGTTCCCAAGCGTCGTTAGGTCGCCGTTCTCCTGTCGTTCTGCAGCGAAAAGATCCCTCCGCTTGCTCGTGCAAGATCTTGCACTTGGCGAAACTTCGGGACCACAGGGTCCACCGTGCTTTGCGACCCTTCTTCTTTGTTGGGTTGGCGAGCTAGGACCCAATTTCTACCTCGCTTCGCTCTGACTCGTCAATGGGTTCTCTATCCCGGCACGGGCTTCCTCTTCTTCTTTACTCCTCCACTCAACAATCTTAGGGCATACCCACTGTGCCCGGTGATGGGGTACTTGTTCTTCTTCGCGAGGGCTTTGTACACCTCGCTCAATGCTCTGGCTTCGCTTGTGGTCTTCTGTAGGACAAACTCCGCCCATTCACCCACGGTGATTTTTCCATATTTACGGAATGGTGTCGCTCCGTCTTCACAAAGTACTTGTTCAGCTCATACCTCCGATTCAGGAAGCTCTTCCCATCACGTCCAAGGCATTCTTCTTAGCGATGGCCTCATACTGGGGAACCTTATGATTTTCTGCATTTCGGTCCACAAGTGCGCCTTTGTCGCGTCGGCCACCTTTGTCCGATTATCAATTGTGATGGAGACATTGTCCTTGACAAAACAGCCATGACTATTTGAACTTGGATAGTGCCTCACGAGGTGCTAGGGGCTCTCTAAGGACCGACCCCGTGATATACCAAGTCCTGCGGTAACTTGTTCCTCGCCGTTCCCCGTTTTCGTTTATGCGAGGTCGTGGTTGTTGCAGTGAGAGAATCCACGGGAACATGCGGGAGGTATCTTCAATTACCTCTTGAGCTATGACTAGTCGGCGTGATCGCCTTTCGGCCTCTTCATAGAAATAAACACGAGGAATCACGCAAACATAAGGAAATGCAATTATGTCCACGCCAAGCTACAAATAAAACAAGCTCACTCTTCTTAATACCTCTTCATTGGGATCGTAGTGGATCGATTTCCTCACGTCGCCGTTACGGTCGTGGGCATGGGCGGGCTAGGGCTCTTGTGCGATGACGAGAACCATCATTGCCCAAGGACAACGATGGGCTCGGTGTTCTTTCGGTGTGTGGCTGCATCATCCTTCTCGGCCAAGTCTTGCTTGCATTCTCGCATCGCCCTCCTCTTGCAAGCGGTGTATTACCACAGAGCTCTGCAGAGCTCCTCTTCTGCGCCTTCTTGTCGAGAAATTCTTTATCTCCCATCTTACTACAAAATAGAAGGTTTAATCCTCAATGATTTGATGAGTTTGGGAGTTGGCTTGAGTATAAGCGAATCCAAAGATAGAACATCTTGCTTTTGTTGTTTCTTATTTAGGGACATAACAAAAGAAGGATTTGGGTATGATGCATTTGTTATAAATGGTTGGAATAAATTTGGAATAAAAAGCAAAACTAAAAGAGCATGTAGGAGGTGTCAATAGTGTTCACAACAATGCATTGAAATATTGCATTGATTTGTTAAAAAGAGACCAGCACATTGATGTTGCTATCCACACACAGAGTGAAGCTGCTAAGAGTGCTTATTTCGCTCAACTAAGGGCATCAGTTGATGTTGCTCGTGCATTATTAAAACAAGGATTACCTTTTAGAGGACATGATGAGTCACGAGAGTCCTATAACAAAGGTAACTTCTTAGAAATTCATGAGTGGAAATATAGCAAAGATAAAAATGCGGCTGGAATAGTCTTATGATATCTCCTCCTATTGAGAAGAAATTGTTCATTGTTTTGCAAAGAAAATATTGCGATCAATTCTCTGAAATTGGACATGATGTATTTTGTTTGCTAGTTGATGAGTCGAGGATGTCTCGGGTAAAGAAGCGGATGGTAGTTGTTACGCGATATGTTGATAGTCGTGGAATTGTGAAAGAGATTTGTTGGTCTAGTTCATGTAAAGAGACCACTTCTTCTTATCTCAAGTCTTCTATTGACTCGCTATTTGCGAGAATATAAGTTAAGCTTGAGGCAAGTTAGGGGCCAAGGTTATGATGGCGCAAGCAATATGCGAGGTGAGTTTAATGGCTTGAAATCATTGATTATGAGAGAAAATAGTACATCATACTATGTCCATTGTTTTGCTCATCAACTTCAGTTAGTGATTGAGGCTGCCTCCTCAAAACCAAACAACTCAAGCAAAGTGGACCTGTACACCCTCTGGGGTTCTCCGTCGTGCATGAATTGAATGTATACATGCTCTGGAGTCGATCAAAGCATGGCGTAGAAGTCTCGACCCACTTTTCCACTCTCTTGTGTCGAACTCACATCCTTGACACTGGTATGACCTTGAAATGGTCGAAGTGTCTCTGAACGTCCACCCCACATGACCCCTCTGCAAAGGCGGTTGAGCGTCTGTGCATGCTCAACTGGACCCCGAGCTCTCTGTATGTAACAAAGAAGCTCTGTTGAAGAACTGTCCAGAACCTCCTATTAACTCCAAATTCTTTGGCTTGCGGAAACCAGACATTGATATCAGAGAAACGAAGGGTCTTTAACCTCCGGGATGAGAGGTTCCGAAAGTCTCTAAGTCTTATCTCAAGGTCAGGATGTGGCACATGGTACTCCTCGTCCTCTTCCTTTTCATCGCAGTCTCCTCCTGATGCGAAACTATGTTGGGACGAGCACGCACCTGCCTAGCAATGTGCTCGGAAGATGTCGAACCACCACGAGTGCGCACGCGGCTAGAACGACGAGGAGGTGCCGTACCACCCTCTGTGAATTGAGTGCCCCCCTCCCTCTCTGACCCCTCTGCTGCGACTCTGTGTGTCTCTAATCGCAATTGGCGGCCACGCGCATACTGAGACAAGTTAGCATCTGCGACCATCTCGGCTTCGCTCTGCGCTACATGTAACTTGGACTTCTTAGCCTTCTCATTTCGCACAACAACTTCTTTTCCCTTCCTTTTCCTGCCATCGCAAGTTGCGGTTGAATGTCAGAACTTGCATCGTATTCATATGCATTTGAATGGAGTCAAAAGAAACCAGAGGATGTGGATCTCACGCTTACAAAGTGAAGGAGAGTGGATTACTTGACCGGTAGCGGGCTCGGATTTGTCGTGGCGACAAAGCGGTGGTGGCGGCATGTGGCGGCGCCGAGGCGGTGGAGGATTGGAGTCTGGCGTCGCAAGAGGCATGGAAGCGAGGCTGCGGCGCAAGGCGGCGTGGAGAGAGGAGTAGTTAGGTGCGGTCGATATCTGAGGTCCTGGCGGTCCTCTGAATGTCTGGCGTGTTTTGGATAAGGTTAAGATCATCATATCGGATGATCCGTTATCGAAACATCACTGGCCGGATCGATGCCTCTGTTCGACTTGGTGGCGGGATGGTCCGCCTCTTGAGGAAAAGAATCGGATCATCTTGTCTAGCGGTGTGCGGCACCTAGCGAGTCCGATAACGGTGAGGCGGACAATCGAAGGCCGGACGATCCGTATAGGAAAAGATAAAAGCGCTCTCGAATGCGGACGACGGAGGCCTCGAAGCTAAGATTCACATACTGGGACGTTCCGTTAAGTCGAGAAACAACCGTCGGATTATTGTCGGACGAATAGTGCTTAGCTTCTTTGGGCCTTTGTTGGCTTCAATTCTGAGGATGATCGGCCTAATAGCTAATTACCTACCATACCATCCTGCACTTTCACGCATAGCAGTTTTACTCAAATCAATAAAAATATAAGTTCTATTACATATTAAGTTTTTACACAGCGTGTCCCTATTTGCCTTTAACAACTTTTCCGGCGCAATCATCATGCATATATGGCATCATTGAAATATCGAGGGTTTCTTCTACAAGTTTGATCCTCTCCGGATCTCCGAAAGCGGTAGGTCGTCGGCGATTGTATTCTACCTCGTCGTGCACATTGTCAACTCAACGATCCTTTGTTTTCGGGAACAACTATGTTCCTTTTCTTATTACTAGGGTCAGCTATGTAGAAAACTTGCGAGACTTGAAGCTAGTATCCGAGTCGGTTTGTGTCCAAGATTGTTGAGGTCGGCGAGTTGTGAACCCATAGTTGTCCACCTCCACACCATTAGGATGTTTGACCCGATTCTTGTGAAATCTGAGGATCTGCATATCCCTTCCATAGTCGAGTTCCCAAATTTCTTCAATGATTCCATAGTAGGTGTTCTTCTCCTATCGCATCTATGGCTTCTACAACGCCACTGTTTTGGGCCATCGTCTTCTTGTCCTTTTGAATGGTATAAAAGCGTGTACCCATTGATGTCATCGCTAGCCATGATGTTACCAAACTTGATGGGCCATGAGCCAACATTTTCAATGTTTACTGTTTCTTCATCCTCACCATCTGGTATGTTTTGGTTCTTGAACCATGTAGTAAACTTATCGCTTATTCTCTTCGAGATCCAATCAACTTGGCGTTCTGGATTTTCTCTTTCAAGCTCTTCCAGGTGTTGCTCCACATACGGCTCCACTATCTTTAGCTGGTGCAAGACGGTGAAATGTGCTTGATCCACATTCTTGTACTCATGGTCGATGAATCTTTTCTTTCCCTTAGTCCCTTTACCAGTCAACCTCCCCTCATGTCGAGGGCAGGCACACCAATCGGCCTTTCAGTGGGCATGAAGTAATCCGTGCAACACTCAATGACTTCCTCGATGTGTAGCCCTCAATAATGGAACCCTCTGAGGTAAGCACGATTCGTTGTAAGCTCTTAAGCAAGCCCATCCACCTCTCAAATGGAAACATCCAATGTAAGAATCTTGGTCCCGATGCCTTTACCTCCTCGACAAGGTGAACCAAAAGGTGCGGCATGATATCGAAAAAGGATGGAGGGAAGCACATCTCAAGTTGGTTTATAGTCTCCACTATGTAGTTACTGCAGATAGCTCGGTTGTCCATCATCGATTACTTTCGTGAAATCGCATTGCGAAATAACCGGTAGATGTGATGGCCACCTTTACAAATGTTGAGTTGATACCCTGATTGCAATTGGGAGCATTTGTGTCATCATGGCGTGGCGATCGTGAGACTTCATACCACTTATCTTTAAATCTTTCATCGATACTAGGTTTTTGATGTTGGATGAATAACGAGACGGGACTCGACCCCATGTAAGCACTTGCACCGATCTTTTCTCCTCGTGGTCGAGAGTAGCTTTCTTTGGGGAAGGTAATACTTTCCATGTGTTCTTTCTTGAGGTGTAGTTCTTTCACGATTTTAAGTACTACTAAGTCTTTCTGAGCTTTAAGACCATCCTTTGTCTTGTCTTGAATGTCAACAAGAGACCTATGCGCTTTCCACAGACATTCTTTATGACATGCATGGCATCGATGCTATGGCGAATTTCCAAGTCCTTCGAGAGGGCAAATACTTGTAGAAAATTGACATCTTTTGAACAGGACAACAAAGCGGAGGAACCTCCTCATCGGTATTCTTCCTCTTCGACCCCTCTTTTGGCCTCGTGACCGCTTCTTCTAAAAACCACCTTGATGTTCGGACCATTTCAAACACTTTTTTCCCGCTATGGCGCTTTGGAGCCACACCTTCCTCAACGTATTGTCAAAATACTTGCCCATCTTGCGGTATTTGTGAGCTTTCGATAAGAAAGCGGCGGTGCCGCATGTACACTAACTTCTGAGCATGGAAGGAGCGTCGACACGCTTTCATCCATGCATACTACACAAGTATCTTCCCTTTAATCGACCCGATAGGGCTAGCAGGTGGGTAATCACCGATGGTAACAAAAATAATGGCTTTTAGTGTGAAATCTTTGTTGTTGGGCCGATCCCACACTGACCCCATCGTGCCACAACATAGCCATATCTTCCATCGATGGTTAGAAACACATCAATATCTACTCCGAGTGTCTCGGACCTTGGATAAGAATGGACAACATTAGGTACCTTCTCTTCATACATAGCCATGGAGGAAGGTTGTAGATGGAGCGGGACTCTTGGCCAAGTGCTATGTGTGGCATTCCATTCACCGAAAGGATTCATACCATCGGTACTCAATGCGAACCTTACATTCCTGGGTTCGTTGCCAAAATCTGGATACATGCGATCAAAATTTCTCCATTGTCTACCATTGGCTTGGTGTCGAATCTTTCCATCTTTTCCCATTAGTTCGGAGTCCCTCTCATTCGAGTACAAACGTTTCAGGTGGCCAATAACTGGCAAGTACCACATCACCAACGCAAGGATTCTTTTCTTCTTGTCGTGCTGAAGACTGTCATCTTCATTATTACCGGTAGTACTATTCTTGTTCTTCTTATTCTTCGTAGTGCTAGGTGAAGAATCATCATCGTCGTAGGAGTCATCATTCTTCTTATCTGGCTCGCCTTGCACACGGGCATTGATCCAAGTCCGTGTAATCTTTACGGAAGAGGATCTGATGGTTCGGACATGCATGTATCTTTTGCACATCCAATGACATCGGAGTGATAAGCTTCTTGCGCAAAATAAGTGCTCGTCGGCAAGGTGGGCAATCCATTAGCCTTCGAAGTATTTACGCCAAGAGCCTCAACGGATCGGTGAAACTCTTGTCCGACCATCCATTGCTAGCCTTCAACCGTAGAAGCATCGGCCGCGTATGCAACACCGTAAACTCACGGAGGACAACCCTTGGATTCCTCATATAACGGATCATTATTTGCTTTGTGTAACGATCGACATTATCTAAACTGTCATCTCCTTTAAAACACGTGGTTCGGCATGGCGCAACATTTCCTCTACATCGGCGATCGACCATCATCTAGCAAGCGAGCATGCACGTGAGCTTCATCTCCCAAACCATCGATGTAGCCTCCGACTTCGATCATCCACGAGATCGGGATCAACATCATTGGTTGTTTGCGATGTCGTTGCTCGCCATGGTTGGACCAACATGTGTAATCCTCTATAAAACCTCTCATGATCGGTGTGTTGTGATTACACTTAAATCTCCCCACCCTACATTGTTCTTACAGGTCTTTGCATGGACAAAGTATTTCATTTCCTTCTTAGTCGAGGCGCCCTTACGGCGGCTTTAATAAAAGTTTCGAGCTCTTTGAGGAATACACCCTTATTTCTTGGGGCATTGTACATCCATGCCCTTTCCATCTTGAACACAGAAGCATAAAATCAGATTGAAATGTCAATTATTTAGATAGAACTTTAACAAGAGAACCCTAAGTTAAATACTATAAAATGATTTTATTAAAATCACGAAAGAATGTAAGGTCCTCTCCTCTAGATCTAGAGAGGGTATCTCTCTCCCTCTAGAGAGGAGGGATACAAGATCTGCTCACAGATCTAGAAGGTGAGGGCTTCAACGAAAAATTAAATTAGTCAAATGACACTCAATTCGTTGGTTTTTGGTGATGTGTCTATGACATGTGGGTCCATCTGAGTCTATGCCGTGGACGAGGTGTCAAAAGTGAATCACTTAATTTTAAAGAGTGTCGATGGCGCCAATCTCCAGGCTTCAACCCCTCTCCCATGCACATTCTATCTACACTACATCTTCCTCTCCACAAGATATATAAAGGATTTCAAATGTCGAGGAATGAGATGCTCTTACCTTAGAGAGTTAACTATTCCAAGGATTTCAAGTTCAAAACCTAGCTCCCCTTGTTTTCACAATTTTGGGGCACTCGAGGCCGCATGAGAACGATCATTAAGAGCTTTAAAGTGAAGTTTCCACAGGCGGCTCCCTAAGACAACGGCCTGCAGAAAAATAATAATGATCAAGCAAAACAGCATTATCGGATGATCCGTCAAAGGCCAAAAGAACCATACCGGAGTATTTTACGGGCGTTGGATTTACGTGTAGTGGCGTTGTTGCAGCGTAACGGATGATCCGCAGACGTCAATAAAAACTCATACCGAGTATTTCTGGGCGTTGGATTTACGTGTTTTGCGGTATTGTAGAACAAAGGATGATCCGATGCGTACATAAAACGATATCCGCATCTCCGTCACAAGATATGCGGAACAAGCATTTATAAAATTTGGACAGGCAGTTTGTTTAATTAAGAACTACGCCTTTAAAGACTTGAACATCACCACAGGGGGTTCCTTAATTAATTAGGCTGTCAATATAATTAACTAAGGCGGCTTGCTTAACGTACCGCCTGTGGAAACTGTGATTTCCGCATGCGGCTTCGTAAGAAAGCCGGCTGTGTAAAGATCGCAATTTCGCCAGACGGTTCCTTAAGAGAGCCGCCTGGGAAGAGCATAGTTTCCACAGGCGGTATCTAAAGGGCGCCGCCTGTGAAAAGATCAATATTTTCGCAGTCGGTTTCTTACGTGAGCCGCCTGTGAAGATACCTTTACACAGGCGGTTCTTAATCCCAAGGACCGCCCTCAGTCATTTGAGGCGGCTCTCCTTTTAATCCGCCTGTGGAAAGAAATTCTTGGTGTCTAGGAAAATCATTTCTGTAGTAGTGTTAGTTGTTCACAGAAATTTTATCATACCTGCTTATGTGCCAATAGAAGTTTATATAGAGTAAAATATGGCCTATTGATAGAAATTAGGTATTATTATAACAATTGAAACAAACAGGAAATGTTTGAATGTGGTTGTAACCCTAGTAAATCAACGTTGCTAGGGTTTTATGCTTCCATGGGCGTCCCTTTGGTATTGTTCGACATATCAGATAGAAATTAGAGGGCTAGGTTCCGTTGCCAAATTAGCATTGCCGCCCTTTGGCTATGGTGTATGGGATTGTTGCGGCTTGCAAGCAGATGACCGAACATACATCCCTGAGCACAGTGGACAGCAGCCCATGCTTTTTTCTTTTGAAAACAATACGCGACCCAAAATTCTGCAGGGTCATTGTATTCCCTGCAACTGCCTAGAAATTTAGTTGCAGACAGAAATTGTATCATACCTATTTACAAATGCCAACAAAAGTTTAGATAGAATAAAACATGGCGTATTGACAGAAATTAGAGATTATTGTAAGCCTCCAGCCCAAAGTTTAACTTGCAATCCAACAGTTGAAAACCCAAAAAAAGTTTGAGTGTGGTTGTAACCTTAATACATCTACGATGCTAGGGTTTTCTGCTCCCTTCTTATATTGCTCGACAAGCAATTATGAGTACAAAGTTGTACTCCACAAGACTTTACAGCTAAGATTATATAGTATGCAATGCAAGGTTATGTCAAGAGAGATGGCTATCCTACCAAGTTTTTATATTTTTGCACACTGCAAGTTTCTAGTTGCAATAATAAGTAATAGATTGTGATCACAAGTTATGAGAGCATTTGACTGTGATAAATAAATAGTGATAAAGCATAATTAGTATAAATAACAAGTGGCTTGTTGTCATAAAATCAAAACAACGGAGAAGTCCTCTTGCCAAATAAGCTTTGTATGGATTCCCTATCCATACATCACTCAAACCATTTTGCAAAACATAAAACTACTTATTGTAGGATATAATGTAACATCTCAATTTTTGCACCTTTGAATTTGTTTTACATATTTTGGCATTTTTGGGAAATTTTGTTGCTAATTAACGGATTTTCCCTAATTCAAAATTAAGGTATTTAAAATGATTAATGTTTAAGTAAAAAATTCTCAAAATTATATAATTTGAATTATATATACTCTAAGTATTTCACAAAATTTTCTGAGATTTTTCTGAGTTTATTTACAATTTATTTGAAGCCTATTTGTATTTTCTAAAATAAAAAATATTCAAAAGCCCCAAAAATGCTTTGGGCCGAAACCCATCCGGTCCAGCCCAGATCTTCTACATGGCCTAGCCCAGCTAGCAGTCTAGCATCCTAGTCTAGCCCGCCGACTTGTTTCCGCGTGAGCAACTGACAGGTGAGCCCCACCTGTCAGCACCATCATCTCTATGCCCGAGTTGGACACTATGGGGTTGTTTGGTTGCCTGTATACACTGAGTTTTACATCTGTGGATGTAAAATTTAGTTGTTTGAGGACTGTTTGGTTACCTGTTGTCGGCGTACTTTATGCCAGGGTACCCTCTCTGTCGTAGATGAGTAAGGCCACGTGGCAGCCTGGTGAGCTGGCGGGTGATCAAGCCCCACTTGCAAGGCAAGGAGCCCACGTGGCGGCCTGGCGGGCAGGTGGGCGATCATGCCCTACCCGCCGGGCGTCGGCCCTCATGGCGGCCTGGCGAGCAGGTGGATGATCAGGCCCTGCTTGTCGGGCGTCGGCCCCCCTCGGCGGCCTGGCGAGTAGGTGGGCGATCATGCCCTGTTCGCCGGGGCGCCGGCACGGGCTCATTGTGGCGGCAGGTGGGCGATCAGGCCCTACTCACCAGGCGTCGGCCCCCCTCGGCGGCCTAGCGAGTAGGTGGGCGATCATGCCCTGCTCGCCGAGCATCGGCCCCCCTCGGTGGCCTGGCGGCAGGTGGGCGATCATGCCGCGCCGGGCGTCGACCCGTGGTGGCTGGCGGCGGTGGGCGATCACGCCACTCGCCACGAGGCGTCGGACCCCTCGGCGGCCTGGCGAGCAGGTGAGCGATCACGCCCTACTCGCCGAGTGTTGGCCCACGTGGTGGCCTGGCGAGTTGGCGGGCACTCTAGCCCTTCTTGCCACGACACGAAGACAACGAAAAGAATGAGAAAAATGCTTCGCCTTGAAGTCTCCTTCCCCTGGCACGCTGTGTCAGAACCAGACACGCTGTGTCAGGGCCATTGATTGCGAGGAATTCTGCGGTCGACACGACGACGGCCCATCCCTCTAACACCTCACACCAAACCCGTTGTAGGAACGTCACATCCCGGGCGGACCAGGCGAAGCCACACAGCGGCATTAAATGAAGCTTGAAGGACAAGGCTACAGCGATGGGTGTAATAAATGAGTCATGGGTCGGTGTGATAAGACCACAGTGATGGGTGTAATTAATGAGTCGTAGATCAGTATGATGTCACCTTCCTACCTGCTCAAGCCTGCCCACTCTATATAAGGGAGCTCTGGTGCATGGGGAAGGGGATCCGATTCCGGACCAAGAGTTGGAACACTTAGCGAAAAAAGAGTAGAACAAACTGAGAGAACCATTGTAATCGCCTCCACACTTCATCAACAAAGATCTAGCGATGCGTAGGGCAAACATTACCCAAAGCCGGGAACTGAACACAGGTACATTCTTTTTTTCCTTGATCTATTGATCCCCGGAATCCCTCCCGTGAGAGTCATTAGGGTTTACAACCGTGAAGACGCCCTCTACCGAACCCTAATCTCCATCTTAGGAGTAGTCAACCCTGTCCGTTGCAGAGGTCTGTCGGCGAAATCTCTGTGGCCCGATAGGTAGCGCCGAGTAGAGGAGCTAGTGGTTGGCTCACCCGGCCATCTCTCCGGTGGATTCCAGTCTTTTGTCTGTAGGGACCGCGCATCTGGTGATGGCGAGTTCGCACTCACAGCAGCAAGAAGCGGCGGAGGCTAGCAGCGCCCGGAACACGTCCCGGCACTCCCACCGGACGAGGGATTGCCTCACGCCGCCCCCGCAGGAAGGCGTTGGTGACCCCCTGGCAACGGCTGAACCTCTGGTTCGGTGTCGACTGGCCATAGAGGCCGCCACTCCGACCCAGAACCTGCATGCAGTCCGTCTCCTCCTAGACTACCCTCCGGTGGAACTTGCAGGAGACACCCCGGCCACGCCATGGCTGCGGGATATTGCCGGCCTCATAGACACGGCCCAGCTCCGCGTAGGGATGCCCGACCGGTCGGGGACCGTCGGGACCCCTCGATCTAGGGTGCGTGCTGACCGCACCCAAACTTCCAACTGCCTGAGCGGGAAGCATTCTGGCCAGGAGGGCTAGTATAAAGGAAAGGGTGTACAAGAAGAGGGTCCCGGATCCACGAGGAGCCGTGAGGACCTGCGAGATCATTTGGAGAAGCGTCGCCGACAGCGCGGCGATGATTTGCGTGAACACTTCCAACGCCATCACGCTCAGGAGCAGGGCCGCGACAGGCGGATGGCTCCTGGGGGTGAGGAGGAGGTCCGCTCCTCCGACTCTTTGGGGAGTCGCGATCTGCACTTCCTGGCACGGTCTCAGGGCAAGGGTTCAAGTGGACGGCAGGATTCCCCCTACGACGTTGGATGCCAGGCGTTCTCCCGATGGCTGTGTTGTGTGGCGTGGCCCGAAAGGTTTCGCCCGGCCTCCATCGAGAAGTACGATGGCACTACCAACCCGGAGGAGTTGCAGATCTACACCACGGTGGTGCGTGCCGCTGGCGGGTCTGAGAAGGCCATGGCCAACTACTTCCCAACGGCCTTGATGGGGTCCGCCCAGTCCTGGCTATTGAACCACTCGCGGGGATCAATATGCTCGTGGGAGGAGTTGTGTGGCCTCTTCGTCGCCAACTTTCAGGGCTCCTTCACGCAACCGGGCGTGGAGGACGATCTCCATGCCCTTGAGCAGGAAAAAGGGGAGTCATTGTGTGACTTCATTCGACGATTCTGCCATTGTCGCAACACGATCCCCTAGATTTTGGAGCAGTCGAGACCGCAAGATGCAGGAGAAAATGGCCACCTGCAACATCGCCACCACCTCTGAGCTCTTCTCCCTAGCACATAAGTCTTGTGTGGCTGGCGAGGCTCGGGGCGATATTTGGCGCTACAAGAGGATCGACGGGGGATGGGCCGAGACCTCGAGGTCCCGGCCCTAAACAAGGCGAGGCCTTGCGCTGGCCCGAGACCAAAGAGTCCTAACCCGTGGCGCGAGCATAGGGATACCAAGCCGCAAAGGCGTGATCGCCGTGACCGGCGGGATGACCGCCATGACCGGTGTGACGATCGCCGTGGTTGGAGGAGCGCCATGAAGAAGGAGGCAAGCCTTTACGCCGATCCACAGGACCACCTCACTGACACGGCGGTTGCCGGGTTGTGAAACAAGATGGTTGACGGCGGCTCAGGGCGCCACCCACGGCAGCGACCAAGGCGAAGACCCTACCGCGGCCTTCCAGCGAAGCGATCATCACGTGGTGTACATTCATGGTGGCTCGTCCACCTACCCCTCAACGCGTCCTGGCGGCGGGGAGAAGTCTACACTCTGGCGCGAGTTCGAGGGCATGTCGGATCTTTGAAGTGGTGGAGTCGATCACCTTGATCGGTGACACCCCGAGAGCACTCTGGGCATAAGTCACCTTCCGGTCGTGGTTTTGCCCACAATCCAGAATGTGAAGCTCGGGTAAGTGCTCATGGACGGAGGGAGCTCCATCAACCTCCTGTCCTCTAAGGCATTCCGGGCGCTCCAAATATCGAGCCAGGAGTTACGCCCGGCCTTGCCCTTCTCTGACATCGCCCGGTGGCTCGATCCCTGGGCGGTCGCCTTCCGTCACCTTCGGGGAGGAAAGCAACTACCGTACGGAGCTGGTCGACTTCGAAGTCGCCGACTTCGACCTCATGTACAATGCCATACTTGGCCAGCCGGTGTTGGCCAAGTTCATGATGGCAACCCACTATGGATACATGGTGGTGAAGATGCTATGGCCTGGTGGCCCCATAGTCATCTGGGTGGACAGGCCAGAAGCCTTGCGTTGCCATAAGCCGCATCATGGACTGGCCGATGCCACTAACGTGAAGTCGGCCGAGTCGCCTTTCGAGAGCCCCTCGGTAGAGACCCGTGCCTTGCCCAGCTCGGCCGGCGAGGTGAAGGTGGTCTCCCTGAGTGAGGGTGAGCCCGGGAAGACCGTCTTCATTGGCGCCAGCCACAGTGCCAAATAGGAAGATGCGCTCGTCAACTTCCTCTGGTCTAACTCCGACGTGTTCGCCTGGTAACCGTCCGATATAATTGGGGTCCCTAGGGAGGTGATCGAGCACCAATTGTAGCGCTCCCAGTGTGCCGGTCCGCCAAGAGGTTGGAGCGAGCACCGGAGTGGCAAGATGCCATTCGGAGGAGGTAGAAAGGCTGCTGCTTGCGCAGGATTGTTAAATCTCTCACCTGAGTGGCTTGCCAACCCTGTGCTTGTCAAGAAATCGAATGGGAAGTGGCAAATGTGTGTCGACTTCACAGAGCCTCAACAAGGCCTTGCATGAAGGATCCTTACCCCTGCAGTGCGTCGATCTCATCATCGACTCCACGGTAGGGTGGGGCTATGCTTTACGGATCGTACTCTGGGTACCACAGTTAGCATGGCAATGGAAGACAAAAGAAAAAGCGCTTTTGTAACCCCATGGGTGTTTATTATTATATCGAATGGCTTTTGGTTAAAAATGTTGGTTCTACTTATCAGCAGCCATGCATATTACTTTAAAATCCACAGATAGGGTGAAATCTTGATGTGTACATCGGCGACTTGGTTGTGAAGGTTAAAAAAGAGAAGAACTCGATTGAAGACACGGAGAAACCTTCGCTAACCTCGGAAGAATTACTTAAAGCTCAACCCCGAGAAGTGTGTGTTTGGCGTGCCCTCCAGAAAGCTGCTAGGGTTCCTCGTGTTCAGTCGGGGCATTGAGGCCAATCCTAACAAGATAGCGGCCATTGAACACATGAAGTCGCCGATTCGGCTCAAGCAGGTACAGTGCCTGGCTGGTTGTCTGGCCTCCCTTGGGCGATTAATTGCTCGGTTGGGAGAAAGAAGCCTGCCACTATTCAAGCTGCTGAAGAAGACAAACCACTTCGAGTGGCCTGACGAGGCTCAACGAGCATTTGAAGACTTGAAGCAGTACCTCTCCTCCACGCTAGTACTGGTCACCCCCAAGCCCGGTGAACCGTTGCTCTTGTACATCGCCGCTACCCCTGCGGGACTGGCTATATCATCTTGAGAGAAGAGAGCCCAAAAGCCAGACTACTATGTCAGTAAGGTGCTATTTGAGGCAGAGACTAAGTACCCGCAAGCATAGAAGATGATGTACGTTGTCCTGGTGGTGTCTAGGAAGCTGTGGCACTACTTCCAGGGGTGAGAAATCATGGTGGTCACTGCCTACCCCCTGCGAGAGATTCTCCACAACCGAAAAAGCCGGCTGTCCGACGCTAAATGGTCGGGTAGAGTTGGGGAATTTCTGCCTCAAGTTTGTACCCCGTACCGCCATCAAGAGCTGTGGTGGTGGAGTTTGTTGCCGTAATGGACTCCTCGCCACTTGAAGGCCGAAGAAACACCTGCGCCTTCCCCCTGGACTTTATTCTTTGACGGTTCCTTTAGGCTTGAAGGTGCGGGGGCTGGGTTGGTCCTGGTCCCCCCGACCGGCGACATCCTCCGATGTGGTCACCGCTCGACTTCAAGGCCATAAACAACATCGCCAAATACGAGGGCTTGTCGGGTGGCTGCGCTGCCACCCTCGGCGATTAGGGCGTCCGACACCCTCAAGTCAAAGGCTTCTTGTTGGTCATCAATCAGCGCGAAGGAATTTCAATGTTCTCGACTCTACCATGGTCGCCAACTTGGCGGAGGTCGAAGATGGAGCGCCACAAGGATCGATATATCCATATCCTCGACGCCGATGAACCATATGGCGACAAAGCTTTCATAGCTTGCGCCCTCAAGAACTTCTCTTCCGGTGGGTCTTTGAAGAAAGACTATCGCGACCATCCATTGCTGCCCCCGTTCAATGTGGGGATGACGGTGCATTGCTGCCGCGCCTCCGACTCAAAGGGAGGGCTAAAGCGGTCATCAGCTGCCTCCAGCTCAGTGAGGAGGTAGGCAACAAGACATTTCAGCCCCTGTGCAGGAGGGAAGGCGGCAGGCAGCTTTGGCAAAGACACGGGTAAAGGCTTGGCCAAGCGGAGTACCCAGGTGATCACCACATGATCGCCTCCCTTGGTCGGGAAGGTTAGTGGATGGATCCTATCCTATTCTCCCTGCGAGACCGAAAGTGATCCCCGACGATGATGCCTCACCGAGAAAATTGCACGCAAGCCTAGAGTGCTATACTACGGTAGGTGGGGACCTATATCGCCAGAGCGTAAAACGGAATTCTACTAAAGTGCATCACTCGGAAGAGGGGAGCAGCCTGCTCGATATCCATGGAGGTGTGTGTAGGAGCCATATGTCGTGGGACGCTTATCGGACAAAGCTGCTCCGCCAAGGATTTTATTCGCCTCATCGCCTCCGAATGCTTGCGAAGTGGTGAGGAAATGCACGCATGCCAATTCTTCGCCAGAAGCAAATCCACCGACCAGCCCAAAGCCAAGTTAACCATCCCGCTCTCTTGGCCGTTCGCGATGTCCGGGGCTAGATATTCGGGTCCGTTCATCGCCGGGCAGCACATGTGGGGTTCACCCACCTATTCGCCACCATCGACAATTCACCAGTGGGTCAAAGCCGGCAGATATGTTCCATCACGCTTCATTGCTATCAAGTTCATCCATGGAATCTTCACCGCTGGAGTCGCCAATCGTGATCATCACCGATTAACGGCACTCAATTCAACAAATAGCGGCCTTCACCGAATTTTGTGATGAGATGGGCACTAAGGTATGCTTTTGCTTCTATCACCCATCCAAAGAGCAATGGCCAAGCTGAGCGCGTTAATGTGCAGGTGTTGAGGGGCTTGAAAACCAGAGCATTTGACCGACTCCATAAGGGGGGCGTGGATTAAAGAACTCCTTGCTGCGCTGTGGTCACTCCCAACCACACACCTGTGGCCGCAATCGGAGAAACACCCTTCTTCTCGGTTCATGTATGAAGCTATCACCTTCCGAATCCGAGCTGCCGCCGCTCTCCGCACGCCCTTGTTCAACGAGGAAGGACAAGAAGACTACCGCGTGAAGAAGTCAACCTTCCGAGGAAGTGCGCGACGGGCAGCCTTGCGTCGGCCGCCGGTACCAAAGAAAGTCTCGGAGACGGCACCACGCCATCCAGTCCACGAGAGAACCACGGCGCTAGGCTGCACCGGTCTTTGGCGAGAATCCAGACGCATGCCGGCTCCACAAACTGCTCCCGGTGGGGGGCCCTTTAAGGTGGTCTCAAGATTCTCGACCGGCGGTCCGGCAATAACCGAGGATGACCAAGAGCTAGCCAACCCTACAAGTGGAGTTGTTATGGAAATTTTATCCATAAGAATCAAGTGCACGGTAGTTCGCCTCCGATCAATTTGCATGCGTGGGCTTCGTCACCGGTACAGTCCGGCCACTCTGGCTAACCTGTAATGTTGTTTGCCTTGAAGGCTTTCATTATTTCCCTACTTGTGCCCCGTGGGTAATAATATTTTCGCGGGTGTCATGGGTACCAACGGTTTGGCGCTCCTTATGTCGATATCGCGGTAACACACCCGCATTCACGCTACCAAGGACTGAGCAACCAGAGCGCTGAAGTTTGGCATGCACGTTGCTCGGGAGGCAGCTCGCACACCTTTTGGGTTGGCTCTCAAGCACAGCCGGGTCACCGTGAGCACCGCTGGCCTAATACCACTCGGGAACTCGCCGCTTTGCAACAACGTGATGAGTGGTTTCGAGTCACAAGGGCTTAAGTTCAAAGAGGGACCATGTGACATTCTGCGGGGCTTCACATTCCTAATATATTTCCCTACATGCCCGCGTGAACGCCTACATTGTGTTTTCGTGAGCTACGCAGTATCGCATAAATGAAGTCTTGAGCACTTGATTCAATTTAAACCTTCAAGATGGGCCCTGAAAGCCTCCTTGACAAGCCTAGGGGCCTGGTCGTCGGGTGCCTATGACCGAGATAAGTGGCTTGCCTTAGCACTATCGACTTATCTTTTACGCTTATGCTCGCTCGGTTGAGTTGTGCATAGTTGTCATCGGCATCTGATAACTGGCGGCTCTTTGTCGATAGGGGAGATGCTTAGCATTCGCGTCATGCAAGGAGCGACGAGGGATGGTCGACAACTCAATGAAGGACACACACGATGGTAACATCATCCTCGCTCTCGCTCTTTGCCTCCCCGCCATGGTAGCACGTAAAAGGACAGAGGGAAATACAAACACAAGTATTATGAGCCCTATGAACTACTAGGTGGGATCTTCGCCTCAAGCAATCTTACCAAGTTCTTACCCTGTTCTACCAACACAATGAGGGACGCTGCAACCGGTGGTCGGGTTCGTGACACCGTGAGGGCGTGATGAAGCGATTGCAAGGGTCAATAACCCGCCGATCAAGGATGTATATGTGGAGTCAGAGGAAGGTTATATGTATTGAGTGGCACACAATCCAAGAATGATAGTAATGCTGAATAAATGTCCAAAAGCACTTGCCCTAGTTGTCGGGTCTAAACGTGTCCTTATTCTAGTCATGATGAAACAAGGAAGGTATAGAGAACAAGGCGACACGAATAATTGAAATGATATCAAAGACAACAAGCAAAACACTTTTATCGTGCACGGTAAAAACACCTACCTTTTGCCCCTTTTTTTTTTTTTTTTTTGCTCTCTCGCTTCCTCTCACAAATTTTTTTTTGCTCTATGCCTCTTTCACAAATTTTTTTATTTTTCTTTGATTTTTTGATATTTTTTCTAGGATCAGGAGCACAAAGGTAGATAGTACACAAATTTTCAGCCTGAATGATGTAAGATGAAACTAATATGAAATAAGAAGTGTTTTCCAAAAGCGCGTGCTCAAACTTCGGCGGCCGAGAACTCAATCTTCCAGAGGAATTTCGCAAAAATACCTCGGCAAACCCAACAAAGTTGGGGAGAATCGGATGTAAAATTTTCTGTAGATATCCGTGAAAAAAATTCGCCTAATTCCGAGTCCGTATGCGAAAGTTATGGCCGTTTTACGGAAGGACTCAATCAGTGGTTTTCAGCGGCACCTCTCCAAACTCAAGGGCGATGGAGCGGATATGGAACGCGGCGATCTGTGGTGGCAGGTTCTGTGATGAGGGGTATATATGGATAACAGAGGTGGGGAATTAGGGTTTATGAAGGAGAAACCCTAACACAACTAGGACTCAAATCAAGAAAAACCACAAAACAATCCAATCCTACAAGGACTCAAATAGCGATTGGTGACCGGATCGGTGTAGGATATGGGATGTCAGCAATGAGATGAAACACAACTAAATTAAGACCACGATCTAAACCAGCAACACGACTTAATTATGGACACAAACTCAAGACTACGGATTCTCAAACTAAATTGTGCAAAGGCTAGGGCGTGGTTCTAGGTATGGTAGACTATGAACCGCAATTTTTTTGGCTTTTTCGTGACTATAGGACTAACACAAAACTAAATTAAACTAGGGAAAAGGCGAACCTGACGGTAAACCTCGCCTCGATACCACTTGATGGGGACGGGTTGTCTAACTTCCGCCGTGGAGGATAAGTCGATTAGGGCGGCGCGCGACACACACGATATCGCTTCTTGATCGGCACGATCAAAACCCCGCAATCGCAGCACCACGCTGCCCTTCAAGTTATCAACCGCAGCGCTGCCCGGCTGACTCGCCACGAAGGCTAATCCTCGCCAATGAATCGAGAACACAAGCAAGAACAAGAAAGATGCAACTGAATTTGTAATTGAAGATGAAGCTCACGAGTTAGTCTCACAAACCGATGAACGGCGCATACATCGCTCAAAGACAGAATTAATCTAAGCAAAACCCAAATCAAAACTCTAGCGGCGGCTACTGGATATAAATGCTAGGGACGCCCTACAAACCCTAGACGTCTGGGTGATGGACTCCAATGATTTATACATGGGCCAAGGGCCCAAATTGGTGACGCAAAGACCCTGGGACAGATTCTGTCTGCCAACTTGCAACATGAATTTCCATCGACTCCGAAGTCCAAATGACCTGAAACTGGTGCCATTGGAAAGGTTATCTCCTTAGCTTTCGAGGCATATGTGTATCATCAAAATCGAGCCCGCTTGTGGCCTGGGTGACGATTTTAGTGAACGCTGCTCCTGGTGGCCGAGGTAGTCCGTGTTTTGTGATCGATAACCGAGGAGTCTCTTGCGTATGCATTTTGTCGATAAGGGAGATGCTTAGCATTCGCCATGCAAGGATTCGGGCGATCAGAGCTGAAAAGTGCACGGTGCTCAAACGCTGCTCGCACACCTCGGGTTGGTTCTCAAGCACCACCGACCGTCACCGCGAAAGCACCACTAGCCCAATACCACCTCGAATTGCCGCTTTGCCACGCGATGTCAGGTCAGTTCCAAGAGATCATAAGAATATAAGTTCCGAAGGGCAGGAGTTAGTGACAACCTTACGCAAGGACTTAGGACTTTATTTGTCTATGTCCCGCATGTTTTATGAACTATTATTCGCTAGTAGCAGCCATTTGCAGTCACTCAAGAAATGCCAAAGTGTCGACCTAACCTGAGTGTTTAGGTTCACATCATGGCAAGGCTGGGAGCTGGTCGCCCGATGGTTGAGTTGAGCAAACACAATCAAAATGCGGACAAATAAACATGCAGGTAAAATCAGAAGGTGCCAATTTCATTACAACTATTAAGATAGTTTTGGCATACAGGAAGGCAAAAGCAAGAACAAAGAAGAAGAAAACAAAGGCGGCAACCCGGGCCATCAGTTGTCGTTCACAACTTGGATGTGCCTGTTGCCCTCCTCAACGTCTACCTCCGCCACCGCTGTGTCAAGGTTTGGGTCCTCCACCATCATCAGCCTGGCGATGTGCTCTCCGGCCTCGCACACGCGCGCCTGCGCCCGAGCCTCGTCTCCCTTAATGCCGACCACGGCGGCCATTGGGTCGAAGGAAGCATCGTGGCTGGCGTAGCATGCTAGCACAAAGGTCGCGGCGGCAATTGCGACTTGCCGTCCTTCCTGGGCGGAGTGGGCGGCTAAGGCAGTGGGCAAGCCACTGAGCGCCTCGGCTACTCGGGTCATGCAGTGTGCATACTACATTGCCGAGGGCTCTAGCGGCTCGTGGAGGTCCAACCCAGCGGCTCCAGGGATCTCTGTTGGGACATGAATATGCAAACCGACCTTCCAGGTATACCGCACTAGTCCAGATCACGCTTAGTGCACACAGCTCAACATTAGTGAATATCACAATCATACACAACGATATAAGATAAAATACATAATATATTAAATATTACTAGTTGTATGACCTTATGGTCAACTTACTTAACAATGCCTCACAAGGCTGAACAACCAATTGAACTGCAATGAATGAAGACGAGGTAACCCTCAAGATACCACAGTAACCGACAAGGCTCGCACCCTAAACATTCGCTCTCCATGGTACTCCTTCTTCAAAGACTCGATGATGTTTGTAGGCAAGGGTGAGTACACCAACACGCACTCAACAAGTTGTGCATGTAATGCAATTCTATCATAGCTATATGCAAGGCTTATTCCAAAGGAATGGCTAAATGGTTCATTTGCAACTAGCAAAGATTTAAAAACACGCACAAAGATATAGATTGAAATGACAGTAAAACAAATAACAGTAATAGATAGATTCAGCATTTCTCAAGTAAACCAAGTTTCTAGTCCTAAGTCAAGATTCAATTTTCCATGGCAACCTGCCATCCATCCCAAGTTTTCAAAAAGTCTAAACCCTTGACTGTAATCCCCGAGCATTGCTCAATACCGTGAGCACGGCTATCCGAATAGATTGTACACTCTGCAGAGGTTATGCACTTTACCCACACGACATGATAATCTCTTTGATGCCAAGCTATTAGCACACTTCCTTTGGTATGCCGGCAGAGAATCATGACAAAGCCTTTACAATGCTTTGTCTTAACTCAAGATACCCGCTAAGGTTTCAACATCAAGGAACAACCTGCTCCAAAGAGGCCCCCTCTTGCGCCCATCCGGGTTCAATCAAAGGTGAACCACACCACCACGATAGTACTAAAGCCAAGACTTTGCAAATTAGTCACTAGGTTGCCCCATAACAACATGTGGTTGCATGATTGACTCAGTCAAAGGCTCGCAAGGTGTCCTTATGGTTTGATCAAAGCAAGACATACACATACCCTTTGCCCATCGGGCCCACCCAGCATCCCGCCTTGCCACTTGCTCGACCCAAAATCATAACCACCTGGGCTTGATTACCAAGCACCACGTACATCAACAATTCAATATCGCTATGCGGACATCCATTGCCACCACAACTCAATCTCATCGTGACCACACATGACACACAAATTCATAACATTGTTTCATATTCCATTAGTCAAGATTATTTATCAAAGATTCAAGTACATGTGATGACGTGGCATGGCTAAGCATTCTAATCTGATCTAACCATCCATGTTGATTTCATTATTAACCAACTATAGTGAACCAACCTAGGGTGACAAGTGGATCATGGCATACAACTAGCAAGGTAGGGTATAATTCAAAGGGTACGATAGCTAATCCCAAACTTTTGTTGAAATCATTTATACACATAAAATAACAAGTGATAAGGTAAATCAAAATAGCATGCAATCTAGTTTATGGGTGCAACATGATCAAAGCACAACTTGCCTTTATTAAGCTCCTGATTTTGCTCCGAAGATTGCTCTTGAAATAATGATTCTCCTCCAAACCTCGCTCAATTCAACGCTCACGCTAATCGAGAAGAAATAGCAAATAAACACCAAAACTAAGGAGCAAATAAACTCAAAAATTCAAATAAAAATCACCATTAAAAATATCTCAATTTTACAAATTTTTAGGAATTGGAATCACCTCAATCGGAGTTCATATGCAAAAGTTATAAGGTTTTGAAGTTTTGAAATCCTTAAAAATACCCTAATTCATAAATCCGAATTTTAGCGAATTATTTTTATACGAAAAATACGGATTTCCGCGCCACCGACACATGTGCTCACGTGGTGCCAACTCATCGCCACCTCAGCGCCACACGGGCGCTTTCGCTCACGTGGCGCCACGGTCGCCGAACCATTCATCCACCTCAACGGCTATACAAGACGCCCTAGGGTCACCGGTGGCGAGCAATCGGCACCTCTGCAATCTCACCTCGATGTCGCCTTTCTGATGACGCGGCTGGCTTCGCTTCTCGGTCACCGGAGCAGCGGCGGCGAGGTGTTTTTCTCCGGCGGCGACGGCTCCCACGTTGAATCCTCTCTCTGGTGATGCTCCGGTGGAACGGCGGTGAGCACGGGGTGCCTCGAGTTACGGCGAAGCGGATAGGCTCGGTTTGGGGCTTTGACGACGGTTGAACGGTGGTGAATCGGCGAGGAAAGACTTGCGGCGGTGCTTCGAGAAAGCTCGGAATTCGGTGGCTATGCGGCGCTTCACGATCTAAGGCTTGGGGTTTATGCAGCTTGAGGCTTGGCGCACCTGGTGCTCTCCTTTTATACGGCGCGCGGTGGCCGGATATGGCAAGGCCCGACAAGGTGTCCGTGATAGATACGGCTGGAGCAACGGAGTCCGGCTCGGAGACGGCGTGGAGACGACGACCAGATGGACGACGCTGGGCGACGGATGACTACGCTTGACCGCCGCAGGTTTCAAACCAGATCGGCCGATGAAGGCCGTTGGATGTTGATCCAATGGTTGATATTACCCTCCCAATTGAGCTGCTCGCCTGCACAAGAACGGGCCGCCCAATACTGTTCACAAGATATTTCCGGGTTTTCCAATAAAACAATTCGAGAAATTAAACTAATCCTTTTAGGTAGTAAAATATCTAAAATTCCTAAAATTCTCAAAAATACTTTGAGACATTCTGGTCTTAAATAAAATATTTTCACAAAAACTTTATTTGAATTTATATATTTATAATTAATCTTTAATAGAAGGTGATATTATTTAATTCAATTTAATTCAAATAAATTCCGTAAAATCCCAATAAATCCGTAAAATTCACAACAATCATATTTAGCAATAAAATAATATTATTTAATTGAAAGCTGAAATTTTGGGATGTTACAACCTCGCCATCCGCCGGTAAGCCAGCTGGAGCATGACGATGAAGTTGTGCAACAGGCGACGCCACGCCCACCGCCTCATCATACGCTCACCATCATACGGGGCAAGCTGGCTACCCAGCTTGTTCTCTCTGGGCCAGCAGTTCCTCCTTCTTCTCCAGCTCCTCGCGCAGTGCCACCATCTGCTGCGACGTTTGGGTTTCGCGCTGAATGGCTACCGTGAGGAGGGCGCTCGTGGCTGCGTGCGCTTCACCGAGTTCGGCAAGCAGCGCACCCAGGCTGGAGGCGTGGGTGGCGGGGGTTTGAGTGCTGGCTCCAGCGACGTCCACTTCGATCGCTTCGGAGGCGCCAGGTTGCCCCTGTCCAGAAGTCCCCGCTACGTCTGTTGACGCTGCAGATGTCTACGTGGTCGGGGTACCCTGACGGACCATCCTTGGAGGTGACTGGAAGCGGAACGAAGTCACCGGAAGCGCGAGCCCGCATGGGCGGGCGGTGGTAGTGGCTGGAGGCGGTGCCAAAGGAGTCGGTGCCGTGGGTGTTGGCACCGTGGAAGCTGGCACCGTTGAGATCAACGCAGCAGGAGTCGGTGTCGGTGCGGCCAGCGCCGGAGCAAGGGCGGCGGACGTCGTCGCCCCGGATGAAGACACCACCACTCCAGGTGCTCTCTGAGGGGCGGCAGAGTCGTTGGTGGTAGGAGTTTGATCCCCGCGGGGCCTCTTGGGGTCCGTGTCCGAGACGTCCGAAGCGCAAGCCCGCTTGCTTGCGCTCCGATCGTCGGGCGGGGCCTGGTCCCTGATCACCAAGGGACCACAGGCCGGCAGCGCAGAGAGGCCCGTAGAGTCCATCGCTGGGAGCGCCCTGATGATCCAGACGCGCTCTACTGACTCCAGATCGCAGAGCGGCCAGGCCCCGACAGGGAAGTCTAGACCGCTCGGTATTGGCGGGAGCAGTCCGGACAGCCATTTTGAAATGGCGGGGCTGTCCAGGTTTCCTTCGCCTGGCGGAAAAAGAAGACAAGGATGTTGGTTGATGGCGACCACCAAAGAAGAATATATATTCACGAGAAGGGTAAAAAAACTTACGGCTAGGGCGCATGCGAGTCATGTTGTTGTCACCCGTGTACTGCCATGCAGGACGGGCACGGCGACGAAGGGGGCTGATCCTTCGGGATACGAAGTCCCGGACAACCAGCGCCCTGATCAGGCCGGCGTCCCACAATCGGATGATGCGGGCCGCCATTGGCAGGAGCTCTGCCGTCTCTTCGACAGGTGAACTCCAGCTCACAAGACTTCCGCCAGCGCAGGCATCCCGAGGAGGACGAACCCCCACATCGCCGCCGAGTAGAGCCGCCGCCCGCCACGACTTTCAGTTGGATTTTTGCTGGAAGGGAATGTAATGGGGGGCCAACCCGTCGTGGAGACAAAAGTGGCAGCTCCCTGCGATCCCACTGTCGGGGGAGCTGCTGCAGATGTAGAAATAGCGAAAGAGAGGGAGATTGGGCATTACCCCCATGAACATCTCGCAAAGGTGGGCGAAGATGGAAAGAGTGACAATGGAATTGGGGGTGAGGGGAAGATGATGGATTTCGTAGAAATGAAGAACAGTAAGGAAGAATTCAGAAAATGGCGGCACAAGGCCCGCCAAGAGTCCCCACGCGAAGACAACAATCTCCCTAGATTCGCACCGTGGCGCGAGGGTTCCACGGCGAAGATGGAGGGAAACCTCGGGCGCCATCTTGGAGAGCATCGCCACCCTATCCTCACCAGCGGTAGAAGGGAGAAGGGGTTACGCCATTGGAGCAGAAGTAAGGTCTCTTAGACAAGGAAGATGAAAGGGCAAAGAGCAAGGTTCGTGAAAATCAGAAGGAGCGTGAACTGCTAGTCAAAGGTACGCATATATATAGGCCCCTCACACAAACGGTTTGCGATCAGGCAAAAGTACGCGATGTTTCAGGTCCCAAGAAAAATCGACGAAAGTGAGGAGGACTGAGGTGGTTGCGTGCTCAGAAGTGGTGGGCCCATCCAGGAACACACCGACATTTAATGAGGTCCAAAAAGAAACTGGCGCCCGTTCCGGGACGGACCCGGGGGCTACTTTCGGTGTACTTTACGCCAGGGTACCCTCTCCGTCGCAGATGACTAAGACCACGTGGCAGCCTGGTGAGCTGGTGGGCGATCAGGCCCCACTCGCAAGGCGAGGAGCCCACGTGGCGGCCTGGCGGGCATGCGGGCAATCATGCCCTGCCCGCCAGGCGTCGGACACCATGGTAGCTCGGGCGAAAGGTGTGGGCGACAGCCCCGCCATCGGGCGCCGGTCCCTCGGCGGTCTGGGTGAGCAGTGGGTGATCAGCCTCGCTTGTCGGGCGCGTTCTCTCGGCGGCCGGGCGAAAGTGTGGACGATCAGCCCCGCTCACGGGCGCGCCCCGTGGCGGCTTGGCGAGCAAGTGGGCGATCACGCCGCCCACGGGCGTCGGCCCTGTGGCGACTGGCGAGCAGTGGGCGATCACGCCTACCCGACAGCATTGGCCTCCTCGGGTCTGGGCGAAAGCAGTGGGCGATCATGCTTCGCCAGGGCACCGACGCGCCGTGGCGGCGCCTGGTGAGCAGGTGGGCAATCACTCCTGCTCGCCAGGCGTCGGCCTCCCTTGGTGGCCTAGCAAGCAGGTGGGCGATCACGCCCTGCTCACCAGGCGTTGGCCCACGTGGTGGCCTGGTGAGTTGGCGGGCTCTCTAGCCCCTCTCGCCAGGCCACGAAGGCAACCAAAAGAATGAGTAGAAGGCTTCACCTTGAAGTCTCCTTCCCCTGGCACGCTGTGTTAGAGCCTGACACGCTGTGTCAGGGCCATTGATTGCGAGGAATTCTGCGGTCGACACGATGACGGCTCAACCCTCTGACACCTCACACCAAACCCGTCGCAAGAACGTCACATCCCGGGCGGACCGGGCGAAGCCACACAGCGGCATTAAATGAAGCTTGAAGGACAAGGCTACAGCGATGGGTGTAATAAATGAGTCATGGGTCGGTGTGATAAGACCACAGTGATGGGTGTAATTAATGAGTCGTAAATCAGTATGATGTCACCTTCTTACCTGCCCGAGCCTGCCCACTCTATATAAGGGAGCTCTGGTGCATGGGGAAGGGGATCCGATTCGGGACCAAGAGTTGGAAGACTTAGCGAAAAAAGAGTAGAACAAACTGAGAGAACCATTGTAATCGCCTCCACACTTCATCAACAAAGATCTAGCAGACGCTTGGTCATTACCAAGCCGGGCCTCAACTCGTACATTGCTGTGTTCCTTAATCTGTTGATCCCCGGAATCCCTCGCGTGAGAGTCATTAGGGTTTCCAACCGCGAAGACACCCTCTACCAAACCCTAACCTCCATCCTAGGAGTAGTCAACCCTATCCGTTGACGGGGTCCGGTCCAGCGAAATACGCCGACACCTTTATATTCATCCTAACCTAACTCAAGTGGTACAATTTTCCCTTCTCAGCCAGCCCACAAGAAACGAAAATTTTCGTCGTATTCACGCGGCCAGGCTCGTTTCGTGCACACGGGAATTATTCCTGTTTCCTGCCGTGCCTTAGCCTCCCAGCCTCATGCTCCGGCTCCATTCCCCTTCGCCTCCCCGAGTCCCGTCCAGACCTCAGCGCCTCGAATCGCCTCCCCACCTCTTGCTGCTCACATGAGCCATTGGCACCAAAC